>QQZM01000012.1:306130-366485 GCA_013365045.1 Geotrichum candidum | reverse complement strand
GCGGTAGTCAAGTTCTTAGATTCATTACCGCAACTTCTTTGCTGATGGTTCGCTTGATTAAGCAGCTTGTTAAGGTTTTACTGGGTGTCAATCTCTGGTATTGAGCTACTGGGTGTTATGTATCTCAGGTTTCTACACAGGGTTTCTCAGATTCACAGTACGAATGGCACAGATAACCTCACCACCTTGGTCTCAGTCTAATTGATGTGGTAATTTGAGACCCCAAAAAAAGTTATTTACATTCTGAACGTCTTTTTGAGAAATGAAGGCGCTTTTTTCAAGTCAAATTATAAATTTGGAAGGTAGTACTATTTTTGTACTTCTATTGTTTATCTGTTTTCTTCATGTGTTTAAAATTATATTTTTATAAAATGACTTCGTGGCCAAGTTGGTTAAGGCGTGCGACTGTTAATCGCAAGATCGTGAGTTCAACCCTCACCGAGGTCGTAATTTTTTGTTTATGCCACACTTGAAACGTTTTTTTATTTTATTTTTTTTATTTTTTGGCCTTGCTCTGAAAGCGTCGAAAAAAAATATTAATGTTAATAAAAGAAAATGAAAATAAACAGTGGTTTTAAAATTTTTAATAAGTGACATAAAAAGTAAATTCTTAAAAAAATAATTTAATCAATTAATTTTAGTAAGTCAAGTACCCTTTGATAAAGATTGTGCATCATAGGGCTCAATATTATTTACAATCAAACCTCAAAAAGCTATTTAATTCATCAATATTCTATTCTATTTAACTCAACAAGCTACTAAATCCGTATTTTCACATAAACATATTATTACAAGTAACAATACCAACAGTAACCAAGAGCTGGTGGAATTAGTGTTGCGGTAGTTGTGCATAGAATGCCACACTCCGTTTGACGGGTGCTCCTTCCTGCACGGCAAAGAGTAACTTGTTCCATTAGAGCATATTATTAAAGGTTTAATAGGCTTTAAATAACTGTCACTGAATAAATAAATATATGCTTGCTTTTTTATATTTGAACTATTGCATACTAAATATTAATCTATTGATAAAACAAAAATTACAAGGGCATTTAATTTAAAAACACTAAATTTCTGGGAAAAAAACCTAAGTATCATGTATATGAAAGCTCACTACTATAGCTCGTTTTTAAGTCCTCCGTTTGTCGTTTAAAAAAAAATAAAATCAAAGAGAGCACATGCATAAAATATTTTGAGATAAGCAGTTCTTATCAATGATACTTTCATTAAGAACAGCATAATGCTTACCAATCTAGTAAAAGAAAAGAAAATTTATTTCAAAGACCGTTGTGATAAAAATTCAACTCCTCAAGTGCCTAAAATCTGGATTTTCTTGCGCACCCCCAAGGCTCAAGAACACATTATAAAAACTTGAAGTCAAAAGTTAGCCAAAAAGATTACTTAAAATCATTGAAGCCTTGTGAGAATATTTGTAACAACTAAAGCCCTAACTCTTTTTTTTAATTACAAAAGTCTAGATGATCTTGGAGCAATTCCAGCGGCTACATAGCATACGAAACAAAGCTTTTAATAGCAAAACCTCTAGTTAAAACAAAACATTTGTTTCTCTTTTCTTTTTAACTTAACTACAAAGTCTAGTATTGTAGAAAGCTTATAACTGCATAACCTTTCTAGTAACACGAGGTTTGCATCGATCAGGTTGTATAAGAGTCAAGTAATTTATGTTTCCTTTTCCTCAAACTCAGCAGAGCTGATGAATCACGAAATCACTCAAATGACTCTCCTTTTCCTAAAACTTTACAGAGCTGGTAAGTTCTGGAGTCACCCAAATCAGTCTTCTTTTCAGATGATGTTGAATTATTTCTAAAACCTGTTATGCTGTTTTTTAGCTCAGTATTTGGTTCTACAATCTCACCGTATAGATAAACTATATATATATATTTTTAATCCCTTGTAACTGTATTGAACATAATAATAATATCTGTTGCAAAGCCATTGTTCCAGAAACATTCACTTCAATAAAATATGCAAGCAACTACCGCTCATTGAAGTTTCAGCATTTCATGGTGAGTGGTGTAGAACCTTTCTGTTGACTCAAAATGAGCTTGAATAATTATCTATCGAAAAACAAAAATTGACAACGGAGAAATCTTCATAAGTGGCTTTGTCACAGTCTATAGGCAAAAATAAAATATAACGGTGCTAATCAACATTGGCAGCTTGCAGACATATATTATTCAGATCCAGGTTCCAAACTGTCACAAATAATGCGTATCCGCTTAATGTGTAACCTTCCCATTATTTGATTAGAGCTTTAGTTTACAATTGCATTATCTTAACAAACTCTAAGACAAAGCTAGATTCTGTTAAATGCACTGGTTGTCAATGTTCCCAAATCGTAGAACAGGGGTAATATTAGAGAGGGAAAAAACAACAGTATGTCAATACCAGCCTCAAAGATTTAACTAAAGACTCCAGATTCGGGAGATGCGAAGTACTGGTCCTTATTCTCTCCGTCTGCAGGAGCGGTGTGATGAATACAGTGGCACAGTTAACAACATACAGACCCAGCAAGCCACAATTTCAAGCTCCGGAGTTTACAGAATCATCATCAATTGTATTTAAACTATGCGGTATAGAGCCATTGTTAAGAGATCAAAGAGTCACCGAGGACCATTTATAATGTGTTGAGGGTTTGGGCTGCTAGCCGTCTGTGGATGCAGAAACACGACGATTAGAACTTAGCTCGCTGAGAGTGGAGCGCTGGTTGCAAGTTTAGCTACCATTTGTTGAAGATGGTCTAATTTGATAAGCCACGCACGTACTATTAGCCATGACTTGCCCCCAAAAAAATTATTATTTTTTCTTTCAAACCCTACAGATGATAATGTCCGCATTGAGATACCCGGTATATTGTACCTTGATGCCCATTTACCATTGTCACGTCATTAGCCTTCGTTATATAGTAATACTTTGGGGGAAAAAAGGTTGAAAATTCTTGTTGTAGCGATGCCGATGTTGGTAACTGGTTGCTTGGTTGCCCTATCCGCGTACGTATGTCCTTCAAGGAGAGAGACAAGAAGTGCAATTACTGAAGACCAAAAAAAAAAAAAAAAAAAAATTTTTGAAAATTTGAAAAAAAATTAAATAAAAAAAATAAACGGGGAACAGAAGGGGTTTCCAGGCCATGTGCATATATTCCCGTGCCGTGTATTAACTCCCACGCTTTGATTTCCCGCATCCTAACAAAATATAAAAAGGTAGCCATGGGTAAACGGCTGGCAAAATGCTTGTGTCTTCAGTTTTTAAAACTTGCTTTTATCAGCATGTTTGAAGCCCGCCGGCCAAATTGGTAGGCCTTGGAGTTGTTTTGGGTCTTTAAAAAAATGAACCATAGTAGCCATGAAATGAAAGAGTCAAACTGTTTCTTGATGGTACTAGTTTAGTGGATAATAATATAAAAACCAAATACCATCGTGTTTCAGTTCTAGTGCTCTCAGCAGGTTGGTGATTCATCGGTCTGACTGATCAGGAATGATTGGGAAGGGCCCTTGCCCAGATAGTCACGGGCCTATCGGTTATTATTTCATAAATATTTTTTTTTTCTGGAAAATGGGATATTAACTGCAGTTTTATCCTGCAAAATGAGTCCCGAGAAAATGAGATAATTATATATATACCGTCGGCCTCGCTTCTCATGTAGTTTTTTTTTTTTTTTTTTTTTTTTTTTTTTTTTTTTTTTCATTTTTTTTTGATTCAGGTTCTATAATATTATCTTCATTTTCTTTTTTTCTTCATAGACAAGCATTCATCGATACTGGTAGAATCACATATTATTTTTTAGCCTTGCATCAAGTATTCTCCTCTTTATTCGCTAGTACAAGTACCTTCCAACTATTAGAAGTCAATCATCGCTGCTAAGAGAGTAGTTGAAAATAACCAAAACGTTCCCCCTCTCTCAGTGGGAAACAAATCGAAGGAAAGAAAAAATAATAAATAAATAAAAATACACAAAAAAACAGCAAGATCTCCAGCATGCCTACCTCTCCGTCTGAACTCCTGGTGCCGCGCGACACCCCCTCGAGCAGTAGCGCAAGCTTGAACTCGAAGGCAGACTCCTCCGACAGTAAAGCAATCCTGGATATTTCAGAAAAAGCCGATAGCAGTACGCCGCAGAGTTTTACAATGCGCGAGCAGCTGGTCGGTTTTCCTTACCAGCAGGTTTTGGTCCTGATGGCTGTGCGTTTCGCCGAACCTGTGACCTTCACTTCACTTTTCCCCTATGTTTTCTTCATGGTTAAGCACCTGCGGCCCGAGGATACCGAGGCCAGCGTTGCTCGCTATGCGGGTTATATTTCTGGAAGTTTCGCCTTATGTCAAGCCCTCACTGGTGTTGTATGGGGTAACATTTCCGATCGCTATGGACGCAAGCCAACGCTTATCATTGGTCTCTTGGGCTCCGCTATCTCAATGCTTTGGTTTGGTCTTGCGGATAGCTTTTGGTGGGCGCTGGTAGCGCGCTCCGTCGGTGGTTTGCTTAACGGTAATGTCGGCGTTCTGCGTACCTGCTTGGGTGAAATTGCCGTTGAGCGCCGCCACCAGGCCCTGGCATTTTCCACCATGCCACTGCTCTGGCAGGTGGGCTGCGTGGTCGGTCCCATGCTTGGTGGTAACCTCGCAAGCCCCATAAAGTCGCATCCAGAATGGTTTGCGGGTCACGAAAACTCATATCTCTACCGGCTGTTTTCCGCTAAGCCCTTCCTGCTGCCAAACGTGATTGTCTGCATCATGCTCTTGATGAGTGCACTGGCAGCGGTGTTGTTTATGGAAGAGCCCCACGAGGAACTTAAGCATGTGCGCAACAAGAACGATCCGGGACTCAAGGTTGGTAATTGGATTCTGCGCACCTTGCGGCTGAGAAAGGCCTCGGTCGACAAGGCCGCAAATGGCAGCAACGATGGCCAGGAAAGCCAGGACGAGGATGAAACTACTTCATTACTTGGCCGCCCTGGTGCTGTGGCTGCAAGCTCTGACCCCAGTGTGAGCAAGGCGCCAGATTACACAATTTCCGAGCAACAAGAGTCTAGCACCGAAGAGCCCATTCAGAACAAGGGCAAAATGCTTAACGAACAGGTTCTTCTCACGATTGCAACGTACGCGCTGATTTCAATGATCGTCACTGTAGTGGATGAGCTGATGCCCGTGCTGCTCTCAACATCCGAAAAGCCCGGTCAGTCCCACTTCCCGTTCAAGCTGGCCGGCGGTGCCGGTATGTCTTCAGCGGAGGTCGGCAATCTTATCAGCTCAACCGGTACGCTGGGTATTGTGCTCATGCTGACGCTCTTCCCCTACGTCGACGGCCGGTTTGGCACGCTACGGCCCTTCCAGATTGTGAACTTTCTCAGCATTTTCCTATACTTTGTGCATCCCTACATTGTGATTCTCGTCCCGAACCCCGTGTCTGACAGCGGCGCGTCGGAAGGTTTGATCTCGGTTGAGCTTGCCAAGCATCTTAAGTACTACACAGCACTTTTTCTCTATTTCGGTAAAACGACAATTGGAGCCCTTGCATTTCCCGAGGTGATGCTGTTGATCCAGCGGGCAACGACCCACAAGTCGTACCTGGGCACTGTTAATGGTCTTTCCCAGATGGGCGCTGCGGGCGCTCGTGCCGCCGGCCCCATCTGCTGGGGTCTACTTATGGCCGTGGGTCAGGACCATGATATGGGCTGGCTGCCGTGGTGGGCCCTGTCAGTTTGCTGCGTTTTGACGTATATTATTTCTCTTAAGATCAAGGAGAACAACACCTAGTAATGCGCTCCCCCCGATGGTTCATGAAAGGTAGCACTTGATTACAAAAAAAAAAGAATTTGAGATTTATTGAAAAATGATTTAAGACATAGTATTTACAGTTGCTGATGTGATGATGTCAGCAACATAAGTTGCCAAAATACATTACATATAGAAGATTTTTAAATAGTAACCGGAGACCATAGCCAAGCTCACAAAAAAAAAACCATAAACAGAACGAAGACCAGAGGTAAACGGACTAAAAAAAAAAAAAAGAATTAGAAATCTTTTATTATATTTTGTCTGAATATACGTAGGTGACGTAACAACCCATTACCAAAAAAAAAAAAAAAAAAGTAAAATAAAGCATAAAAAGTATTTCAAAAAAAACCACTATAGCCTGTCCCTTTCCCTCTCCTAAGAGGGCAGCTAGACTTTGTCATGGGGATAATAAAATGGGAGAGAGGGCCTCCCGTAAATTGAATAAAAGGAGCCTTTAAGATCCAATTAACACAACTTTTGCAGGTTGAGGGGAAGAACCCACCCGCCGTTATCAACCCCAAGCCACCCCCGGCATAAGGATGATCAAGCCTGGCTTTGCTTACAATTTGTGATATACCAAACAGCTAATCACTTTTATTGTACCCTGAGAGTCGACATTGCATGGAAATGTCTCTGCAGAATTACAAGTCTTTTTTTTTTTATGCATCTCGCATATGATAAAACAATCTACCTAGTTGCACACTTCTATTGATTCTACGTAATCACTGAGCATATCAGAAAATTTTGTTCACATTACACATTTTTTTCATTTTTTAAGAGAGTTTAAGCAGCAGTAACGGGAGCGGCCTCAGCAGCCCAGTCCTCAGTAGCAGACCAGTCAGCAGGGGCGGCAACAGGCTCAGCAGCGGCATCCCACTCCTCAGTGGCAACAGCAGCGACCTCAGTCTCCTCAGCAGCAGCCTCCTCCTCGGGGACGGCAACAGTCTCAGGCTCCTCAGGGTCTCTGTAGAAGTACAGATCGGGCATGACGGTCCAGGCAGTGGTTCTGTCGGGAAGGACACCACGGAGTCTGAGGACCTCACGGGCAAGCAAGTACCAGACGAGACCAACAGAGTTCTTGGACTTGTTGTTGCAGGGGATGGCAACATCAACGAACTCGGAAGGAGAGTCAGTGTCGCAGAGGGCAATGACGGGGATGTTGACGTAGGAAGACTCCTTGATAGCCTGGGCATCAGTACGGGGATCAGTGACAATGATCAATCTGGGCTCCTTGAAAGAACGGGTGATGTAGTTGGTGAAGTTACCGGGGGTGAAACGGCCGGCAATGGCAGTGGCACCGGTGTGGTTGGCAAACTTCAAAACAGCACGCTGACCGTAGGTACGGGCAGAGATGGCAACAACATCAGCAGCGTTGGGAACAGCAGCGATGATACGGGCAGCAAGGACAATCTTCTCCCAAGTCTTACCGACGTTGATGATGTTAACACCATCGGGACGGGTCTTGAAGACGTAGGGCTCGTTGTGAACCTGGACGTTCTTGGATCCCAAGTGGACGTTGGCAGCAATGAGGAGCTGAGCGTCCTCAGGAGTAAGTGCAAAAAGATCAGATGACATGACTAGGGAAAGCGTTAGTGAATGAAAAAAAAAAAATAGAAAATATAACAAGAGAGAGAGAGAGCCACTGGGAGAAATGGTGTTGGGAGGTTACTGAGGTTTGAATATTTTCATGCGAGTTTGTCACTGGTGAAAAATTTGATGCCAATAAAATCGACGCCGCCTCGACAAAATTGACAAAACTCGAGAACGTTCAAACATAATCCAACCGACAATCTAGTCGCTAGAAGATTTCGTCTAAAATGACATATGCTGATTGATAATAGCTACTAGCAGAAGATGATGATAGTAGCACCCATCACTAAAACTCGTAGTTTATTGCCGTCATCGTCGTCAGAAAATTCTTGTCGCTTTTCTGTTTGCTCGTCTGAATATATCTTCATCTTTTTTTTTTCAGTCGTTCAGTCTGATTCACATTGCTCTCGACGGACTAAATATCCGCTAACTCAACATTAACTCGTCGCCATCATCCAGCACCAAACCCCAGTTTGATCTTCTCTCTTATGTCGTCTTGCATGCGCGTGGAAAATAAATAAAAAAACGCATCAACGCTGTTTTTACCAGCATGTTAACATACCTATATTGTGTATGAAAGGCCCGATGCTAAAAGTCTCTAGGGAATCAGAGAAAAGAGGGAAAAAGGGGGAGGAAAGGAAAAAAAAAAAAAGAAAAAAATTACTATGGTGAAAGGATCTCGCACAGAGTATGCGATAGAGTAATGCGTTATGTCAGCGGGATACGGCCAGTGAAAAATGGCGGAAAAAACAAAACAGAATCGCTGGAAAGCTGATATTAGTGCTGAAATATACAACTGTCGGGTATATAAGGGGCTGAACGTAGTAGAGTTTGCAGAAAAAACAAGTCAAAGGTAGTCTTAAATAGGAAGGTCAGTTTCACAGTCACATCATTTAAAAAAGTTCAAAGATTATATAAACCCGTTACTAATCTTGTCTTGTTTTCACGTGACACAACTTGTTTCAACTAAATCCCAAGTGACAGATGGTTTCTATCTGCCTGTTCAAACGTTGCAACAAAGCATATCCAGACACAGCAACAGTTGAGATCGGCAGGTTCAGTTTCACAAAATGTTGTTAATAGATCAGAATGTGACTTCTGGTGTCGTAAAAAAAAAATACTCATCGCTTTACTAGACAAGAGAAAAACTAGAATGCATGGATCAGTTTGATTCCGATGAGCCTGCTTAAAAGGCTTCAAGTTCCCTGGAGGGAACATAGTTCCGATGCCTACCATGTCGCATCTTGCCATGCCAAATACAAGTATTACGCAAGTGAATGCTGAGGCCATAAATATAATATTTAGTAGAGCTTAATTCGGCCAGCCATTCGACATGACTTTTTTTCATAGGCAAGGGGGAGGCTCGCACATCTAGTTGGTCGATAAGTGATTATACAAAACAATAAAACAGACTACATATGTACAAGTGATTGTTCCAATGAGAAAGAAAAAACCACCATTTCAGGACCCTGGACGCAGCACTTTGGTAGGCCAGTCCCGCTCTACTCGCCTAATGCATTTGTTGGAGGTACCATGTTCAACAACTCCCCGCCCCTCAATTTTCACAAAAGGAGAGTCTATCATGGGTATCGGAGAAGACTGGCGGCAAATTTTTGGTTCTCGACGTTGGTTAAAAAAAGGATACGACTTTATCTACTGATAGGCGAGAGACAAGGGTCACCGAACCCGTTTGAATGTTTTGACGTAGCGTGTACGGGATATAAGGTGATTAGCATTATTCTGTAATCAACAACCGTCAACGGTAACTGTTGTAGCGAGTTATAATCAAAGCGGTTGGGTGTTTCTATAATTACCAATTAACCCCAGTGCAGTCTTTGATTTTGTACTGCCTATCATTGAATCTATTTTTGAACATACCCCTTCGTGTTGATTAGACCATTTTTTTAATTAATATTATTAGTAGTGTTAATTTTTTTTAAACATCTTTTCCTATCTTGTTGGAAATGCTGCATAGTTGGGTTGGGTTAAATTGAATGGCTGGGTGAAGGTAGATAATAATTTTTACAAGTGCTGATTGAGACATGTCTAAATTAACTGCCCACATTTAATCCAGCAGCAAATAGGCACAACAAAACTTTCCACGACCTAATTCAGCTGCATGCACTCCTGCTGAACGGCTGAAACGGGGTTTCTGATGCTTACAGTGTTCAATAAAAACCCTCCGTGTATACGATAGGAGGTAATGTGTGCTTGAAGACACAGATGACAGTGCAATGTTAAGCCGCGCAACCAGCCGATCATTTCTACCGGGGCTGATCCCGTTCAAACTTTCGCTAGGGATGTTACTTTAAACGCCAATTACTATTTTTAACAACCAACAATAGCAACAACTGATCTCAAGGGGGTTGTGTGGGGGGGGAGAACTATAGAGATTAATGGGCCGGCGAGCTGGGCCATCTGGCAGTTCACACCCCCAATGCATTAACGAGTTAGCACCTGTTTCTATTCTTGTGATCCAACTTGTCACCTTAGCTGCTATCACCAATCGGGCCATCAGATCGGGTAGCTCAATAATAACCACTACTACATGGCTAGGCATCAGCAAAGAATAATTAACTATCGGGCGCTTTTGTACACGTTGGCTGCTGGCCAGAGATCATTACTGCGGGGGATTACTTTGTCTTTACCACACCTCCCTGATTCATTGGCAGCTGGGTCTAACGGCTTTTTTTTTTTATTTCTCACCGATTTGATTAGACGGTGTAGTTTTTTGTTCTTTTGTTTGTTTGCGTTATGAAACATTGGCTATAGCTCAACAATGCTTGTTTCCTATTCAGACCCCTCTTGTGACTTGGCCCTTTTATCTCTTTCTAGATCGAAACAAACAAACGCACACACGATGGGGGGCTTGTGGTTGCGCTGGGATAAGGGCCTCTTCACATGGATCTCAGATCTCACGGGAGCCATTGTGACGCTATTATCCAAATGGCGGATGCGTGGAGTGAGCATTGGCATAAAACATCTGCGGACCTGTCAGAAAAGAGCAAGCTGTCAATTGCGAGGATGGGGGCAGGCCTGACCGTAGCTTTTACACAAAACGTATACACATTTACACATATAGATATACATTGTTGTCCAAGCTCTACATTATGGTAGTTTCAAAAAGGACTTTGATTTGTGCGTGGGCTAAATATCAACACTTGTTAAATGAAAGGACACAAAACACCAGACAGCAGAGATCTGGGGATGGTGGTGGCAAGCAGTACGCGATTCCACAAGTTACAGACACAGTTATTACAGCCATTTGTGGTCCATTAGTGATATTTGGGGAAAAGCAGCGGTGGATGACAGTTAATGGAGACGATCCACCAACAGCTTTGTAGCTGGCCAGCCAATTGGAACCAAAGAAGGAGTAGAAAACGGGAGCTGAGTTTGGAGACTCAAGGTATCCAAATGATGAATATAATATTTGTGTCTAAATTTAATTATTCTGATTGTTATGATTATGATTATTATTATTAAAAAATTTTTTTTTTTTTCTCTGCAAGGTCATGGCTGGTCTTAAAGGGCCAGTGTGGCTGGCACTGTTACTGCCGATGAAGATACGCTTTTGATGGTGGTTTATGACAAAAGGGTATAAATACAAATCCAACCGCCCCTTCTCTGTTGCTGGCCATCATTCAGTAGCTTTGATATCGTCAACCAACACAAACAGCCTCCCTTCCTGGTCTTTCTTGGTGGTTTCAGGACTTTCGATACCTTTACCTGCCTTTTACTTGATTTCCTTTTGTCAGCGGTGCGCCTTCTCGACAATTTTGTTTTCTGCATTCCAGGCCAGTTGATTCACTTGGTGTAAAAAACAAAAAAACAAACCTTGTTTTTCCTTTCTTTTTAATTTATAATCTCAGTTGCATCGTCACACCTTGTCGTTTTTCCTTATTCAACCCCCCCGTCAACTCACATCATCACGCAATGAATAGCAATATATCTACGCTGAATCCAAGCCTTCATGTCCCGGCACCAATGCATCTGCTCTCGCCGGTTAACAGTCAAAAACAACAGCAGCAGCAGCCCAAGCCCGCGCTGACCTCGCTGCTCGTGCCCTACATCTGGCCGACCTCGCCGGCGTCTTTCTGTACCGGTGTTGTAGTTGGTCTGATCGTCGCGCTGCTACGGCCCATCATCGAGTACTACGTCGATGTCGGTGCCAAGTACATTGCTGTCGTGCTCCGGTTTTCGCTCATCTGGGGCTCCATTGGCCTCATTGCATGGGCAATCCTGCGTGTGCTGCAACAGACAGGTTCGACTGTGGCACCATCATCGGCCCCGAGGCCGCAGCAGCAGCAGCAGCAACAACAACAGCAGCAACCGCGCTACCTGACTCAAAATACATCGCTTCCGCCGCCACGGATTTCATCCTCGTCGTCATCGCCCGTGCTCAGTAGCTCCGCCGAGTCTCTTTACTCTTTCACCACCACTTCGTCTGCCAACACAAGCTCGTCTACCTACAGCAATTACACTCCCAAACCCCCGCATATGTCCCCGTCCGCTGCAACCGCTGCGACGGGTTATAATCCCTACGCGGCGCGCACGCCAAGCCCCGTGCGTAGCGTGTCCCCCACCCGCATGTCGCCGACCCGCAAGATGGTCGGTCCCACCACTGCTACTAGCGGTACCATCACCCCGGGCGTCGTGAGCGCCTCTGTGCGCCGAATGGAGCCGCGCATTGTTCCCGTTGATGACGGCTCTGACACTGGAGTGCCCGATAACGCAGGATTCAGAAACTACCTCCGAGCAAAGGACGCTGTCAGCGTGCTCGAGAAACCTGCTGGCCAGGGTGCCTTCCGGATAAGACGCCGTCCGTGAAAACACCCTTTCTTTTCTTTTCTCCTCCTAGATCAAAAGGCCTAAAAGCTTCTCTTATCATTAAAAACAGAAAAAACAGCCATTTTACACATTTGCGTGCCTTCTATGGAGTTGAGATATCCCTACACAAAAACAAAACAAAACAAAAAAACACCTGGAGTTGAATACAATCCTCTTTATTAATTTTTTTTTTTGAATGCCACGAACAAAGCGTGGCCGACTTAGAGTCTGTCAATAAAATACAGAAACATATATACTGGGAATTATCTTTGCGAAATACTTTTTTTTTTTAACGAATAATAATAAATAAAAAACAAAAACAATATATATATATATATATGTATGAATTATTATCTACATTTGGGATCTTTGTGATTATTTCTGCACTGCAACTGTCGAGACTTGGGACTTGGGACATTTACCAAACAGCAATCATAACGCGTTCCTAATCTCATTTACAATGGCCCAGTGGAGGGGGGGGGGTTGTTGGATTTCATCAAAGTCAATTCGTAAATACAGCCCAAAAAAAAAAATTCAATAAATAAAATGGGTGTTTTTTTTTTTTGGCATTGGTTTTTGTAAAGCAAGTGAAAACTTTGGGTAAACTCTTTTATTGGGCCATGGGATTTTTTTTAGTTCCTTGATCCGGGGTATTCCCTATAGCGATTTGGCCTGGATCAACAGCTATTTTCTTCCCTCCCCGATGCCAGTAATGTACATGCATCTATATAAGTATTGTCAAAAGAAAAAAAAAAAAAAAAGGTTGAACACAAACAGGATTATCATAATAATAATACCGGTTATAGATCTTTCCCTGTTTATGCTACTGCCATGACTTTAAATCATCTTTGCAATCTACGGTTAATATTAAAAAAAAAAAAAAAAAAAAAAAAAACATCCACCAACTGTTCTCCAGATCAACCCAAGATGCTCAATAAATAGTTTTTTTTTTCTTTCTACCTACTCCAAATATACAGAAACATTCTTGATACAACCCCCATATAAATCCAAACATACAACAAAACACAAAAACAGGAAAATCTCCATTAACTTTAGATCAGATTAAAAAAGAGAAACAAAAAAAGGGAGGCGGTGTGTGATTTTCTTTTTTTTTTATGTTTTCGTATACTATTTCATTACAAGTTGAAGAGTCGACCGTTTAGTAAACTTCGCCTTGAGAAGCAGGGATCTCGAAAACAACTTGCTTGCCGGTAAGCTTGTTGTAGACAGCCTGGAAAGACTCGAGCTTGTAGTCAATGACAGCAGAGTCCTTGTTGTCGAGGATGACCTTCTGGAGCTTGGAGCCACCAACCTGGTATCTAACGCGCTTGCCAATAATCTCGGTGGGGAAAACAAGGTCCTCAAGCATAGCGTCGTGGACAGCAGTAAGAGTTCTAGAGATGGGTCTCTTCTGGGTCTGACGGTTGCGGCGACCGGGCTTGGCGAGAATGCGGCGCTCAGCAAGGAAAACAACGTGGCGGTCAGAAAACTTCTTCTCCAACTCACGGGTCAGTCTCTGCTGAACCTTGTGGACGGACTGCAAAGCAGGGGGAGGGAAGAAGATGACAACAGCCTTCTTGCCGCCAGAGACTTCGATTTCACGAACAGACTTGAGCTGGAGGGGTCTGAGCTGGGCCTTGAGGTCGGTGGCAGAGTTCTCGAGGTCAATGAGGGCCTGGCCGACCTGGAGCTCGAGCTCGGTGGGCTTTTCGCTAAGGATCTTGGAAGCAGCAGACATTTTGATTAATGTTGTTGTCGTTGGAACTTGTTGTAGGAAGTTGCGCGCAAACAGGATAAAGGAAGGGGAAAAGAGAGAGGAAAAGAGGAAAAAAAGGGAGGGACGTGAGAGAAAAAAAAGAGGAAAAAAAAAAAAAAGCCTTGAAAAAAAAAATTGTTTGAGTGGTCACGTGAATGTCATTTTAATCATAGTCACTGGGACTTTTGTGTGCGAGCTCTGGAATTTCATTTCTTTTTGAAAGATTTTGAGGGTTAGGTTAAATGTCCGTTTTGTTAGTGCTGGGATGTGTTCGTGACGGAATGTTCACTACTAAAATTCCAAACTGCCTATTCGGGAAGCACGTCACAACAAGAAGAGGAAATTATGCACTGACTATAGTCCATGTCTCATTTCCCATTGCCAACTCAGGGTCATTTGGGGGGTCTGTGCAACGGCTGGAGGAATAGCGACGAACGTCATAGATATTAAACAGGTATTATAAGTGTTATTATTGTTATTAATATTGTCATTTATTTTATAAAAATCTACTTTCTTTCGGTTGGCATACACTTCACGATCCAGGGTCATCCCTATCTTGTGTGTTTGCAAGTGTTTAACTCACTTTTCAGCAAGGACAACAAATCCAAGTGTACGTTATTAATCAACCGATTTTCATTTGTTTAAAACTTGTAACACCTTACAGCCATACTTAACAACCATCATCCTTAAACCACCATCACAGTACCAAGCATCATGCTCAAAATGACAATGACAAAGGGGAGAGCCACCACTGGTGACAACAGGTTGGGCATAGACGCGTACACACCAGTGGCAGCACCGCTACTACTGGCAGCCGCACTAGCAGAGCCAGAAGCGCTAGAAGTTTTAGCACTGCCGGAGGAGGCTGCAGTAGTAGAGCCCTGGGCAGCCATGGCCTCATTGTCAGCAATATCGCCCTCGTCACCATAAGAAGTGTTGGGGCCAGTAGTGCCCAATGGCTTACCAGCTCCGTCAGAGATGAAGGAAGAAGCACGCTTGGGCATAGATGGAAGATCAGAACCTTCCACCTCCCAGACGCCTGCCTCGTATGTGGGGCACTCAGAAGCGGCATCAGCAGTAGGAGAAGCACCAGCATCACCGGTGGGGTTAGTGGCACTGGAAAGCTGGCTCTTCAAATTGTTGTAGTCCGTTTTAGTAGTAATAGAACCGTCAGATTTAATGCTGACCAAACCGTACTTGTTTTCTTCTTCTGAGTACTCGTAAACCAAACCACCAGAAAAGACGCTTGACATATCGGTACTGTACAAAGAGCCAATTTCAGTAAAAGGACGGGGCGTGACCTCAATGCAGCCAAACTCGGACAAAAACATGGGGCGACTGTATCCAGAGTAGTCCTTCACTTTTTGGTCATAACCAGAAACAGTGAATGAAGACTTACCACACCAGGAGTAATCGTTCATGCCAAACATGTCTAATCTCTCTTCATCCTCACCGCAGTTAAAGTACTTGGCTTGCTGTTCACGATTGATAGAGATATCGGCGGCCGAGTAACCAACGGGGATTGCACGCTTGGCTTGCGCCTTGATGTATTGCTTCATATCTCTAATGACAGCCTTGACGTAGGGGGCGCTGCTGGTGGTATTTTCGTTGTTGATAACTTCATTAGCAGCAAAAAAACCTAGGAGGTTGTCATAGCCTTTGAAACTATCAATGGTAGCAAAAACATGTTGGAGATACGCAGTGTTGTACGAGTTACCAGGGTTGGCTCTGTTAATGGAGTTATTAGGAGTATTGACATCGAGAATCAAGTAGATGCCAGCATCATCCAACTGCTTCATACAATCATCGTGATCGGCAGAGTTGTCAACAGAGTACACACGGATAGTGTTAAGACCTAAATCTTTAAAGTACTCAATGTCGCGTTTGCACTCATCGGCATCAATCAAGGGATCTTTGAAATTAGAAGAGCCACCAGGAAGATAGTCTACACCTCTAATGAAGAAGCGTTCGTCGCCGGCATAGAATGCGTTTCCCTTGACCTCAATGGGGGTCAAGGCAGCGGATACGGAAGAAATAAGACCTGCCATCAAGGAGGCCGCAAAAAGAGTGTATTTAACCATGATAATAACAATAATGAAACGAATGGATTTAAATCAAAACTGTTTGTGAAATCATCAACGATCAAGTAGAAAATTTACAATCAGAATAACAACAAGAAGGAAGGAGGAAGAAATGGAAAAAAAAAGTCAGAACTACCAAAGCCTTAAATAGGCTTGTCCCCTTTTTGCCAACACTCTGTTTACTTTCTCCTGTTGTTCATTTCTAAATTTAAGTCATGTCCTGATGGATGTTTTAGTTTAACTTTTTTTAGTCTTGTTGTTGTCTCTGTTCTTTTGTTCTTGGACGAGAGTGTTGATTATAAAAGCGACAAAAGCGAAAATACTAGAACAAAAATAAAATAAAAAAAGACCCCAGTTTTGTACCTGCACCCATTTTACGCCTGTGTACCAGTGGTACCTTGGGAAATACCAGAAACTGGCAAAAAAGAAAGGTTTCCCTGCTAAGCTTTAAACAGCAGCGATCTAGCCTAAACGGGAATAAAATAGAAACGCGAGATCAACGCCATCCGTACCTTAAAATCTCATTTAGTCTTCCAACGCGCTATATGGTGGCTATGTCTGTGTAAGACACCGATATCCAGATCAGCGTCTTGTCTCAGTGTCCTGAAAATTCCATCTCTATCACCCGGTTATCTGCTATTTTAGCCATTTTCTATTTTTTTTTATTATTATAATTATCCCAGTTAGTTTAAGGGGTGATTTACTTTGCCGCAGGTTGCCTTTCCCGAATTCCCGTCGCTTTATTGTAACGAAAGACAGTGCCTTGTATATAAGTGTACGGTAATGGCAAGTTAGTATAAGAGCGTGTACCTGAAGGATTAACCACTGGTTGTATGGATAAAAACATAGTTTGCTACATAGATAAACCAACAGATCATTTCTAAACTAGTGCTTTTTTCTTCTTCTGTTTAGACTTTACAAATGACAACATCTACTTTTCTGATACATCTAGCACAGCCGCAGTTTTATCGTTGTCTGAAACGACTGATGCACTCTCTGAACCTTCTTCAGATGACTCAGGTTTGCGTGGTTTCACAGAAGAGTCAATCTTGACGACATTGTCAAGAGAAACCTCAGACTCCTCCAAGTTTGACGGGATCGAGGATGGAACAGAGGATGGCTCAAGGATCTTTGGCTCCAGATCAGAATCTTTGACTAGAGTTAGAACCTCAGGTTCTCCAATTGACATAGCCGTGGCTCCACCTGTCTCAGCAGTACTAGAGAGATCTTCTTCATGCAAGGGCACTGTTGCAGTTACCGAAGAAAGAGGTGCAGTTTCTGGTAAAGAAGAAACGTCCAATGACTTAATCGTACCGCTATCGGTTGTTATGGTAGTCTTGATACCAAAAGAAGATTCATTGTCAAGGACTTCAGTGTCCTCTGGCAAGATGTCAACCTTCAGCTTAGGCTGCTCATCCGCAGACTCAAATTTGTCAAGATCCACACCAGAGTGATTTTTCTGTTCCATTTCTTCATTCTGCTTTAGATCAGATTCCTTTTGTGCTTCGTCAACATTCTTTTCGGTCTTCTCGAGATATTGTTCTTTGGTCTTCTCGAGTGGTTTCTCTTCAACCTTCTTCAGTTGCACTTCTTCCTTCTTAACTTCCTCCTCTTTCTTTTGTTCGAGCTGTTCCTCTTCGAGTTTCTTAAGTCGTTCTTCCTCTTCGAGTTTCTTAAGTCGTTCTTCTTCTTCAAGTTTCTTGAGTCGCTCTTTTTCTTCCTTTCTCAGTCGCTCTTCCTCCAGTTTACGTAGACGTTCTTCCTTCTCTCGTTTCAATCGTTCTTCCTCCTCTCGTTTCAATCGTTCTTCCTCCTCTCGTTTCAGGCGTTCCTCTTCCTCTCTCTTAAGACGTTCCTCTTCTTCTCTCTTAAGACGTTCCTCCTCCTCTCTCTTAAGACGTTCCTCCTCCTCTCGTTTCAAGCGTTCTTTTTCTTCCTTCTGGGAAATTTCCAGATTCTTACCGCCAACAGACCACACATCCCCGCCAACGAAGCTCTCAAATTTAACAGCAACAGAAGTAGTCGTAGAAACAGGGGCGTCGACAATAAGAGCCTTGGTAGCCGCACTAGGAAGCTTTCGCTTAGGACCCTTTGCTCTCCCGCGTCTCACATCTGTTAACTTCTTTTCTTCCTCTTTAGGCTTTTCTTTCTCATCGAGGTCGCCAGAATTATCTTCCGAAGCAGCCTGCGCTGCTGGTTTGGGAAATCCCATGGGTGGGGGCACTCCGCCTCTAGAAATCATTGTATCCAAATCCTTAAATAGTGAAGCTCGTAGTGCACCAACCTTATTTAATTTCGCAGGAGGTTTGGGTTTTGTGGGCGGCGCAGGTGCTGAGGTAGCCTGGCGCTCAAACATGCCAGCCATGGATGAAAGTTTTTTGGGTCGTGGCGGAACACCACCAGCAGGAAGTGGTTTATGAGGTGGCACAGATGGTGGAACTTTGGTGTTATCACCAGATGGCGGCCTAGCAGGCTTGGGTCTAGTTGTAGGACGAACTGGGACCTCTGGACCTTTGGCTTCGGGAAGACGGACGGGTCTAGTGGAGGGAATATGAGGTTTTTCTTGCTCTTCTTCAGTCGCAGTGAGAACTGTACTCTTAGGCTTAGTTTCTAAAGAAGTGGATGGTTCAGGGACACTATTATCAGTCACTGACTGGCCAGTCTCAATGGATTCAACAACCTTTCCAGTAGAAGCATCATTATCTCTAACCTCAACAGGCTGAACAGGTTCACTCGAAGTCTTATCAGATTCTTTAACAGTCTCAGAAACTTCCAAAGGCTCAACAGTCGCAGGACGTGAAGGTCTTCGCAAAGGAACAGATGGGTGTTTAGAGGTCTGGTCAGTTTCAAGTGAGTCCTTCGTGGTATCAGCCTCCTTCTCTGAGCGTTCAGATTCACTAGATTTAGCAGAAATCACTTTGGTAGGTCTAGACGGAACAACAGGAGTAGCTGGCTTTTCAACAAACTTATCCTGCTCCTCAAGCTTTGTTTCAGAAGCTTCTAAGGACTCAATAATCTCAGTAGACTTGGAAGTCTCGGTAGACTCGAAAGTCTCAGTAGATTTGGGAGTTTCAATAGATTTAGGAGTTTCGATAGACTTAGGAGCTTCGCTGGACTCAGAGGATTCGATGGACTCAGAAGCCTCAATAGACTTGGAAGTTTCAATAGACTTAGAAGTCTCGATAGACTGAGCAGGGGAAGCAATGCTTCCCGGTTTGGTGGCTTTAACAGGGGTTTCCTGTTCCTCAGGTTCAGAACTTGAAGACTTGGCGGGTGAAGAGGTTTTCACAGGGCGCACAGATGGAATAGAAGGGGTAGCATGTTCAGGGGAAACCTCTTTCGCAAAAGCAACCTTTTCGGAAACCGGGGTCTTGACCGGACGACTTGAAGGAATTGTTGGAACAATGGGCTCAGAAGAATATGCTCTTTGGGAAATAGTCTCTTCCACCTTATCTTCGACTGAAATAATTGTCTTTTGATTCAATTGAGCGATTATCGGCTTTGGCGCAGCGAGTTCAGGGCCACTGTCAGTTCTGTTATCACTGTTATCGGAAGGGGACTCAGTGGAAAGTATTTCCTCGTCAATTGACTGCTCAGGAGTCTTGTGGGTAGGTCGAGTCGACGGAATTTTGGGTTTCTCGTGGCTCGCTTCAGCAAGTTCAGATTTAATGTCTGCAGAGGCGGGGCGGGCAGGGCGAGTAGTCGGGATCTTTGGTTGGGGAGATGCAGGTACAGGCGACGGAGAGGAACGGGTCGGCCTGGTTTTAGGAATCTTGGGCGGTGGAAGGGCCTCGTACTCTTGGTCGTCGCCTGACTTAGGGGCTAAGTCAGGAGTGGTCTGCGCTGGCATTGTTGCTGGCATTTCTGGCGGGGTCGCACCTGTAGCAGTAGCATTCTCAAACGTGGGAGTACGAGATGGACGATGAAGAGGGATCTTGGGAGATGCCTCGACAGCAATTGGCACGGTATCAGGCGAGGGTGACTTGAGTGGACGGGTTGCCGGGATGGCCGGGGGTGTTGTTTGCTGCGGCCGCGAGGCGGGCCGTTTAGGAACTGCGGGCAACGCCTAGCACAGGTTAGCACGGATAAACAGGCAAACTCAATTGAGGGGAGCTACAGCACTTACATCAACCTTTTGGGCAGGTCTCTGCGGGATCGATGGCAGCTCGGACATGGTGTGTTGGGGGTGTATATGGAAGAAGTAGTAAAGAAGAAAAGGGGGAAGAAAGAAAGCTACAGAAAATAAAAAAGAAAACAAATTAAATCGTGCAAAACTACTACGAGCACGAGCCATGTCAACTCATTGGCACCTGCGATGCACAAAAACAAATAACAGGAATCATAAACTTCATTTATATTATGGGGGGTCTCTAGCACCAAAGTAAGCAGACTACATTTAAGAGTAGTTGAGTCTAAAGATGTCGTTAAACACGAAGAAGCTGTTGTCCTCGGGGACCAGGTGGAAGACCTGGGAGTATCTCTGAGCGTTCTGCTCCTCATCAACAAGGAGCTCGCCAGTGACCATGACAATAATGTCACCGCCAGTAGGAGAGGCAGGCTGAGCATCGAGGGTGGTGATGCGGTGGCCGACCTTCTGGAAAGGCAGAGAGACGAGCTTCTCAACAATGCTCTTGGCGCCCTGGACCTGCGAGGTCTCAAAGGTGAGCATGGAAGAGTCACGGTAAAGGTTACCGAGCTGTGCGCGGTCAGCATCAAACTGCTGGTAGTAAAAGGTGGTAAATTGCTGAGCAACGGCCTGGAAATCGACGGACATTATGGAATGTAGATGGGGTGGTGGGTTGGATTGGTGATTTTGACAGTGAAGAAGGGAAAACTGGCAGGGAAAAAAAAATTAAATTAAAAACAAAAGAAACAAATTTGCTATGTTGTGTGCTGAAGTTTACGCTGGATTCTGAAAGTTACGTTGCCCACCGTAGATTGCTGCGCCATCGCTTTTTTATTTATTTTTTTGCCAGCTCATCTGGCACCGTTTGTCCTCGATTTCTTCTCAGCATTATCTATCTTACATACCCAATTGTACCACGACAGTAGCAGCATTAATAATGACGGAAGTAGCACCGCTCGCAGTCAGTTTTGGCGACGAGCTTCAGGATGGGTTCAAGCCCGTCGAGGCCTGGATCTCGCAGGGCATTCGATGGCTTGACGACATTCACGCGTTCTACCAGGAGCGTGCGGCAATTGAGAAGGAATACGCGCAAAAGCTCACCTCACTCAGTAGCAAGTATTTTGAAAAGAAGGCCCGCATATCGACTATTCTCAGTGTTGGCGAAAATCCTGTTATTACACCTGGTTCGCTCGAGAGTGCATCTCTCGTGACGTGGTCCGAAGTACTTAACCAGACTGAGGCCCTTGGTAAAGAGCGCGCCCGTCTGGCTAATGAGCTTGGTATCCAAGTGGCCGACCAAATTAATGGTGTTGCGCTCAAATTTGACGATCTCAAGAAAAAATACGTGTCGTATAATGAAAAGCTCACTGAGGAGCGCGACAGCTTCTACTCAGATCTTAAAAAGAGCAAGGCAACCTATGATGCTACCTGTCAGGCCATGGAGAACTTGCGTGTCAAGGCGTCAAAATCGTACGATAAATCTAAAGAAAAGGCGAATCGCAAAATGGCAGAGAAGGAGATTGATATGAACAATGATAAAAACGTGTATCTAATCAAGATCAACGTTGCCAACAGAATTAAAGACAAGTACTATCACGAAGACGTACCTGAGCTGCTTGACCACATGCAGAGTCTTAACGAAGCGCGTGTTCAGATGCTTAATCACTTTTGGAACCAGGCAATTGAATTTGAACAGGGCTGCCTGGATCGCAGCAAAACTTGTTTATCGGGAATGACGGCGATCGTCAAGCAGAACGACCCTGCGTTAGACTCGGCTATGTTTGTCAAACACAATGTGAGCCAATGGACTGAACCTACAGACTTTTACTACCAGCCGTCACCCATCTGGCATGATGATGAAAATATGATCACAAACGATGTGGCGCTGCAGTATTTGCGCAAGCGCCTAGTGGACTCCCAGAATAAATATGCCGAACACGAGCATACGAGTCAGGCGCGCATTGAATCGTACAAGGCTGCACAAGAACAGAAGAAGACTGCAAGCCAAGACCTAATTGCGGGCAAGATCTCACGCGGCAGCTATATTGAGTATCTAACGCGCTCGCTGTCAGCGCTGCAGGCCCTCACATATAATGAAACGAAAAAGACGATCGAAGAAGTAGAGATCGAGACGATCGAGGTTGCAGCGGGCGATAAGGATCTGAGCTCAATTACACCAGTGGCCGAGGTAAAGAAGCGCAAGGGTCTGCTGGGCTTGCTCAAGGGCAGCAGTGAAGGACACAAACATAGCACTTCGTCAGCAGCATCAAGCTTGCGGCCCATGACCTCCAACTCAACAATGGCAACGGGCAAGTCAGTTAACTTTGATGAAGCTGGCAAGCATAAGGGCGGCTTCCTATCGGCACTTCGTCATAGAGGAAAGGCCAAGCCAGCTGCAGGAGGAGGAGCAGAGGAAATGGCAAAGGTGCGCATGCTCTATGACTACACGCCAACGGGCGATGCAGAGATTGCAGCCGTGGCAGGTGAGGAACTGCAGCTAGTCGATGGAGACGACGGAAGCGGCTGGCTGGAGGTCCGGTCCCTAAAGACCGGCGAGAAGGGTCTTGTACCATCCAGCTACACGGAGGAAGTGGTACCCATTAGCAAGATCAATACAAACGCAAGCAACAGCACCAGTGGCACCACAGCGGGCAAGAAGGGTCCTGCGGTAGCGCCAAAGCGCGGGGCCAAGAAGGTCCAATATATGATTGCATTGTACAATTACGACGCGCAGAACGAAGACGAGATTACGATTCAAGCTGGCGACAAAATCGCCGTCGTCAGTGAGGACATTGGCGATGGCTGGACCGAGGGAGAGCTCAACGGTATGCGCGGTAGCTTCCCGACGGCGTATGCGCGCACGGCGTGACCGCACTAATCCATGCACGCTTACGACCCACCTACGCCCACCATTTGTGCATTATAAACCATGCGCTCATCATTTCATGCTTTCATGCTTTCATGCTCTTTATTTTTTTTTTATTTTTTTATTATCCATTTAGCTTTCATTTTTTATATATATATACATTAGTATCCACCATATTAGTACATCAGTCTCGATGCGTAGGCCATGGGCTTAATGTCCGGGTGCGGCACAGCCTCAAAAGTGTTAAACTCAAGCTTGTAGTCTGGGGCACGTACGTTAATGTAGGCACCCCTATTGCCCTGCGAATCACAGTAGTTGGGCGCACTGAAAACAGTAACAAGTTTACCATCATGCTCCTCTTCGTAACCACCCATACGCACCTCGTGCGAGCGAATAATAGCCTTGAGGCCGTTTGCCTCGCAAAAGCGTGCTGTCACGTCGGGTCCAAACTGAAGGCCCACACCGCGCTTAGACGCCGAGCGGCCGGCCGTCGGTTGGGGATCAGTCCAGAGCATCTCCATCATGAGGCCACTGTTACCTGGCTGCTTTTGCGCAAAGCGGTTGTATTTGCGGATATCGTCAATCGTCACATCGTCGGATGAGAAAAGACCGCCGTGCAGCACAAGGTACTGTTCGTGGATCAGAGTTGCCAGTGGCAGCGCCGAAAAGGATTCAGAAAAGAGTCCAAACACTTTCTCGGACTTGTATTTGTGCTTACATTCACCCTCAAAACCATACATTTTGTTCATGTCATCAGACTCGTGGTTGCCACGGTTGATGAAGAACGTCGAGGGGTAAAGAATCTTGTAGGCATAGAGCAAAAGTGCAATCTCCGATGACCAGGAGCCACGGTCGACAAAGTCACCGTTAAAAAGGTACATGTGCGTCGGGGACGGGTAACCGTTGGTCTCAAAGATGTTGAGAAGGTCAAAGAACTGGCCGTGCGTGTCACCACATACGGTGATAACCGAACCCTCGGGCACATTAACCTCGACCATTGTCGGCTCGGCCTCAAACACCTGGATGGCCTGGAGCACTAATGCGTAAAGATACTTGCGGTCAAGGAGCTTGCCAGCCTTGAACCGGGCAATCATGTCAGCTACAAATGCCTCTGTGACGTTGACGCGAACGTTGTTCTTATTTTTGCTGGCGGTATCAAAGGAAATGTCGAGCTCGGCACCATCGTAGTCGCGATCGACAACCATGTCCTCAACATTAAGGCTCTCGCTGAGCTTGAGCACACCATCAACCTCGATAGCCTTTGCAAACGCCTTGGCGCGAATAATCTTCTTACACTCGTCAAGTCGGATTCGCGCGTCCTTATCGCTCGGGACGCGATCGACTACGGTTTTAAAATCAGCCACGGCCTCCTTATACTTGGTGATAGCGGCCGATGCAACGGCCCGGCGGTAGTACGCCTTGGTATAGTTTGAGTCGAGACTAATAGCGGTGGACGCATCCTCTACCGCGGCGCCATACATTTCCTCCTTGATATAGGCCTGCGCACGGTTGGCAAAGTAGACCGCGTTGGTATCGTCCAGGGTAATAGCCTGCGTGTAGAGATCAATGGCATCCTGATAGTGGTTGGAAAGCAAAGCCTTGTTGCCCTGGTTCTTGAGCTCCACGGCTCTAGCGACGTCTGTGGCAGTGGCGGTCATTGTATCTACAGGAATAACTCTGGTGTTTTTTGATGGTCCTTTCCTACGGAATGGGTGTTTGGGGGGAGATTCGAGATAGTTATCAGCCCTGGCAGATCTAAGATGGCGCCGATGGTCGCCATTCGCGTCAAAATTTTTTCAAATGTCCTAACCCTAACATTATAAAGTCAACAAGAAAAACTTTTTATTGCCATATTTGTTTCTCTTTCTTTCCTCTTTTTTTCTCGACAAGCTCGCTGAGTGGCCCAGCGGCAGGGCCATCTTGAGAATGACGTTTTGCGCTTCGGCGCTAGATGTTGTTCTTACCGCCGGTTGTCGTTGATCTCTGACGGCCGGCTTCTTACCTACCTAGAGATCTTCCTGGCCTATGGGATTCCGTTTTGGAGTACCTTTGTTGGGGACCGCTGGGCCTCTGTTGGCACTCATCTGAGCTGAGATCGAGAAAATATAGTGCATCATAGTACATTCTATCTTACTTTTGCGGTTTTTAGAGTGTCTCCAAGAACACATACATTAGCTCTTATTTAATTTTCCATCTTATATATATATATATATTATTGTTTATATAGTCAATTCGATGGTATTGATGAAATGAAGTAAAAAAATCGGGCGCACCCGCAATGGTATTAGACATAAATGGCATTAGGCGTCCGTTTTAACCGTGGACTTTTTGCTCCGGTGACGGTAGTACGGGCGCTTCTTCTTCTTCTTAGCGGGGTCTTTGGTTTCCTCAGACTCCTCGTCCTTGGGCGACGCAGGGGATGTCGGTTCGCCAGCGGATTGTGCAGTCGCAGGCTCCGTGACAGGTTCCGTGGCAGTGGACTCCACAGTCGTAGTTTCTGTAGTGTTCGTAGTCGAGGGCGCTTCGGAATCAATCTCGCTCTGCTGGATGAAGGAAAGTTTGGCTGTGGCATCATCCTTGGCCACTGGCTCCTCCTCTGCCAGGGTCGCGTCCGGTGAGACCTCTGCGACCACCGGCGCGGTCGAGGCTGTCTCCTCGGGCTCAACTAAATCCTTTCCATCCAAAAGATCCTCCTCAGACATAAATGAGACATCACGAACAATGCGATACGGCACAGTATCGTCAGCCACAAGTGCTTCCACGCCGAGGTGCAGGCGCTCAACCGCAGCAACGGCGCTCTCATCACCCATGTAGACCATCTGTAGCAGCGCCTCGAACGCGGCCGACTGCGGCGTGACTACCGGCTGCAACTGGCGCTTGATACTCGCCGCACGCAAAAACTTGACAAGAGTGCGCACGCGATCGGTGCCGGCAGCCTCACCCGCGCGACGCGCGTCGCGCAAAGCAGCGCGTACAAGCGTGTTAGTGCGCTCTTCCGCGCGTTCACGGGCCGCAGCCTCCTGTTCGCGTTGCGCCACGTGCACAGCTAGTGTATCCGTCAGCTCCTTCAAAAGCGTTTCAACATGATCCTTGTGCTTGAGCGCCTCAATCTGGTCCACATTGAGCTTTGATGGGTCTCCGATCTCCACAATCCGGTCAATGCGCGCCTTGCGCTTCTGAACGTTGCGGATCCGCTTGTGCAAAAACTCGCTTACAGCGTCGGTTGGCCCCACGGCGGCAGCATCAGTAGTGTTAGTGGCATTAGTCTGTGACTCAAGCTGTGCACGCGCAAATTGCGCAAAAATGGCATCGAGCGACCGGTCCTGCTGTTGCTGCAGCTGTGCCTGCCGGGTCTTGTTGGGTTTCCGTTTATTACCGGGCTTCTTCTTGCCGGCCTGTTTCTTGGGAGACTCGGGGCGCATGGAATTGACAGCAGGCTGTTCGGTGATGTGTGGTTCGGTCATTAAGGGCGGTGGTGTGTGTGTTGTGGTAGTGGTGATTTATGGCGGTACCGGGTGGTGGCGATGACTCGTGAGGGTTGATGGTAGTGAAAAATTTTAAATGTGTGAAATGTCATCACTATAAAAACAAAACTTTAATGTGGTACTAAGCCACAAAGCTATTCTATATACGGATTAGTATTTCCAGCCTAATATCGCTACAAGCCGTGTTTACATTTAATATTTGCATACTAGATTTCCAGTTTATAGCGATAGTACTTAACTCGTAAATACCCAATTTCGTTCCCAAGTCCTCGCCACCTACCGTTCATCGATGCTAAATTTTTCATTCGTTCGTTCTTTTCTCCGGACCCCATACTTGCACCCCGCAAAAAGCACCCTAGTTCCGCTGCTGTTCCCCGTGCTCCCTGTCAGAAACATGTCCTCGCAACCTATTGATCTCGTTGAGAAGGCCAAGCAGGCCGCTGCCTACCACGCCGTCGACGACCACTTCCCCAAGGATGCCCGCGTTGTTGGTATTGGTTCTGGATCTACTGTCGTTTACGTTGTTGAACGCATCGCCCAGCTTGACCGCAAGTCACTTGCTAACACCGTTTTTGTCTCCACGGGCTACCAGTCCCGCCAGCTTATCCAGGCTGCGGGCCTGAACCTTGGCCAGATTGACGCCTACCAGGTTGGTGATCTCGATATTGCGTTTGACGGCGCCGATGAGGTCGATTCCCAGCTCAACTGCATCAAGGGTGGTGGTGCCTGCTTGTTCCAGGAGAAGCTGGTCTCAGTCTGTGCTCGCAAGTTTGTCCTTGTTGCCGACTACCGCAAGAAGAGCGACAAGCTTGGTGTTCAGTGGACTCAGGGCATTCCTATTGAGGTTGTCCCCCTTGCCTACAACAAGGTGATCCGCGACCTCACTGCCGAGGGTGCTACCTCCGTGACTCTGCGTCTCGGCGGTAAGGCCAAGGCCGGCCCCGTGGTCACTGATAACGGCAACTTTCTCCTTGACGCCGTTTTCCCTCCCCTCGAGCCCTCGAGCGCCAAGGAGCTTGATACCAAGATCAAGCTTATGGTTGGTGTTGTCGAGACTGGTATTTTTGTGAACGCCGACATTGCCTACTTTGGCGAGTCCGACGGTACTTTTAGTATCAGATCCAAGGAGTAAAAATGCTCTTCTTTTTCTTGTTTGTCGCATATAAAAACCAAGCGCAGAGACATTTTAGAGTAGTATATAGTAAATCTTAAAAAAAATTAAAAGATATTATGATAATCCGGGGTGACCAATCAGCGCGAAGCTCCTTGGCATCCGAGAAAAGATCCAGATGTTGGAATACCAAATTTCCTTTTATTTTTTCTTTTTTCTTTTTTCCAAGGCGCCATCTATATCACTGGCAGGCATCTTGTAGAAATTGTATCATTTTCATGCGATCGGCTCGGACTTGGTCAGTGACAAGTTCCGGGCGTACACAAAATAGCGGCACGCCCCAGTCGCCCAGTTGTGCCGCGGCGGTGCGGGCGCCGCGCTCAAGCTGCGCGTAAACGCGGTCATCGAACCGTTCCAGCTCCCTTCGGTCGTCTTCGTCGAACTGGGCATGGGAGAGGTCCTTGTCACGGTCAGAGCCCGTCGTACCGTTGCTGCTATGAGTATTGCTGCTGTTGGTGTTGCCGGCGACCATGCGCAAGACTCCATCGAGATGGACGCGTGTACGTGCGCGTGTACGCTGCTTTTCAATCAGCTCGCTGCGCTCGCGCGCACAGCGACGCTCAAGCTCGGTCTGGGTGGCGATGAGCTTGCGGATGTCGTTAGTGTGGGCTGGCAGCACATGGACAATAGTGTGCTGCAGCGCCGCGGCGTAGGTAACAATAAGGCTCGGGTCCGGTACCTCCGAGGTAGATGGCGCCCTTACTGCTGCGGGAGGTGGAGGGTTTGGTGCAGCGGCAGGAGCCGCGTAGCCGCTGGCCTGTACTAGCGACTGTAATAGGGCCTGCAGCTGCTCGCTTGCGTTTACATTGATGGGGTCTCGGCTCATTGGTTGTTTGGGATCTGTTTGGTTTCGGGTTCAATGCGTGCCTTGTGCTTTCTTCTCTTCCCGTATATCTATATACCAGCCAATGCCTATGTAATGCAGAGCGTCTATCGGAACTTGGGTTGTCTTTCTCAAGGTACACACTACAAGTTTCAAGCACACGGCAAAAACGTGGTCTGGTCTTAGAATAGTGTGTGGGCTAGGGTATCAATATTAGATGCTGAGTTAACCTCATGATGTCTGACGGTTTTACCAGCAGCGATGAATGAAGACAAAATCTCGAGGAACTTTGTTAGTAAAGACAGAGAAATTCACGGTATTTTTGAATTTAATTTAATATTAAACGGCTAAACTTGATTTTCAGTTTAAATCAATGCCCGGTGTTTACAAAGAAACCCCTATCGTCGGCATTATATCCCAAAGACGGTTACTTAAGACTGAAAAAGAAAATTACGGTTAGGAGAGTGTGTATTATATGTTTTTCTTGTAGAGTGGTTGGGTGATAAGTCTTTCTTAAATATCTTTTGAATGAAATTTGTTTGAGAAAATAAGATAAATATTGGCTTGAGAAAATAAACTGAAAACGTAGAACGGAATCGATTTGAGAAAATAATACTTACAGGGATTAATTTAAAAAAAATAGAAAGTAAATCCTTTTACCATCGTTCTCCAGTAGGTTATACATTCATTTGTTTGCAATTACAAAAGATCGGTATTACAAATAAAATGAAGCGTAGTACCTTTGGTGATGTCAAATATTCTCCCAGCATGATAATGAAGACAGAACGATAGTAACAACAACTGCTAGTTAATGAATCTTATTAACTACAAAAACAGAGAGTAAATGAATCAAACAGAAACTTAGTTGGTGATTAAACCTAGAGACACAACAGTGTTGATGGTACTAATTCATAATGCTAAGAAATAAGGCCTCAAGTTCTAACGGACATAAAATAACTTCTAACCCTGCTAACAAATGATTTTTTTTATGTCATGATAATTTTCTGGAATGGATGTCTGTCAATTTCTGTGTCAGCAATGGGTGGGATATTAAGTGTGAGCTGGGTAGACCTATGAACTCCCATGTTGTCGTTCCGGTCAGTATGGTTCCTTTTTTACTCACTTTTTTTTTTTTTTTTTTTTTTTTTTTTTGCTGGTCTGCATCGGCGTTTGAGTTATTTTAACAGATCAAAGCTTAATAGAGCTCACCGTTCTAATACTGCAAAGTTGATCTAAATTTGAAACTTGTGTTATAAACCCTAGTAAATGAGCTATCAGATATAATATTTACGACACCATAGTACAAACTCGATTCGTAATAGCAGATTTCTCGAGCAGGTTAACCCTCAATCTTTTCTGAAAAAAAACAAAAAAACAGATACCTACTACAATTAACTAAATGGGCTATACCCGCTGGACTTGCTGGACTCGCTTGTCAACAAGCTCTGGCATTTCCATGCCCTGGCACCTCGAGAAGCCAGCATTTACGAGACTCTCGGTCAAGATCCTTGAAATATGGAACCTTATCACTGGTATCAGTCACTACAACCCCAATCATTTGATTCTGTACTTTTAGACGACATCCGCACACCCTACTACTACAAAATCCCTCCCACTGACTTTAAGCCGCTCATATGGGTGGATAGGGTGCCTGAAAATTTTTGGTGAACAACTTCTTTTTCTGTTTATACAAGCGTGCTTACAATAGTCTTCAAGCATATAATTGTTAAACATCGTTTAAACATAAAAAAAAAAATTATTTTTGTGTTTAATCAAATCAAAATGGAACAAAAGCAATTGCCTCAGCTTACAACGTAGAATAGTCGGTCACAAAAATGGATACTGGAGCTGACCAGGTACAAATATTTTGTTTAACGCATTGGCCAAACCAGTGGCTAACTGGCTCTGGTGATGTCAAAAAAATGATGGCAGTAGCGCTTAAACCTTTTTATTCATAAACCATGGTTATCCACCAGACAGATAGAGTGAAGCAGTTATTCACATGTCAACTAGACTGCTAAATCTATGATTAGGATAATCTTCATTAATTTTTTGTTTTAGTTTTATTGGTTATATAAAATAATTGTTTGTAATCGTTGTAATGCGATTAACTTTGTGTATCATGGTCAGTACCAGTCAACTACTGGCTTGCGATTCTTTATGTAAACCAAGTTTAAAAGTAGAAACAAAAAAAAAAAAAAAAAAAAAGCAGACTGTTGGCGCTTTAATTAGAAACCAGTTGGAAACAAAGGATTGTTTTTAAGCCGCAATCTCATTGCGTTCCCAGCCGGTGGGCTTAGGCGCTGAGAGGTCCGCTGAGGGCTGCGGGGTACCCTTGTCGTCGATAATCTTGAGGGCATAAGGGTTACGGTCCCGTTTTTGATCAAGGTTACCAAATGTATGGTTGACCTCACGATGCTTAGCCTCGTCAGCACGCACATAGTAAATGAGATCCAGCATGGTTTGGTTCTCAGGCGGCATATGGTAGTAGTCAATAGCAATCTGAGGGGCTTTGCGTGTATTCCAGTCACTCAACCGGCCCGCCTCGATATCCTCAATGCAACGGGTATAGGTCACAATGGCCTCCTCTTCGAGATAGCCAACAAAACGGTGGCAAATTCGTGGAAACAGTAAGTAGGAAATAAAGAAGAGATTGAAGAAGACGCCCTGGGCACCGAGTAGCATCAGACGCATAAAAATACCGGGTTTTGAAAGCTTCATGAAAATAAGCAAGTGCATACGTTCATTGTAGGCCTCCTCAAGAAGAGTCTCAATCCAAGCTTTGTCGCGGCGCATCAATCGCAGCGAGTGCAAGTGACGAACCATACCGCCGACCATGCCGGGAACACCGGCAATGGATTCCAAAAAGACAAAGCGTTCAAGCCACTTCCTCTCGCTCATCTGGAAGTTTGGGTCGTTTTCCTTGCCCTTGGGTGGGTGGTGGTAGCCAGTAAACAAATCAAATGAAGAGCGGATTAAAAGTAGCACCCTGCTGGCAATGCGGTCTGAGAGGTTCTTGGGCTGGTGATGCGCAACTGAGACTTGGTGGAGCTGCTGCAATGTTGCCTGCGGGTGTTCCCAAGTAACAACAAACCGGTTCTCATCAATTTTGGCGTTCAGGCTACTGTCATCTTCAGCTGGTTTGGTATCTGAAAGCGTTTTGGTCCACTGTTCATGAATCTCCTTTTGGTACCCTAGTGCACGGCCAGTGTGAAAGGCGGCCGACGCGGGGCCAGAAATGAAAGGGCGAAGAACCAGGGGCTTAGAATTTGCCAGTAGTAATTTGAATGTGACTTGTGGTTTAATCATGGAGAGTAAAGGAATATAAATTGAGGAGTTGAAGCATGAATTATGAAAGAGAATACAAGAGCATGGAGAAGTGTATTTATATAATTATTTAAGTTTTTTTTTATTGTGTTATTGCATTCGGTATAATGCTTCTTGCAACAAGAACAGTTATTGCAATGGGAAAGGTTGAGTGTGGTCTTTGTAATACCGAGTCAACGGGTGAGTTTTCTTTGTTTATTTTCTATAGCAAACGCTAGTGTTTGGATCCCAAAGTTGCTATTTTAGCCGTGCCTTTTACAAAAAATTGAAAATAATAAAAAACCTACAAAAACGCAATAAATGCAGGAAATATAGGAAATACAAGCAAAACATTATATAGAAATACTTGAATCATAGAGTACATGATTGAGTACTCAAACGACAAGGGTCTTAAACTTTTTTTTTCATTGTTTGTAATTATTGGAGTCTTATTGGTCTAAGGAGCAAACCGGAAGAACAAAATCAAAGTCCTTTTCACCGCAATTGTCTGACCAAGTATAAGCATCGCTATGATCCGTTTGAAAATAGGAAAAAAGTGACCCCGTGATCCAACTCATATCGGAACCGTTGAGTCTTTTCCATTTACCAGCGCAGGTGGACCTTCAGGTTCACGAAGTATAGATCGACAAGTTTGGCGTTGGCGGATGTAAGACGGAGATAGGAGGGCCCAGTATCCACCAGCGTACCTCAGGGCTTCTCCATATGTCCGCTGTTATTTTTCATCTACACAGCGCTGCTTGATAGCATTGTGGAAGCTGAAGTGTTTGCAGGTCACTGGCTTCATCGAAGACATTACTATTTACACGAGACAGGACATGGTGGAAAATGCTAGCCAGTCCTCTAAAGCATTGACAAAAGTACGGGAATGGGAAGAATCGATATACACAGAGGTAGATCTGGGCAACAAAGTAGGGCTTATCCACTTTAACAAAGAAACTTTCCAGACATTGATTACATCACTCTGGAGCTGACTAGCGGGGAGTAGAATAAAGCACTGAACAAAGAATTGAAACTTTTAGTAATTACCCTGGAGGTTAGAGTTTAAAGACCATCCTCTGTAACATGGCAATCAAAGCTGAACGTGTGCTTGGAGTGGCAAGAGGGTTGGGCGCCACAATCTGTGGCGTCAGGGGTTTTGCTCTGAGGTTCATGTACTTGGTGCGCGTCAGAATGGTTATGGAGTACAGATATGAAGTTTTGACTTAATGGTGATGTGGGCCATATTAAGAAACTGGCGTCCATTCAGTATGAGACTCTCAAGGGAGTGGTTGGAGCCTATAGGGGTGCTGCCAGCAACGTGTTAGAGAAGAAGGCAGTAGTTCTGCCGTTGAGAATTTGGTTGGAGCATGTCCTTGAGTTATAGCTAACAAAAATGTTGTTTAGTACTGGGCATGGAAATTCTATTTTTGAGAGATTGTAAAAGACAAAAGAATGAAATACAAAAAAAAAAAAAAAAAAAAAAAGCCAAACTTCGACGGTACAAGGTTTAATTATAATAGGTTATCAAGAGTCTTGCAACATCTACAACATCGGCATCCAGGAACATGTAGAACATTCTTTAATTCTTGACCATATCTCTTCAAAATGTCAACTCCATATGGTCTTGGTACTGAAATAACCAGAAGCCGATAGAGAACCTAAAATTTCTCTCCAGAGGTACACGCAGCTATTTATACCACTGTAGCAGCTGGCGAAAAAAAAAAAAAAAAAAAAAAAAAAGACTGATATCGTACGCTGTTTCAATAATGATCGCTTTACTATCTACCACACCATTGAACGGTTCTCAGAGCGCCACGACCCTAAACCCAGGCTCCGTTCAGGGGATCCAAGGTCTTTGGATGCCCGTGAAGAGCGCTGTTTAGTTCTGTTGGCTAGGCAGTTTCCTAAAGTGACATTTCAAACTCTCAAACATGGGTCTTCAAACATGGCGATGAGGGCTATCGACGCGACCTGGTCAACCTAACCATCCAAGAAGGAGAATCGAGCTCATGGTTTAGGCTACAATTAGCTTTGAAACCAAAACATCTTTAATCTTCATGTTACGATATGAAGAGAACAAAAAGCATGCGTATACTGCCCGGTCATATACATATATATATTTGATATTGAGAATGGGCTTCTTCCAATATATCAACCATGGTAGCTATTCCAGTAAGATAATCCCCACATACATAATACAAAAATTGCCAAAGAGTGGCATGAGAATCATGGCATTTGGGGTGTCCCAATCTAAATCCTATTTAGCATGGATGGAGATGGTATACAAAATGCTGATTAGGAGCCCTTCAGCTACTAAATATACTATTTTTTTAGCTTATATTACTTCTATTAGTTAGGAACCTTGATTTTGAAGTTGTATATTCAAGTTATGATATCGTATGGTTGTTGAGAAAAAGTATAGTAGAAGCCAGACTTTCTGACTGCTAATTGTACACCAAAGGGGGCTCCAGATAATAAAGTAGTACTTGTGATGAGGATATACATAGCAAAGAAAGGCAACAACAATAAAAACCTGCATAAGAAGTCGATGGCCATGAGCTCCAAGCTGAAAGATCGCATAGCCGATGATCATAAGAAGCTTTTACCTATAATGGTATCAGGCGTGATGAAAGATCTTGGACAGCGCAGCACGAGCTGGCAGGCAAATTGCTGAGGTCCTACGGCATGAGAATATCGAAGTCAATCAGCCATTGGGGACTTTACTAGAGACTGCAAGTCTGAAAGAAATAATTGAACACGACAAAATAAGTTGCAATTTGTTTAAAGCCGGAGTGTTTCATTTGAATTTGTTCAAGACCAATAAATAGCCAATGCAAAAAAAAAAAAAGAAAAAAAAGTAAACCTCGTTTAGTGATTGCTCTAAATATGACCTAATATGCGCTAGGTCTAGATCTATGAGTCCAATATTTTGATAAATTTCAGATTTAATCTTGAATATGGTTGTTGTTGTTGTTGTTGTTGTTGTTGTTATTTCTTTTGGCTGGATTAGTTACTCTTCTCTGAATATTTTTCTAAAAAAAATTACAAGTTTCTTAACAGCTGCAACCAATAGAAACCGCTATTATCAGAAAATCAGGCATTTAATATCACAAGTTCATTTTCTGTTTTCATTACGTTTCGTTTATATAAGTTATCATTGTACAAAAAGGAATTCATTTCTACATGCCGCAGCTGCGGATATTCATGACAGCAGCACCCAGAGAAACCCGCACCTCCATTACTGGTAATGTTTGTTGTCAAGCTCGCGCAAAATGTTGGCCACGCTACTGACCTCGACCTGCATGCCCCGGGTGTTGAGCTTGCCAATAATCTTGCCCAGGTCTACGCGGCTAAAATCCTTATGGCGGGAGAGAACTTTATAGGCAGCAGCACATGGGATGAAAGTGCCCGATGGCGTCGTGATGGCAGGCGTGCCGGGCGGGAGGTCAATCTGTGGTGCCCGTATGCCACTAGGGCCACTGATGCTTGATGTCGGAGTGCGCAGCGGAATTGTCTTGGTGCGTGCAGAATCCTGGGTAACATTATGGCGAGATGACTCAACCGTATTTGATGCGTAGACACGATTAGCGAGTGTGGTGCAAAAGAGCGTGGACATGGGGTCGCTTTGGCATTGCATACAAGTGCCCGGGTTTCCCGTGCACTCGTAGCTGACAGCAGCGTTGCTTTCAATGTTTCCACGGCTAACTGCGCTCTCTGGCTTGCTTTTCATGCTGAGCTGATCAACAGGCACTACCGAGAGGGGGAAGTCACCAAGGGATGGCAGCATGCGCATTCCATTCGATGTGCTCATAGGAGTAGACCGCGGGGTTCGGCGGTACTTGTCGTCAGAGGTGCAAACGCATTTCGTGCCCTCAGGGCAAACTCCGCAAAGTCCCGAACGCGACTGATCAAGCGGGCTAATGCTACCAGCCGGTGGCGCTCGTTCCTTTTTGGCAAACATTACAGTGAAATCAATTTCCATTTCGTCTTGCCCTGGGGTCTCTGACGCCTGTTTGACTCGCTTGTGTGACGGCTGCTTATGGTCAATGGACGGCAAGTTCTGCTGCAACGACAGCTTGCGCTTTTGGGGCGCCAGGCCTGCTGGCACATAATTCGTAGAATAGTCGGGAACGTGAAACTTCATATCGGGTGAGGCGGCTAAAGTATTCTTGCTGCTACTTGTTGTGTAATCGTCAGTCTCAACAGACGGACTTGGTGAAATAACACTGCTCTTCATTTTGCGGATACTGTCAAGTTCGGCTCGTAAAGCCAACATTTCCTGTCGTAATTTTTGATTTTCCGACCCCAAAGTCTTGAGGCTATCTATAATCCGGTCCTCTCTGTCGTTTTTCTCCTTGACGACATCGTCCAGCAACTCCTCCAGCTCGGAGACTCGTGCAGCACGACGCTCGCGGAAGGCACGTTGGGCCTCGCGGTTTTGTGCTTTCCGCTTGGTTGGCGGTGTGTCTGTTGACGGCTTGCGGCCTGGCTTGGGCCGCGGTGGGAGCACCCAGACTTTAGAGGTGGAAAGTTGGGAGATGGATACCGGAGCATCCTGAAGACCAAATGGTTTAATCGCAGGCTTGGGGGCAACTGCGAGACGAGGTTTTACTGAGGAAGATGCAGACATTTGTATAGAAGAATAGTTAGAGTAAATAGAATGATGAATAAAAAAATTAAAAAAAAAAAAGAGAGAGAGAGAGAAGAAAAGAAGAAAAAGGTTAAAAAAAAAAATTGACATTTAAGATTATCCAGATAATAAAATAAAAAAAGATTTAACAAAACAGTAATGGAAATTGGTCACTTCACTATAGGGGCAAGTGGAGTTACGTAGAGGCGACAGAATCAGGCAAGAAATTACAAAAATTCCCAAATTTCTTAAAATGGCGAATTCCAGTCAACTACGCTGCGTGGTGATTGGAGGGGAAGGGTTATAGCAAACTGATCTTACCAGTTATCAATCCATCTGATTGCCTAAAGAGGTGGGTACGTGTTAGAAGTTATCTGATTTGATTGACAACCGGGTATGACCAATAAGAAGAAAGAATTAGAAAAGAACAGGAGCCAAAAGGGGAATGGAAATTCTTACGTACATAAAAATAAAAAACCAAAGAAACCAAAAGAAAAATACTACAAAATGAAAAATACGAGTAGGATTTAGATGTCAATGCCTATTGGGCCTGTAACAGAGTGTGAATTTTGAAATAAACCAAAGCAATGATGTATTCTGATTATTCAATTTGGGTTTATAAAACCAGACCTGAAAAAACCTTTACAATTGCTGATTTTGGTTTTGTCACGTGACTATTCCGATTGCCGGGATATCTAAAATATTATCAGATCGTTGCCTACCTCCACGCCAAAGGACTAATAAAAACGTGGAATAGAAAACTGCATCTAAATTGGATTTGTTTTTCTGTTTTTTTGTTTTTGTTTTATTTTGGTTGTTTTCGGTGTCGAATTGCTGAAAATAGCATATAGCGTTACGTATAACTAATGACTATAGCAGTGCGTGGCAGCTCGGGAATTTCTGTCAGTAACTACAAGGTTCTCAGAGGATGTTTTTTTTACTCCTCGTATTTAAACAAAAAACCCCAGTGAAATGCAAAAAAATACCACTAGTTTTTTACGATACATTTACAACAAACACAAAGACAATCACTACAACACGATGAGCACACGTAAATGATATCGTTGAACTGACTCATGAATAAACTTTGCAATAGGTGTAATGTCAGTTTCTGTAGCATTGTTGCTGTGAACATACAATAAGCTCCCAATCTGTCAAACCTGTCTCAACCACGCCTAGTTGCTACTTGCCACCTGACTCAAAGGGAAAACTCTTGATTCCCGGTGCACGTATACATGCTGTGGTTTGTACTAACTTTAATCTACAAATTGTTCCATGAAAAGCGTACTCTGAACAAGTTGCACCAACTATTGTTGTCCCAATCTAAAAGAATTATATCAGTGGTTGTCCAACGACATACTTCATAATAAAGTAGTAAAGATGAATCATAAAAGTGGTCACACTAGTATGTCGCTGTTGAACTTTATATCGTTATCCAATGTAGAACACTGAATGGGTGGTTTCTATACCGTCAAGGCCAGCGGTATCGGCAGTGCAAAAAAAAAAAAAAAAAAAAAAAAAGTGGAGGCATACACGTGAACAATCTATTTATGGTTGCTCTTTGCCAGTAAAAAAAAACATAAACTTTAGTTCTAGTACTTGAGCTTTATATCTTGTGTTATTTGTTAAACCCATGTCCTCTATGCCAACTGTCCTAAAAAAAGAAATAAAAACTTTAGTTTAAGGTTAATAGGCTTCCATGTCTCTGTCCTATTCTCTGTCTGCTTTTTACTACATATCACCAATCATAATTATACCCTCTATAAACATTTTTTACAAACAAACAATTAATGTTGATCAACTCCTGGCGGTTTTTTGTTTCAATTGAGATGACAAAATTACCAACATGATATAATGAAATCACATATTTAAACATGAAGCATTTATATGGTCTTTTTTTTTTATACACACACTTAACCCATTTAAATATTAGTTTTTTTTTCAATGTCTCTAGTTAATGTTTCTTTAGAATATTCGGGATCGGATCAAGACAAAGTAACCTGGCTTGCAATAGACTACGATCTGCGGTCAGATTCTTGTACATTCCCCCTCTTCCCCTTTTTTTATGACTGAACAATTTCAAAAAGAATACCAAATTAAACCTCACATCCTTGACAGCCATTTGGTTTTTTTCTAAAATAAAAACTCACGAGTGTTCATGTTGACACCACTGATGATTACTTTTTGCTTTCACAAGATTGGTCCTCTCCTCTCCCTCCCAATGTCTAAATCACCAGCCCAGCGGAAACTATATTACGCGTGCCCCCTTCCTTTTCCTGTCATATAAGGTCATCCTAGACTTTTTTGGGTCTAGATTTTTTCCTAATATAACGCCAACAGTGGTGGTAGCAGAGCTGACATAATTCATATACCAGTTTGGAATCCTGTTACCTGGACCAAAATCAATCAGAGTACTAACGTTACTTTACCTTGCACTTGTAATTTACAATGTATGATCCTTTTGTGTAGTTTGTTTACATCTTGTTGCTGGCGTGAGATTTAATAAATTTCTGTCGTTTTTGGTGATGGTTCGAAATAACGTGTTTTAAAGTAACGTATTACCAGTATAAAATAGTGGTATGTTGTTTACTCTCTGCATCTTTTTTTTGTTTTGTTTCTTGGTGCCGCAATATCCCGCAAGCGTTTGGCTGCAAACAGAAATTGTGACACACAGAAAACCAAAAAAAAACTTATCCTTCCTGGCCCCAACTTACATGAATCACATCCCATTAACCATGATATGGAAAAGATACATAATAACAACATCACACTAAATAAAAACAATAAACTAAATAATGAAGACAAAAACTAGAAAACAAACATAAAGACACGGGAATACAATAAATTAAGCAACGGTGGCTCTGGCGGACCTCCGGCTGGTGGTAGGCTTCTTGGTCACCTTCGCGTCGGCCTTCTTGGGAGCAGCAGCCTTCTTGGGCTCGGCCTTCTTCTTGGGAGCAGCCTTCTTAGCAGGGGCCTTCTTCTCGACAGGCTCCTTAGCCTCCTTAGTGTCGTCCTTCTTGGCGACGGCCTTCTTCTTAGGAGCAGCCTTCTTAGCAGGAGTCTCCTTCTTGGCGGCAGTCTTCTTGGAGTCAGTAGCAGCCTTCTTAACAGCGGCCTTCTTGACGGTCTTCTTCTCAGCAGGCTCCTTCTTGTTCAGCTTGACAGTACCAGAGGGACCTATATAGAGCGTTAGCTAAGCGAGAACAAAAAAATTGAAATCCAAAAAAACGCGTTACTTACCCTTGGGCTGGACAAAGTCGCCACTGGCGACACCCTTCTTAATAGTGTTGTTGAAAACATAGTCGAAATTGCTGGCATTGACCTCAAAGTTGCTCTGGATGTACTTCTTAAGGGCTTGACGGCTGGAAAAAAGTTAGCAATTGATACCAAAAATGAATAATAAAAACCCCATCAAACATACCTAGAACCGTTTCTCTCCTTGAGCTGGTGGTGAAGAAAAAAAGTTAGTTGGTGCAAAAAAAAAAACTAGACGTGCGGCAAAATTAACCAACCTGTAAGATGGCCTCCTTAATCATGTCTAAAAAGCAAACCAAAAAAAAATGAATTAGTCAAAAACGCGTAAAATTGGAATCATCAGGTAAAAAAACACGTACCCTTGTAGGAGGGATGAGTAGAAGCAGACTTCTTGGTGGTGGTAGTGGCGGGGGCAGCGGGGGCCTCAGCGGGAGCGGACTCGTTGGCCTTCTTGGAGGCGGCGGTATCTTTCTTGGGGGCCATTGTTGAGGGGGGTTTTTTGGTTGTAGAGAAGCGGAGATGCGGTTTGAAAAATGCGGTAAAGACAAAAAGCAAAAAAAGAAGAAGAAAAAAAGGATTCAGGAGAGGGGGGGAAGGAAAAAAAAGGAAAGAAGAGAGGAATTGAAAGAGGATTCAAGTTGAATTTATATTTTTTTTTTATATTTTTTTTTGGGGAGATGTGATTTGGACGTGTAAAAGTGGGATTACCGACGATATCACAAGACCTAACCCAGTGAGCACTATGGGTGAGATGGGATTACAGTGAATTACCATAGATGGTTAGAAGGGAATTAGGCTCACCGTTAATTGGATTCTGTTACGACTGTTATTACGAATATTGTGATGATATTGGTATTATTACTACTGGTATTACCATTATTATTGTTGTTGTTACTATTATTATTATTATTATTTGCATCATACTTTGGCTATCACTGTCGCTATCACCCGAATTCACCAGCTCAACTGAGACCTTTTAGTCCTCCCAAATCCCCTTTCAAAAACCAAAACCAAAATTAAAAAAAAAAAATTCAAATAAAAAAAATAAAAAAATAAAAATAAAAATCATCGCAATATTGTTCCCAAATATACCAGACAGGTTGAACATCAGGGAACGGCAAAAAACCATCAAAAAACGACGCATTCTTAGCCAATCATTTCCAAACCAGAACCATCAAACATGTTGAATCCAACGTGAACCTCCAAACGACGCCAGCCTCCTCGTCAGTTTCTCTTTTTTTTTATTTTTTTTTTGCAGTCAATTCCTCGTGCTTTCATTTATCAGTTCATTCATGTGGCATTGACTCTTAATGTAACGTAAACATAAACTTTGGATCAGCGTGTCTGAAACTCGTGGTACATACCACTGCTCTAGCGGAACGCACCAAGCGCTACGTTTTTTGCCCGACTCACCACCTCCTCTGTGCACTGGTGTTTTTTCACCGCGTCTCTGAGCTTGCTTAGTTCCCGCACGTCTACCTGCTTTTCCAGCGTCTTAAGCACGGCCTTGGTAGTCTTCTTTGTGCTGTCATCCGTGTACTTGAGTACCCCGTATTGCTTCTCGTACCGCAGCATCTTGCCGTGCACAATTCGCGTCGATAGTTCCAGCACGGTAGGTCCATCAGTTGCTTCCTTCAGCTGTCGCTCCAGCTGTCGCAGCACCACATTTTGCTCGTTCGCTACTACGTAGTCCAAATCTCCGTGATCGGTGATTTTGTTTATTGCCGCTGCCAGAGATGCTTCCATGGCCCCCATTGGCTTCTCTGCTGTTATGGTCTGTTTTACCGGGAACTGCGTGTATAACTTCTTTGCTAGCTTTTTATCATGAGTCGCAATCTCCAGCACACCCCGTAGTAGAACCATCAAGTATGCGTAGTGCTCCAGTTTGTCTGCTGAATAAAGAGATTTGACCCGTTTTAGAAACGTGTTTTCGTAAATACCCTGCATCTTATGTTGGGCCTCAGATAAGTACTGGTGCACTGCCCCTGGCAGCTCTGGAAACTCCTGCGCCAAGAATGCCATAATGTCCCTTTCCTGGATCGCCGCCAGCAGTGGTGCCGTCGTCGACACAAACCCGGAAAGTTTGCTGGCCTCAGCCGGTAACACCGCGTCACGATGATTTTGGTAAAATGTCTGTGCCTGTGACTGTGCGTGCTTATCAGCAAATGCCGACTCTAACGCTTTGCTGGCTCTATTGACGAGGGCGGGTGACACAAATAGCCCATTGGGGCTGATGCGCTTAGCTTCGTCCACTTTCAGTTGGCTTTCAAATGCGGGGACTAGCACGTCAAGAGGCAGCTGAGTGTCTTCAAGCTGAACAAACCCAAGCTCTCTAAGCTTCTGATGGCTTTCCTTTGCCACTGAATCAACGTGTGACTGCAACACAATAAGTTTTTCTGTCACAGTAAATGGTGTACCCTCTGTAGTCAGGTGGGATTCTACTAAACCATATTGGTCTTTCAATGTGATTCCCTTCTGATCCAGCTCGGCGCGTTTCTTGATCACAAACGCTGTCGGCACAAACAGACTTTCCAGTAGCTGGCCCTTTACAGCCCCGCGAGCAATCTCTTTACTGATAGTGCCGACAACATGTGCACGCATTCTAGTGTTGCCAAACAGTGCATGGTCAATGTTGACGCTATTAACCTCAATTGGCTCGGAAATGGCATTAAGGTAGTCGTAGAGTTGCTGTTTAACTGCGATGAAGTCGGTCTCGAGGACTAAAAGGTCCTCCACAGTAAGCACCTTGGGATTATCAATGCGCTCAATAATTTTATCCAAAACCGTTTGGTTGACGACCTCATTATTAAGTACCACGTTTCGTGGCTCGCTATATTTTGTCTGCTCAAGCAGGCCTACCAGTTTCGTGCCGTAATCGTCGAGCTGGGCAGTAGTAATGACATCTTTGCCATCAATGTGCAGGCTGCTGGGCTGAGTCGACTGGAGATGTTTAAGCTGAGAAAGCGCAGTTTGGGGGTCAACATCAACGGTCGCCGCAATGACCTCAACTGAAGTGGTGCTTTTATACTCGACTAGCAAGTTGTTGAGGCGGGTGTTGACCTTGTCGAGGGTGATAACACCCTTGCCGGAAGGACATACAAGAACAGAGTCGGGGCCGAGCTGTTGTTGAATCATTCCAAGCATGCGATCGATGACGCAGCGGGCATCGTCTTCATTAAATTTGATAGACATCTTTCTTTCTTTTTGCTGCGAAGGTAAATTAAACTGTTGATTATGGGGTATAGAATCTATCGGCAAACAAACATCTGGGGTCATCGAGTCTTATAACTCCCTGGAAGATGAATTCCAAGTGTCTAGAAGCGTCAATAAAGACGCTCAATATGGCACGATAAATTCTCATATTTGTTGTCTGATCTAAAAACAGAATTCATGGGGTCATCTTTTGTTTGTTTGTTTTTAGTTTGAAAGTGTCTGGTATACAATCTGATCCTTTATTGACTCTGTTTTAATTTAAAATCTCATGATTTTTGTCGGACCATATACAAAATACGGAAACAATTGAGCGAATGTTGAAACGAGCCATTTTTTTCTGGAAAGAGCCCCAGTAACCCCTCAGAAATAATAGGCATCTTGAATTCAGCGACTGCAGCTAAACCAAGGAGAACGCCGATGTCTTCAGTAGATAAATAATCTCAAGAATCGAAGAAAAAAAAAAAAAAGAGGGTACCATAAAGTTCCTGTGGTACTAATCCTGGCTACTTCATAAAAGTGCCCATAACATAGCCTGTCGAACGATTGACAAACCAAACTATAGGTTGTTCGCTGACAGCGAACACAGAAAAAAGTCGGAAACTTGGGTCATGCCAGAGACACGAGGCTAAGTATATTAGAGGTATTTTACTTCATGGCTATACCAGAAAGACCAGTGGAAATAGGGGCCAGCGTTCCAGAACGTCACCAACCACTTTCGAGTTTAGAGTTGTTCTTGGGGTCACCAGACTTGATAATCTGGCAGTACTGATGTCATATTGGGCCTCCTCCTATCGAGTAGCCAGGTTAATCAGGTCTATCCGCGTAGAGGCATAGATTGCCCAAAAAAAGTATACGCACCACGAGACAACTTGCGGAATCCCTCCTTTTCGTGCTGAAAACAGCCGATTTCAGCTGATCTGGTCACCAAAAGCTGTTGTTTCAGATCCCTTTAATAAAGTAACCATTGGCCACCCCGAAACTTGTCCAAAAGTTTTAACGGTTCAACGGTGCAAACTGACGATGTGCTCATATTCTTTAACTAGAAGCACTTAGTACCGTACCTGTTTTAGATTTGAGATTAAAAATAACGCCAAATCTCGCGTTCCTTTTTTTTTCTTTTTTGCTTTGAGTTTTTTTCGCGTATCGATTTTCTTTATTTGATTTTCATGATTTGATTAGCTTTTTTTTTTACTAACTATTACTAATCTTTTTCTCAGCAGCAAAACTACCACGTTTGAATTTCAATCTTTTCAATGAATCAAAAAAGAAAACGTCAACTCATAAATCCATCGGCTTCGGAATATTCTTGAACTTCTCCTTCTTCCCTCTCACATCTTTATCGCAACAGCACCCTTAATCTGTCAAAATGTAAGTATCTCATCGGCAATCTTTCTCGCACCACATTGCAGCTAACCCCTTATTTTTCAGGCCTTCGAAGTTGGTTCCAAACCCAACAATCGCTGAGGCAACCCTCCACAACCCTATAGCAACAGCTTTAAGACCTTACGTCTGGCCGTTTGTCTTCCTCTATCCTATCTTCAGTTATTACTACTTTTTGCATTATGACGAGTATATTGGTGGCCAGGAATGGACTTTTGTGTTCCTGGGATCCATTATCTCGCTGCAGCTTTTGCTTTGGCTAATGCCATTCTGGAATGTCGAAATTGATCGTCTCTTTAAAACCACTGTCGCCAACTCTGTTGAAACAGCCAAACTCATCAGATTGGTTCCCGCCCCTAACAATGGTGCATCCGAGATTTGCCCCATTATTAGAATCAAGAATGACGAATACGAGGAGACTTCTTTTGTTTTCCAGAAGCGCAGATTTATCTACGATCCTAACACTAATACGTTCAGCCCGCCCAAGTTCTTGATTGATTCGCCCCAGAAAATTTCCGCCTTCCAAAAATCTGAGGGTCTCACCAAGGAGATTGATGAAATTTCCAGAAAATACGGCCTCAACAAGTTTGATATTCCTGTTCCTACTTTCACAGAATTGTTCAAGGAGCATGCCGTTGCCCCCTTCTTTGTCTTTCAGATTTTCTGTGTTGCCCTCTGGTTTTTGGACGAGATGTGGTACTACTCCTTGTTCTCGCTTTTCATGCTCTTCACCTTTGAATCGACTGTGGTGTGGCAGCGTCAAAGAACTCTCAAGGAGTTCAGAGGTATGGGAATTCAACCCTACGAGGTCTACGTCTACAGAGAAAAGAAGTGGGTTGAGATCCAGTCTGACCACTTGCTTCCTGGCGATCTCGTTTCTGTCACTCGTACTAAGGAGGACTCTGGCCTTCCCTGTGATTTGGTCTTGATCAACGGTACTGCCATTGTCAACGAGGCCATGCTTTCTGGTGAGTCCACCCCCTTGCTCAAGGAGTCCATCCAACTGAGACCCCCCAATGACGAATTTGCCTACGATGGTTTGGACAAGAACTCCCTTCTTTATGGTGGTACCAAGGTTCTCCAAATCACAGCTCCTGTCAATCCCCATGTTCCCGCTTCCCCCGATGGAGGTGCCCTTGCTGTAGTTACCAAGTCTGGTTTTGAGACTAGTCAGGGTAGTCTTGTTCGTGTCATGATCTTCTCTACTGAGCGCGTTGGTGCTGGTAACAAGGAGGCCTACTTTTTCATTCTTTTCTTGCTCATGTTTGCCATTGCTGCGTCCAGATACGTTTGGACTGAGGGTGTCAAGATGGATCGTAAGAGATCCAAGTTGATTCTTGACTGTATTCTGATTATTACCTCTGTTGTTCCTCCTGAGCTTCCCATGGAGCTTACTATGGCTGTCAACACTTCTTTGGCTGCTCTTAGTAAATATTACATTTACTGTACTGAGCCCTTTAGAATCCCTTTTGCTGGTAGAATCGACGTCTGCTGCTTTGATAAGACTGGTACTTTGACTGGTGAAGATCTTGTTCTTGAAGGTGTTGCTGGTCTTTCTACTGAGATCCGTCATCTTGCCAACGTTAAGGAAATCCCTGTCGAATCTACACTGGTTCTTGGTGCTGCCCATGCCCTTGTCCTACTTGATGATGGTGAGATTGTCGGTGATCCTATGGAAAAGAATACCCTTAAGGCTATTGGCTGGACTGTCGGCAAGAACGACCGTGTTCATAGTATCGAAAACCCTGCCAACTCGCTTAGAATTCTTCGTCGTTTCCAGTTCTCTTCTGCTTTGAAGAGATCCTCCAGTATTGCTGACGTCCACGGCCGCACTCTGGTCGCCGTCAAGGGTGCCCCCGAAACTCTCAAACACATGATTACAAACGTGCCTCCCCAGTATGAAGAGACTTACAAGTCCTTCACTCGTACTGGTAGCCGTGTTCTTGCTCTTGGTTTCAAATTCCTTGAGGATAATATTACCCCGGCTAAGATTAACAAGATCTCTAGAGAGAATGTCGAGAAGGATCTTATTTTTGGTGGTTTCCTTGTTTTCCACTGTCCCCTGAAGGCTGATGCCGTTGAAACTGTCAAAATGCTTAATGAGTCTAGTCACCGTGTTGTCATGATTACTGGTGATAACCCTCTTACTGCTGTTCATGTTGCCCGCGAAGTTGCCATTGTTGAAAGAGAAACTCTGATCCTTGATCTTCCCGAAGAAAGCCATGGCAGCCATGAGCTCGTCTGGCGCAGCGTTGATGAAACGACTATTATCCCTGTCAAGTCCTCTGAACCTCTGAACATTTCCCTTTTTGAAGAGTACGACCTCTGTGTTACTGGTTATGCTCTGGCTAAGCTGTCGAACCATGAACATATTGTTGACCTGGTTAGACACACTTGGATCTACGCCCGTGTTTCGCCCTCTCAAAAGGAATTTATTCTGACTGTTCTCAAGGAAGCTGGTTATGTTACTCTTATGTGTGGTGATGGTACCAACGATGTCGGTGCCCTCAAGCAGGCTCATGTCGGTGTTGCCCTCCTCAACGGTACCAACGAAGGCATGAAGAAGATTGCTGAGGTTAACAAGGTTAATGCTATCAAGGCCGTTTACGAAAAGCAGGTTGCCCTGATGCAAAGATGGAGCGGACAGGTCCCTCCTGTTCCCGCTGCTATTGCCCACTTGTACCCACCTGGACCCACTAACCCTCACTATGTCAAGGCTATTGAGGCCAGAGGTGGTACCATTGATGAGAAGACTCTTGCGGAGATCAGAGAAGCCAGTACTAACCAGGCCCCTGAACAGAAGGCTGCTGATCTGGCTGACAAGTTAACTGCCATGCTGGAAGATGGCGATGATGAGGCCCCCACCTTAAAGTTGGGTGATGCCTCTGTCGCAGCTCCCTTTACCTCCAAACTCGGTGACGTTTCGACAATTACTAAGATTATTAGACAAGGTAGATGTACCCTGGTTGCTACCATCCAGATGTACAAGATTCTTGCTCTGAACTGTCTGATTTCTGCCTACTCCTTGAGTGTGTTGTACCTTGCTGGTATCAAGATTGGTGATGCTCAGGCTACTGCGTCTGGTGTTTTGCTCTCTGTTTGCTTCCTATCAATTTCTCGCTCTCAGGCTATTGAGAAGCTATCTAAGCAGCGTCCTCAGCCTGGTATCTTCAACTTCTACATTATGGGTTCGATTCTGGGTCAGTTTGCTGTGCACATTGCCACGCTTATTTACATCACTGACAAGGTGTACGAGCTTGAGCCCCGTGAAGCTCATATTGACCTGGAAGCCAAGTTCACGCCCTCGTTGCTGAACACTGCTATCTACCTGCTGCAGCTTGGCCAGCAGGTGTCTACTTTTGCTGTTAACTACCAGGGCCGCCCGTTCCGCCAGAGTTTGCGTGAGAACAGAGGCATGTACTATGGTTTGCTGGCGGTTGGTGCCCTGGCGCTGGCCGGCTCGACTGAATTTGTTCCTGAACTCAACGAGCTGCTTAAGTTGGTACCTATGGTTGAGTCGTTCAAATTTAAGCTCACCTCTGCTATCGTGCTGGACCTCGCGGTATGCTGGGGCATTGAGATTGTGCTCAAGTTCTTCTTCATGGACTACAAAGCGAGTGACATTGCGCTTCGTCTTGAGGAGAGAGAGGGCGCGCTTGTGCAAAAGAAGAACAAATAAGGAGAATTTATCATAGAAAAGTCGGCAAATTAATGAAATATATCCCAGTATAATATAATAAAATAAAATATACTCTTGTGCGACAATGTTGGATCACAAACGTCACTGATGTTAGTTTCCTCTCTGATCTGGCTTACATAATTTTTTTTTGACCTCCAAGAAAATTTTTGGATTAGATCAAACCTTTTTTACTTTTTTTTTCACTCTCTTCTGGCCTAGTATCGTACAAACCCTTCTTCAGGAACTGTCTAATCACCTGCTGTAGTCTTGCCAGGAAGCCAACACATGCTTGCGCGTCTTACCAATCGAATTAAAATGTCTGTCACTGATCTTACGTCTTCTTTATCTGCGCTCACCACTGACGCCCTTGCCACTGGGGCTGCGGCTGCTCCCACCGCTCCTGCTGATGCTGCTGCTGCTCCCGACGCTACCGCTGCTCCCGGCACATCTGAGGAGAAAAAAAAGCACCCCGGCACGGCTCCCAAAACCGCCAAGCGCCGCAAGTCTCAGTCCCAGGAGGCCTTTGAAGCGCAGCGGGCCGAGTACCTGGCGCGCGGGCCCCTCGTGCAGACAGCCACGTCGCTCCTGGAGCGCGATTACACGGGCGCCGCGGCCAAGATTGACCGGCAGGCGCTCCGGAACGCGGCCGAACGCGCGTTTTTTATTCGCGACTATGGCCGCGCGCTGGAGATCTTGCGGACGGGCCTGAACAACACGGACAATGCCGGCACGGCGGAGGAGCGTGGCGGCGTGACGGTGGGTGAGCGCGAACGCAAGGAGCTTGAGACACTGCAGAACCATATTCTCAAGGCCCAAGCGGCAGCCTCTGGCGCTACTAGTGCTGCTGCTGAAAGCAATTAACTTCTCTTGATCTGATTGTTACTCTTTCAACCGTACACACTCTTCCAATTTGCTCAATTCTAGCTGAATTTCTTCTTGCATTTTTTTTATTCTATTTCTTTACGTGCTGGAGCTCAGTCTTAGCTATAAGACGGCCAAATACCAGCAGACTTGGAACTTAATACGTTATGATCTTCGCCATTTTGGCCGGTAGCCAGGCCGATGGGGACCAGAGAGGTACTGTGCAACATAGATTTTGATCTCGATGCTTGGCACCCGGCGGATTTCAATGCGGCCTTCACCTAGTTCTTCTGCTGATTCTGCTGTTGTTGTTTCTAGTTCTTTCGTTTTGTGGGCATTTTTCGGCAATTGAATCGAACCCTCATCTTGTTGTGGCGCACGGTCAACACCAGCAGCCGCCGCAGGCTGTTCCAGAATACTAACGGTGCCCTTGTGGAAGGAGACGAGAAACCCACGCTGCTGTAACCGCACCGCAGCAATAACCGCCCGGTCAACCCCCTGGCCAAGTCCGCGCAGCGAGATATACTTGGGTACCTGCGTGGTAAGCACAGGTGGCGGCTGCTGGTTTGGTGTGTTTCCTCCTGTTGCCATGGTCATTGTACTGGTGGGCACTGCGGCGCGAACAAGCTCTGGGAACGCCAGCTCGTTAATTACCTCCGTGACACGCCGCAGCGCCGTCGCAACGGAGGTTGAGCCGGACATGTAGATCTCAGTTCGGATTGTAGCTGCTTCTGGGGATGGCCCCACCGCTTCTTTTGCTGTTGCTGTCGTTATCCTGGGCTTGTCGTGCTGGCTCGTTGAACCTGGCACGGCTCCGTCAAAATCGGAAAACTCTACGTTGTTACAAGTTTTTGGGTTTATTCACAAGTTAGTAATTTTCAAGTCTTCATAATATAAACTCGAAATATATCGAGAATTCATATTCTGTTATACTTATGGCTTGACATATGATCAAGAGGGTAGTGGCAAATAACTATAATGAGGGGGATTGTACATGTAACTTACGGTCTTGTTTTAATTGTCCAGCAGAGTTATAATAAGACGCCACGACAAACCGGCCGTTGTGGTCCTCTTGCTTCTGCTGCTGCTGGAGGTGGGCACCGGGGACTGTGTCAGCAGGGGAAAGTTCTGCCGCAGGGGAGCTGCTCATGTCAGACCCAGAGTGCTGCTGTTGCTGCAGTGCTACTGCTGCTGCTGCTGCTGCCGCCGCCAGCTCGACTGTAAGCATTGACGACGGCCCAGAGCCCGTGGCGCTGCTCTTGCTGATCCCGGCGCTGTTGCTGCTGCTAGTAGTAGTGGTAGTAGGAGCGATTGTGCTGTTATTAGTAACAATGGGCTTCTGTGGTCCCGTTGGCATGCTTGTGTCGGGCATACTCGTTAAAATACGGCGTTACTATTTTATCTTGCTTCTCTGTTTGAATGGGTGAGGAACAGATGGAACAAAAGGGCTGTAGGTTCTTTGGTACCAAAAGCCAAGAATAAATAGTAAATTAACAGAAACAATCGGTTCCATTTGTGATACTTTTTTTTTGGTTTCTTTATTACAAGGACATAATGGATATGGCTATGGAATAGTAATATGGCAATGCTTTCTTATATATCGTCAGAATGAGTGCGGCTGCTGCCCGAGTCCCGCACCACAAAAATAGGAATCCAAACAGACAATAATTTACAATTGACTTTGAAGTTCTGGTGCCGCCGGCCCGGCCTTGCTAAAATCAACCCGGAAACCGGGGGTATAGTAGACCTCCTGGCAATCCTCTTCGGGGACGCCGTTTTCGTTGATAAGCACAGCAAAGTCCGTGGTACTGTCAATTGCAACCATGGGTGCGTGCCATGTCGCAGCACCGTAGGTGACTGCCTGGGCGCCCGTGGCAATAAAGGCGCGGACGGTGGATAGATCGGGAAGCCCGTCTGGGTGAAAAAGCAGGAGATTGGTTAGCAGGGGTTCCAAATAAAAATATGAATCAAAATATCTAGATTCGTTTTCTTTTCTTTTGCTTACCTTTATCCTTGAGTGAAACAATCACAATGTACGCCGGCTTGGTAGGATTCCGGCCTAGTGGCAGAAACGTTTGCGAAGAGTAAGGGTGCTGTTCAAGAACCTTGGCAAGGTACACTCGCTTGCCGGACTCGCCCTCGTCGGAGAACAGATGCGTTGGCGGCGAGCAGCGAAAGAGGTTCCAGTTGGTCTGCTGTGGCAGCTTACCGCTAGGCGCGGCCGAATAAAGGCTCCTGCTGTGCGAAACGCCGATAAACTTGACGGCCGTGCCCTGGTTGGCAGCGGCGGTATTGCTAGCGTCGGCGCCAAGGTGTCCCGGCGAGATGACGCTGCCAAACGGCGCAAACGCCTCGGGCGTCAGTGGCTCAGCGACCACGGCCGGTCGGCTGCCGTCAATATCGAGATACCGCGGGGTAATAATGGGGGCTGTCGAAGATCCTGAACTAGGCATTATAGATATAGCTGATGGTATTCTAAAAAAGCGGAGGTTTTGTTTTTATTTTATTTTTTTTCTTGTCGTTTCGCTGTAAAACGAAATAATGGATGCTCAAAAATTAGCGGTCTCAATGATCTGTCGCCGAGTATCTTGAAGTTCTCTCGAGGAATTATATCGCCTTTTATTCGTTTTTGGTTTTTGGTTGTTTTTTTTTTTTTTTTTCTTTTGGGTGTTGACGTTTTTAAGCTTTCGGAAGCATCGTTATCAGTCCTATCGGGGATATCCGATTCCAAATACCAACGAAACCACGCCGGCGCGCGATTACTGTAAGGAGAAATCTAGTGGTGCAGTTGAAGCATGCGAGATTTGATCAAAAAAATAAATAGTATTCAACCGCTGGAAAAAGAATATGACTATGTAAGTATTACGAAAGATATATGGCACCCAGATGGTGGTGACGGTGGGCCGTCATTACTCATGCTGCTGTTTCAATAAGGCGTGACCGGATCTCACCAACGGAGAGGCCACCCAAGATGCACACGCCGGTTACGCCAGACACAGTGCGCAGCTCGCACAGCTCTGGCACACGCTGCGCCAGCATCCGCAAGCAGTCCTCGCTCTCCCGCGGGCTCAACGCCAGCTTCAAGCTATCGCGGATCTTGCCCAGCACTTGGCTCAGAGCCATTGTGGTTGGTCTACGATCGCCGCCCGTGCCCTGCCGCAGCCCAGCTACAATGGGCGCAATTGCGAGCAGCTTGGACTCAAGGTAGCGCTCGTACTTGGCCTCGGGCGTGTCAAGTGGGTTTGCAGCTGCGGCAAGCTTTGCGGCCTGCTCCTTGGCCCGAATGCGCTCGAGAAACGTGCCGGACTTTTTTGTGGGGGTTGTCGCCAATGACGACAGTGGCTTCCTGGCCGGGCTGCCCAGCGCCAGCTTTTTCGCGGGGCTGATGAGAGAGAGCGAGTTCAGTCGTGACGAGGCACTAGAGAGCACAGACATGGGGGAGCGGCCGTAGGGACTGGGCTGTTTGGTAATGCGGGGCGGGGTGCGCTTTTTAGGAGTTGAAGGGTGGGCAGGGCTGGCTGAGCATTTTGTGGTATCAACAACAGGGTGGAGCGGAATGTTAGAACAGTCGCCATGCATCTTTGCGTATGCTACACACTTCTCGTCAAAGAGCGCCTGGCGCTTAGGCAAGCTCTGAATCAACGACTCACAGGCACGAGGGATAGTCAGAGTCAGCTCGCGCGAGTTAACAACCGATGGCTCAACAACGTAAGCCTCAGGCCAGATTGTCAAAATTTGCTGGACAGAATGTAAATTAAGGGTAAGTCGCGAGTTCTCCATCACGCGATAGGTGAGTTGATGCAAGGTAATGGGGGCTGTAGATGAAATCGAGTGAAGAAGAATCGAATCATCAACAGACTTTTGAAGTTTTAATAAATGCATGATTTTGTGAGGCAGCTCATTCTCGGTGCCAGCAGCAGCAGCGCCGGAAAGCAGATGCGGGTACCACTTTTCTGTGACAGAAGGGTAGATATTCATGTATTCCATGAACACAGACTTGCCAAAGGCTTGAAAAAACTCCTCTGGTGATTCCATCTCATCGTCGTAGATGCTACAGTCACCACGTTTCCTCAGCAGTCTCTTGGGAAAGGTAAAGTTCCTGTACTGGAAATCAAGTGAAAGACACTGAGTAAAGACGGCCAAATTGGTACTTGAGGCCTGGTGGAACGAGTATGAAGCGGACTTGACCAGACTCTTTGATAACTGTTGCATGGCCTCCTCACAGACAACAAGTATAGACCCAGGGCTCAGTTCCACGTCAACGAGGCGGCCGTCAGACGAAAGCACAGACACGGTTGTTACCTCATTCAACCCTAGAACAAAACTGACAAGCCCCAGTTTGTTCTTTTGAAACACTGGTTTGTTGGATGCATTGGCAACGTGCAACACTGTTAATTGCGCGTGTGGGGTGGGCTGACTGTACACATTATCAAACAGCGACTCCGTCGCTCCAATCGCTGCAGTCATAAACTTGGACACAACTCGGTGAGCCACACCATCCATTGTTTCCATGAACGTGTCAATGGCACGCTTAAACCCCCGATTCCGTCGTGGCCATTGATTAGGTCCTAACAGCCATCTGTAGTCGGGCTCATTAATGCTATCGTCTTCATCCTCGAACTGAGCAGGCGCGACGCCCTCTGTTGCAAACCATAGCTGGTCGTTACGGCTGTCATAGCCTCGAAAATGCGGTGAGTTTTCAATATTAATTTCGTTTTTCATCTCCAACGTTGATTGAAAGAAAGCTGTAGTCTGAGTCTGCAGTGCAGAAAGCGTGCTAGATGGGGAAGCATTCTGTAAGACAAAAAAACCGTCAAAGTAGAGCGCATGCCGAATGTCTTCATGAAGCATGCCCAGTGTAAGTGCCGAGTCAGCCAGCGACGCATCAACAGTCACAAAGGAAGCGGTCTGGGAAACACCAGCAGAGCATCGTGTAGAGGACATGATGAAGATGATGGGTGAGAATGGTGCACAATATTGGTTAATAAAAGAAATATAATGAAAAATAAGTAGATAAAAAAAAGAGCAGAAAGAAAATGAAGGGAAAGCAAGTGAAAAATTAATTAGAGTGAAAAAGGAAATACAATAACTAATGGGGACAATTAATGAATGTAAATATTGGAGACGCGTTGCAGAATTTTTCAAAAGGAGGTTGATTGGGGCCAAATGTACGCGTTTTTGGGAGGGGCATTGCCTGGACAACGACGCGTGGAATAAAGATAAGACTGTATTGCCTAATTTGGACGAAATTGAAATTCTTTTTGTCTGCGTTGAAAAGAACGTGAAATGGGAACGTTATTGCGACGCGTGCAAGCAAATTCCGGGTAATGGGCTCCCATTAGATACGCGGGTTCTGTTTTAGATTAGGTAAGCATAAACAATTACATAATCGCATAACAAGGAACCTCTGTCCTCAATTGATATTAACACTTTTTCTCGGGTCTATGGGCTCCCATGCCTGCATGCACTGGATGCTGTTCAAGGCAAGGCTCTTCCTTTTAGCCGCCTTCACTCGCGCTGGCATTTGAATGTGCGAGTCTTAGCCATTTCAAATTAACTCCTGCTGAGTGCTCGATCTTGGGAGGGAGCTTTGAGCTTTAATTGACTCAGTGCACTGGCGAGGCTCAAGAAGTAGCTGTAGGTTATCATATTGTGTGATTACTTGATGTGCGCGGGCCCGCGCATACAATGGGTGTCGTAATATTATATATACAATGTTAATGTAATTGATGTGCTTTGAGATTTAGCACTTGTGCTTTTTAGACCTTGCTCAGCAACTATCCAGTGCCTAGAGCAAACAATGGGCTACATATGATCTAGACCATATTTATCGGACATGAGTCAGCAGCAGCAAGCATGGTAGGAATCACGGCAGCAATCATGGCAACAATCATGGCAACAATCATGGCAACAGCCATGGCAACAGCTATGTCACGAGATATTATACTAATCCTAGCAAAGAGGCATTAATATTAAATAATGGTTTTTTTTCTTTTCGATAAAGTTCTTTTTGTTTTGTTACTGTTGATTTTGATACCGATGGCAAAAATACCTTTCTCTTGTTCTCACGATTCTTGTGCAAGCTAAATTTAGGGTTCGTATCGGCAAGAACAAACAAAAAAGAACTGAAATCAAACATCGACCAAGTGACTTGACACTATTTACATCAGAAATGAGTCAAACCATTGCCACACGTGGTAATATTTCCCTAATCGGCTAGTGCGGCAGGGTTACCTCCCAAGCCAGAGAATTTTCTTTGAGGTTCTTTTTTGCCGGCGTCATTTTTTGCCATTTTCTTGCTTTGTGGGAGGCAACGATGCTGATTGGTCAATACCCCCCGCAGCGTCTCGGGTTTAACCTCCCCACTTTCCCGAGCAGGCTCAATGCTGTAACCACAGCGAACCTTCTAGTCGAATCTGAGAGAAAAAAGGCCGCGCTTCCTTACTGCGGAAGGCGGGGGTATACCGCTTTAAAAAAGCAAGGTTTAGAGCCGGGTAACCCTACGTAGTAGCTCTATTTTTTAATTTTTCACTTTTTTATATATTGCTTCAGGTGTCGTCTGGCGAATTAAAAATTTTTATGTTTCTTTTTTCTTTTCTTTCTTTTCTTCTTTCTTCTTCATACCATCATCACACATCCACCATATCACAATGTTGGCTTCAAGATTCGCCCGTACTACTCTGCGTAGCGTAAGTAGCACCCATACCACTTGCTAAAGAACACAAGGGAGGGCATGGTGCAGGCTGGTGCGCTTGCTAGGCGTGAAAAATTGCAAATATTCACTCACCACAAGCACCCTGAAACTGCACCTCAATCCCTCTATGGTTTGCCATCGCCATTTTTGCTATTGCCGCGTACTAACACCCTTTCTTTCTATTAGTCTGTTAGCAAGAGATTAGCTCCCACCATCCAGGCTAGATTCAACTCTGCCAAGGTCCAAGGTTCCGTTATCGGTATCGATTTGGGTACCACCAACTCTGCCGTTGCCATCATGGAAGGCAAGATCCCCAAGGTCATCGAGAACGCTGAGGGTGCTAGAACCACCCCCTCCGTTGTTGCTTTCACCAAGGACGGTGAGCGTCTTGTCGGTGTTGCTGCCAAGCGTCAGGCCGTTGTCAACCCCGAGAACACTCTTTTTGCCACCAAGCGTCTGATTGGTCGTAGGTTCGAGGATTCTGAGGTCCAGAAGGATATCAAGCAGGTCCCCTACAAGATTGTCAAGCACACCAACGGTGATGCCTGGCTCGAGGCCCGCGGTGAGAAGTACTCTCCCGCTCAGATTGGTGGTTTCGTCCTTAACAAGATGAAGGAGACCGCTGAGGCTTACCTTGGCAAGACCGTCAAGAACGCCGTTGTTACCGTCCCTGCCTACTTCAATGACTCCCAGAGACAGGCCACCAAGGATGCTGGTCAGATTGTTGGCATGAACGTCCTCCGTGTCGTTAACGAGCCCACTGCTGCTGCCCTTGCCTACGGTCTTGAGAAGACCGACGACAAGGTCGTTGCTGTTTTCGATCTTGGTGGTGGTACCTTCGATATCTCCATCCTTGAGATCCAGAAGGGTGTTTTTGAGGTCAAGTCTACCAACGGTGATACCCATCTTGGTGGTGAGGATTTCGATATCGTCATTGTCCGTCACCTTATTGAGCAGTTCAAGAAGGAGAACAACATTGACCTCCAGAACGACCGTATGGCCGTTCAGCGTATCAGAGAGGCTGCTGAGAAGGCTAAGGTTGAGCTTTCTTCTGCTTCTACCACTGAGATTAACCTTCCTTTCATCACTGCCGATGCTACTGGCCCCAAGCACATTAACACCAAGATTTCCAGATCTCAGCTCGAGGGTCTTACTGACTCTTTGATCAAGCGCACTATTGACCCCGTCAAGAAGGCCCTTAAGGATGCTGGTCTTAAGACTAACGAGGTTGATGAGGTCATTCTCGTCGGTGGTATGTCCCGTATGCCCAAGGTCACCGAGACCGTCAAGTCTCTCTTCGGCAAGGAGCCCAATAAGTCTGTCAACCCCGATGAGGCTGTTGCCATTGGTGCTGCCATTCAGGGTGCCGTTCTTGCCGGTGAGGTTCAGGACGTTCTTCTCCTTGATGTTACTCCCCTTTCTCTCGGTATTGAGACCCTCGGTGGTGTCTTCACTAGACTGATTAACAGAAACACCACCATTCCCACCAAGAAGTCCCAGGTCTTCTCTACTGCTGCCACTGGCCAGACCTCCGTTGAGATCCGTGTCTACCAGGGTGAGCGTGAGTTGGTCCGTGACAACAAGCTCATTGGTAACTTCACCCTCTCTGGTATCCCCCCTGCCCCCAAGGGTGTTCCCCAGATTGAGGTCACCTTTGACATTGATGCCGATGGTATCATCAACGTTTCTGCCAAGGATAAGGGTACCAACAAGGATGCTTCTATCACTGTTGCTGGTTCTTCTGGTCTTTCTGATGCTGAGATCGAGAACATGGTTAACGATGCCGAGAAGTACAAGGAGGAGGATAAGGCTCGCCGTGAGGCCGTTGAGAACGCCAACCGTGCTGACTCTATCTGCAACGAGACCGAGAACTCCCTGAACGAGTTCGAGGCCCAGGTTGACAAGGCTGAGGCTGACAAGATCAGAGAGAAGATTGCTGCTCTCCGTGAGGTTGTTGCCCGTGCCCAGGCTGGCGAGGAGGTCGAGGGTACTGAGCTCAAGGAGAAGTCCGATGAGGTTCAGAACGCCTCCCTCAAGCTCTTCGAGCAGGTCTACAAGAACAAGGCCCAGGACAACTCTAGCTCCGAGCCCAAGTCTGAGGACAAATAAGCTGGAAAAGCCTATATTTAAGCCCAAGAAAAAGAAAGAGTTTTGAAATGATTTGTAAATAATAATAATGATATATTTTCATCGTGTATATATATACATGAATTCCTTTTCAATTAAGAAGAGTAAGTGGATTAAAATTTTGAGCAATAGCAAAATAAAAATGCCTACGACCTGTAAACAACAATCAGAGCACTATTCAGAACCTAGTTCTTTCAAACCAAGTCGAAAGATGCGATTGTCAATGGTAATGTAGTTCATTGTTGATACAAGTCAACTTTCGAAGGAATAAACAAGTAAGATCAGACAAGCCAGCTAAACGCAGCATTATGGAAATCCATCATCTTTCACGTATCAAGGGGCTCTGGACTTGAACTAGAGACGCGTACTTGTGCAAAACTAAGACAGGATTTCCTAAACCACCGACCACGATACCTATCCTCAAGGCAAAAGTTCTCTTAGCAAGATCATCCCAAAATTTCACGCTTGCTTGTATATCCAATCAATCTACATTAGATCACTGCACACCAAATGCCGCTGGATTTAAAAGGTTTTTTCATTTTTATAATTTTTTGAAAGAATTCTGTCCAACTGACAGCCGGAAATTGGGAGGTGAGTTGTGCCACGGGAACAAAAAGCCCGTCGAATAAATGAATAAAACAAATAAGATATATCAAACTCCGAGAGGTTATATATCTATTTCAATGAAATCAATATACTGATAGCTGGTTTACCGGGCTTTTACAATCGGGAAAAAAAAAGCGATGGGTTAATGACTTTTTGGACTAGGCAGATTTGTGTTTTCATTAGCGAAATTTCCAACCAGAACTAAACTTTTCCTAATCTCATGATATGGATTTTTAATCTAGAGAAGAGAAAAAGGATGCTTAATATCTAGAGGGAGAAAAAAAAAGTATAGTAGTGTTGACAACATGTCACAGATTTTCTTTTTTTTTTCCCCTGATAAACGGATGGGGAAGGTTCAGGACGCAAACCCCGAATTAATTGAAGGAAATCCAGCACCAAGCACTCCAATAAAACCTATTAGAGCCTGAAGTGTTTAAAATATCAATAAATCTGGTTACTATTTGTAATATCTAGAAAGTTACAACATGAAATAATAAGATAAAAAGAAAAGAAGACCTTTAATTTTGGAACATGTTTCTTACGCGAGGCTGATCAACCAGCCGTCCCCCAAACCGGCATTTGGAGGATTCCACATTCGATGGCCCTGAATTTTTCATGGCCTCAGCCCGTGTGGCAAGGAAAACCGTTTGAAATTACTGTTGCAGTCTAGTATCTCAGTGGGAGGGCAAGTTGGTAATATCTCGACAAACTATGCTATAAAGCTAATTATTAGTTGGGTAGGTGCGGATGTGAATCGGAAAGCTTGACCACCGCTTCAATGCCCTTCTTGGTATCCAGGAGAACATTGAGATCAAGGTCCGGGAGGTTTCCCTCAGATACCTACATCTAAACTCACAGAGGGCACAATTCTTCAGGAGAAGGTCAACCGTTTCAGACTGACCGCACTCGGAGTTATGTTTTTTTTTTTCCTGCTCAGGTTCTCACTATCTTTAAGTGAGATCCCAGGACACAGTGTACAATATCCAACTGTTCCACTCTACTAAAGATGTGGCAGGCTGCTTTTGCCAAAACGTTTTGGAGAGTGCATTAACTGTCAGGGGTCCCCATATGGACCGATTGTCTATTTTCTGTATAAGCTGTGTTTGGTTTTGACGTTATAGCACAATCTCCAGACGGTTTTTATCCCAGCGTTAATTCACCTGTTTAGACCTCGGTCATCGAATGGTGCCACTTAACTAGCCCCATAACCGGGTTCCTCGAACCAAGACTGATAGGTGTTTCAATTCTTCAATACTTGAATCTTTCATTTCTTCAATCTTAAAAAGAGCCTTACAGTAACCAAAGATTTGTTTTTTTCTTCCTTTTTCGCTATGGATAGACCTAAAGGAAACTCAGCAGATAGGGCGACTGACAACCCCCCGCTTAGACTATCTAAGGACGGTACTCTGACTCACAATTCTGTACACCAGGATGATAATTTGTCTTTACCTTCTTCCATCCCTGTTCCAAAATTTACTCCAGAAGAAATAAAGGCCATGGCGCACAGTCTTGCAACACGAACCTCTCATGGCCCACCTTGCGCAAACTCAGCAGCCTTATTTCCTTATCTTATTGAATTAGATAAAACTATGGAATTCCCTTTCAGCACAGAATTCAACAAAACATTATTCCAAAACAACCATGGACTCTCCCGGTCAGTTCAGACCCAGGTACAGTCTTGAAGACAACTGGCCAGCGTTTATTGAAGAAGTCTGGAAACATTTAGAACACTACAACGACGAGGATACCTCCTGAACAGTATGCAATGATGCTTAAACCCCATTTACTACCTATGGTCTGGGCACACATATACAAAGACCATATCTCTACCAAATGCAGAACCGTGCTCCACCTCTACATCCTAGAATGCTACACATTTGAAGCTAGAGTACGTGATTACAACAATTTCACTGCAGGAGAGGATCCAGCCATATACTTCCAGATAGATAGATAGATAGATAGATAGATAGATAGATAGATAATCAGTTTATTGTCCTTACATCAAATAGTTAGATAGATAGATAGATAATCAGTTTATTGTCCTTACATCAAATAGTTACATAAAATTTACAAAACAAAACGATAT
>QQZM01000012.1:245064-296759 GCA_013365045.1 Geotrichum candidum | reverse complement strand
TAGATAGATAGATAATCAGTTTATTGTCCTTACATCAAATAGTTACATAAAATTTACAAAACAAAACGATATACAAAGAAGACATGAAATTTCAAAAACATTTGTCTCTATGAGACTGGCAAAGTAGCGGTGTCAGCGCGCGCAATGAGTTCAGACGTTCGATGGCGCCGAATTCTCCATGAAAGTATCCATGTGCTAAGGGAAACCTGAGATACATAACACCCAGTAGCTCAATACCAGAGATTGACACCCAGTAAAACCTTAACAAGCTGCTTAATCAAGCGAACCATCAATTGTAGACGTACTGTTCATTTATAAATGAAGCATATAACAGATGGAAACACCAAAATTGTCCCAAAAGGATCCTTAGGAAAAAGGAGTCCTTACGGACTAGACTAACAATTCTGCAAAATCATCTTTAGTAAACAAAATTTAAATGGACCCATATATCACAATATTAAAACTGGAACTTTTAGATAGATAATCCGTTTATTGTCCTTAAATCAAATAGTTACATAAAAATTATATTAGAACTCTTGAGTATGATAGTAGACTGCTGTTTATTTGATCTTAAGTTGCTATCTACAGGATCAACCGAACTGAAATTCAAAGGTTGCAACTTTTATATTCCAGGGTCTAGTAGTAGCCATAAAAACATCATTACTCCTGCTTTTTGCCCATGATTCGGCTGCCTTACTGAGGCCATACCGATCGTGTCCCATCAGCATCAAATTCTTTTTGTCAAAACTCCTGCATCTTGGACGTGGGGACCCTGTAAAAGTGTGGTCATCAAGAGACTACAGTTTTGCCTATATAAAGCAAAAGTGAGTAACCGCAGATCATTTATAGATAGAAAATCAGTTTATTGTCCTTACATTTCCGCAGATCATTGTGCTAATGCAACTTGTATATCGCGATGGGAATTGACATTCACATTGAGTGAAGAAATAAAAAGTTATTTATAGATCGATACTGATACCGCTACCTTGACAGTCTCACAGAGACTGAAAAGGTAGTGGTATCAGCGCGCGTTATGAGTTTAGACATTCGATGGCGCCGAATTCTCCATGAATATTTCCATGTACTAAGGGAGTAGTGATCTGCCGCTGTTTCACCCCATTCAGGTTATTATATTCCGCCATAGAAAAAAAAATGCATGGAGAATATTTTTCATATGGAATTATACAACCTAGAGACTAAAATTGTCATAAAAGCCTATTTTTTTTTATATAAACGTCTCTTGTATGCTATACGCTGAGTTAGATCTTGGTCGACTTAAAAAACTTTAGATTTGAAATTTGGAGTTTAGTCCAGTTGTAAAGACAGGGTTACCCTCCTTCGTTTCTGAAGATTTTACCAGATTTTCTTGTTCCACATTGGCGACCCAGGATCGACTCCCACCAGGGACGACATAATGGGGAACCTCCCCCTCTGTTGTTCTATAGCGCATACCTGCGTACTCAAGACCGCTCTCTAGGGTTCGGTCCACTAAGCAGGTGGGAAATTCGGTGAAACACATTTCTTTGAGATACTCTTCTTCCCTTGAGGGTTCCATCTATTATGGTGGGCTACGTGGAAACGTGGAGCGGCATCATCAGAAAACAGGGGGGCCACTAGGTCTCCCATGGGAGCTGTGCTGCAAGAAATTGGGCCGGTCCACGACGCAGTTCGCTGCCTCCTGGGCCGAGTCGCTTAAGTGCAATGCGCCATTCGTCTGGGGCTCAACCGGGCGAAACTCGATACCGATCATGAATGCAGAGGGGCGTGGACAAAGATAATATGGGAAAAATCTTTTTTTTTATTTCTTTGATTATCCCAGATTGGCACAGCAACCAACCTTCTCCGGATCATCACCACTCTTCCCGAAACAACGATCCTTTCTAACTCAGATCTCACTTTTCCCACAGACACCATCATAACACCTCATTTACGATAATGGTATGTGTAAAATCTACATCACAACATTTTCTTTTACAGTATCTAACCTTTACCAGGCCTTGCCAAACCTCAGACGTATTTTTGCTTCCTTTAGAACTGAAAAAGAAGAAAGGGGATACTCCAGAACGGCCGTATGCAATGCCATCTTTTCTCAGTTTTTGACTGTAATCCTAACCAAGTTTTTTTTTTTTTTTTTTTTAGTTTTTCAACCTCATTGGCTTTCTCGGCACTTGCGTGGTATTTAGTCTCATTGCCCAGAAAATCTCAGGATCAAAATCTATCACCGCATACTAGAGATTCAATACCCAAGTGTTGCTAGGCAATAGATACTAGAGCCTTGTAGATAAAGAAAACAAGAAAATAGTTATGATCAGAACAATTCAACTACCGGCAAAGCGGTTTATTACTACGACAGCCCGCCGGGGCCATCCTGTGCTCGAGCTGATCTTTCCACGGCGCATTAGGGACAGTGCTTGCAAGGACTCACTTGAAAAGCCCATCTCAACATCATCGTCAAACACAGAATCGACTTTTGGGGATATTCGTAGCACTGGAGCTGTTTCCACTGGACCAATACCTACTAGTGTTAAAGAGACTGCTAAACCTGAAAGAAATATCATCACGATCCCAAAGCCCGACGGTACGACACTACTTGAGCGCATTGGCCAGCACCATGTGTCTGTGACAGGGCTTATACCCAAGTACTGCGAAGTGCGTTATTATTATGACCTCATATTTGATGTGCGGTACGAATCCAAAATGCTAGAACGCGGGACGCGCATACACGAGGTGCTAGAACGCCAGCAGAACCAGAAAATTGAAGATGTGCTTCGTATCATCGAGACCTTGCCAACAAAAGTTGTGAACCGTGATCGTGTTTTTGAGTCCATTGTGAAAATCTTGGAGCTTGTACGCAATGGCAGCGTTCGGGAGCTTTATTTACAAGGCATAATACCCTATGGGGATGGGAAGAAGGTGCTTGTATCAGGTATTATCGACAAACTCCATTTGGATAAAAATGGTGAGGTGGTGATAACAGACACTAAAACACGTGCAAGCAAGACAGCGGTTCCGACTCAGGAAAGCATACAGAATGCTAAGTTTCAGACATTTATATATCGCCAGATGCTTGACAATCTAGTTTTGGGCAAGTTTAGTCATGAAACCTGGAATGCTCACCATGGGGATTTTGATCTAGATTCAGTTGACTTCACAACCGAGCTAGGAAGCGCAGTAAAGAAACCGTTGGAGGACACACTTATAATGATGGCACACAACAAGGCTCGAGTCAACAAGTTGACGCACATGGAGTCATTAAGAAAGAAATACGCAGATGCCTGGTCCATAGCGTCCTTCCAAAGCTTGCTGAGTGACCTGTATCGGATGATTGTCCCAACAGTTTCGACACAGACTGAGGTTGAGTTCATGTACCAGAATGCCCGTAATGACGAGATCCGCACGATCTCTCATCACCAGTTTACTTTTGATCGCGCGTTGATGAATGAGGTGGTCGAGTTTTCAATGGAATTCTGGGACTACCGGCGACCCCCACTGGGCGTACAAAGCAGTCAGTATGCGCGTTGTACAAACTGTCACTGGAAAAACCAGTGTGAATGGAAGTTCAAGCTAGACCATAATTTATTGTAAATTCAAAAACGAATATTCTTTTACATGTGTTAACTTTTTAACTAAGTGATGGGTTGACATAGTTGTGCGTGCTCGTGGTGGACTTGTGATTTTGTGTTGTTCAAGTCTCAAGTTACGATTTGTGCCCTGCTAATCGCTCGGATAAGCGGTTGTCATATTGATAACGCCGTACAGACTGATGGGGGATATTCACATGCAATCTTTAAAAAAAAAGAAGGAAATTTGCACCTTATGCAGACGTTATTTCCCATCTATCTACAGAAGTTACAATCTTTGGTTTTTTTTTGTGTGGTTTCCATTGAAGTATGAATAATGGAATAGTCTACATATATTTCTTCAATTTGCCTAGATCCATCAGTTATATTTATAGTCTCTTGCAATAAGACTGAGGCGTACCAGAAAAGCATAATAGAATTCGTTATAATTGATAAATGGATTAAACAATAATTAAATAAAAATAAAATTATTTACAGGATTTGGGTATATATTGCAAGCTTTTTTTTTTTTTCTTCTTTTAAATAACATTTGACTTTCTACGTATTGGTCTTTTGATCTATCTATTCCTTAATCATGCCCTTTTTTAACAGATAGAACTTGGCCATTTCGTATGAGGTCCAGCATATCGCTGTTGACGGCATATTTGCAACAACTCGAGGCCGCATGCCCCGCGCAAACCCATTGATACCATTGTTATTGTAAATGTACTTGACACCGTCCCGGAACGAGTTGAGGCCAAGAACAGCGGGGTTCTCAACAAAAATGGCTTTGGTTTGCAGCACCGTTTTGACCACATCAAGTGGCGTCGTGACAGCGGCGGCAGTCGCACCGGCGAGACCACCAGCAATGCAATGCACTAGCGGATCGTACGTACGGTCCGGGTTTAGCAGCTTAGATGTCGTGTCGTAGATGGTGAAGTTGACAGCAGCAAAGGGAATATTCATAATTAGGGTTGTAGGATACGACACGTAAAAAGCAGAGATGCCTTCCTTTCTGTAAATATCAGCCATACAGGCAAATGTGCTCGCATACCGATGTGAGGAGTTGAGCTGCATGCGTTGTTTTGTCACGTCAAACGGATTCATTAGCGCATCACTCGTGATCGTGGCAGAGGCGCCCGCCGCAGCCGAGACAAGCGGAAGATGTGTGTGATCCACATTGTCGCCGCCGAGCTTTACCTTGACAGCTTCGTAAACGCCAAAATAGACGGCGTGCGCGGGACCCGCACCCATGACCATGGACGAGATGCCTCGCCACAGACTAGAGGCACCCTCAGCGGCAGAGATCTTGGAGACGGCATTGACAATACCGGAATAAACATTGGCAGATTTTGCAACCTGCATGCGGGTCTTGATAGCATCGACTGGGTACATGACTGTGTGCTCCATGATACCGGCAACAGCACCAGCTATCAGGTTAGCAGCGAGCGAGGTGTTTTCAGGCAGCGCCTCATAGTCAAACTCGTCGTCTTCATCGGGAGGACTTCCAAGACTACTCTGGCCACCGTTGCTCTGAACGGTCCTACTAGGGGTCTCAACGGGCGAGTTGTCGATGGCCGGAATAGGAGGGACGACATTCTTAGGGAGGGCCGCGACAGCGTCGGCGTGATCGGATGTAACGACGGCAGGCATAGCAGCAAAAGATATCAGTAAAAAAAAGGGACTCAGCTATGGATAAGCTGTAAAATGCAAAATTATTAAATTATAGAGCAATAATAGAACTGCTCAGGAAGAAATTAGAGATGGCAGAGAGAAAGAAGCGGCCGAGTTACTCGGGAGGAGGATTTGAAATTTCCAAACAGAGGCAATAGAATTTGGACTAGAGGGTCTAGACCGCGACTAAGGGTCGATTGCTTTCCTACTTAAAAAAGAAGCCCTTTCCAAATGAATGCACGTTGCGGCAGATTCAAGGCAAGATAGGTAAAAAAAATGAGCAGCATTATCATTGCAAATGCATTTAGACCTAGCACTCTTAGTTTTCAATTGTTCGTATCAGCGCTGCTGGTAAGACGGGCTCAGAGCAGGGCGTTGCGTATGGGAAGATACCCACCAATCATAACGTAGCGGGGCAAGTTCGTTATCAGATCTTCAGGGTAACTGTCAGATCTCTTCGGGGTTAGAATCTGCGAGTCTTCATCAGCGGGCTGGTGAGGTAAGTACTTAGTCATCACAAAATATTTCAATCCTCACAGATCAACTCCAGGGTATCAGAACGACTCAGTGTTAGATCATTAGAACATCAGAACACGACCTGGGAGCCATGAAGGAAAAGAACAAGACAAAGACCTCTAAGGGTCTTAAGAGTAAAAAGTCCGAGAAGGAAAAGCCCGATCCTGAGGCTGACAAAAAGCCACAGACGCTGCCGAATGGTAAGAAGCGGTTCACTCCCATGAACCCTGAAGCACGCAAGTCGGTCACGTCGTCATCTTCATGGACAGGCAAGCTTCCAGCGACATTGCTGCATGAGCATTGCCAAAAAGCAAAGTGGGAGAAGGTTACGTTTGACATGGTAGGTTGAAATTTTTATCATTGAACTAGTTCAAATCAGATCACTAACACGAAGCACAGCGAAACTCGAAAAATGGATACACTGCCACAGCTATCCTGGGCCAGAAGAACCCCAAGACTAGTCAGGTTGAATTTTTGCGGTTTACGCCCTCGCCTGATGTTGTACCTCCTCAAGCAACTGTTTTGGAGGCTCGCCACATTGCGGCAACTTACACTCTTCACCGCATTGCGTCACACAAGAATCTCAAGATGATCCTGCCCGGCGAACACAAGGCGCTTTGGTCCAAGCTCGACGACATTAAGAAAGCATCTCCAGAGAAGGCGTACCAGTATGTTGAAGACCCTTTCCAAGCAGACCGTGATTTTAAGGCCAAGAGACAGGAGATTGAAAAGTCCAAGAATTCAGAAAAGGGCAGAAAAGCAACCGAAATTAAAAGTATCATGAGATCTGTGAAAGAAACCATTTCAGATGAGAAAAGTACTGCTTCAGGTGCTGTGGCGGATGGCACAGAGTCGGGTGACAAAAACCAGCAGCCACCTGCTAAAAGAGTGCGCTTTAACAAGATTCTAACCATGTCAAAGGACGGGCGCACTGCTGTGGAACAGCTTATCAAGAAGTACCACGGCTTTGAGAATACCAAGCAGGGTACCCGCCTGGAGGAGTCTTCCGATCTTTACAAGTCGTTATACAAGACTCTTGTCAAGATTGGCTTTGCCAAATACCAAGTAACTGAGTCGCTGCAAATTTGCGCATCTCTTTCGGATGCTATTGAATGGTTGTTGATCCACGTTCCTGAGGATGATCTGCCTGGCATTTTTGCCAATAACAAGTACAAGGCTATGTCTGCGAGCATTCAATCCAATGATCTCAAGTTTGAATACGCTGTGCGCGACATCAAGGAAATGGGTTTTACGGAGGATTTGATCCGATCGCAGATGGAGGCTGTTCATGGCAATAAACGTCTTGCCATTACCTCACTCACCCACAGTCTTTGCTATGATGATTCTACTGTAGAGGATGAGTCTACCACCAACCCTGAGGAGGCTCTTGAAATGTGGAAGGAAGAAGTATCAAGTCTTGAAGCTATTTATGATCCAGAGGAGTTTAAGGTCACGGAAGACGCATGCTGCTTTGTGCTGAAGGATTTTTTTAAGGAAACCAAGCTTAACCTGACTCTATGGAGAACTGATAGCTATCCACATAAGATTCCCGGCATCACTATTGAGGTGGTTCAAATGCCCGACCCTGCCTCAAAGACGAAAAAGCTCCCCAAATACGTCATTCTAGATTTGATTAAGCGTACTGGCCAATATGCAATTGAAAGCCTAACTGGTGATTTTATGCTAATGTCGCTAGCTGAATGGCTCAAGGACAACTTTGAGACCATCTGCAACAACCCATCCGGCCTGTCACAGCTAGCCAAGGGTATTACCGGTGTTCAAGAGCTGATTGTTTCAAAGAAGCCCTCATCGGCCACCACCAAGAAACAGTCGTCGGGCCGCAAATTTAACCGGCCCAAGCGGAACTCCGCGCAAATGCTTGCAGACCACAAGGCTAAACTTGAGAACTCATCGAAACTTAAAGAGATGATTGAGGCTCGCAAGGCTCTCCCCGCGTGGAAAAAACAAGAGAGTATTATTGACATTATTGCCAAACACCAGGTGACTCTTGTGACCGGTGAGACTGGTTCTGGTAAGTCAACTCAGGTCGCTCAGTTTGTGGTCGACTCATATATAAACTCAGGCAATGGTGACAAAGTTGATATTATTTGCTCGCAACCAAGACGTATTTCTGCCATGGGTCTTGCGCAGCGTGTGGCCGATGAGCGTGCAAGCGATATTGGCGACGAGATTGGTTACGTGATTAGAGGTGAATCAAAGGTCTCAAACAAGACACTACTAAGATTTGTGACCACTGGTGTGCTGGTAAGAATGATCCAGCAGGGCCCTGAAGAGTTTACTAGATTCAGTCACATTGTGGTGGACGAAGTCCACGAGCGATCTCTTGACAGTGACTTTTTGCTTATTCTGCTCAAACGCATCATCTCAATCAATAAGAATGTCAAAATTGTGCTTATGAGTGCTACAGTTGATCCCAGCCTTTTCATCAACTACTTTGGCGGCGAGAAAAAGGTCGGCTACACCCATATTGAGGGCAGAACTTTCCCTGTTGATGACTACTACCTCGATACTATCTTGGACATCACTGGATACACGCCACCGGCTTTACTCCGTCGCGACGATGACTACTATGATGATGGTGTAAAGATTGACAAAAACGAGCCCATTGATATTGGCCGTAAAATCATTGCCATGAGAAATGCCATCCAGTACGACCTCATTGCCAACCTTGTGAGCTACATTGACCGTCAATTGGGCATTGAAAAGGAAGATGGATCTATTCTTATTTTTATGCCTGGTGTCGCTGAAATTGACCGATGCATCAATGCTATTGCTGGTGTCTCGTCCCGGTTTTACATTCTCCCGCTGCATGCCTCGCTCTCGCCCCAAGAGCAACGCCGGGTTTTCCCCTCGCCGCCTGCTGGAAAGCGTAAGGTCGTTGTCAGTACCAACGTTGCCGAGACGTCTATTACTATCCCGGATATTGTGGCTGTAATCGATTCCGGTAAAGTTAAGGAGACGCGTTATGATCCCACCACTCGCTCGACCCAACTTGTGGACTGCTGGACCTCGCTCGCCGCTGCCAAGCAGCGTCGCGGTCGTGCCGGCCGTGTTCGCAGAGGTACTTGCTACAAAATGTTTACCGCTACGATGGAGGCCAAGGAGATGCCCGAGCGCCCTCTTCCAGAAATCCTGCGAGCCCCCTTGGAGCAGCTTTATCTTACTGTCAAAGCCATGGGAATCAAGGATACTGCCAAGTTCTTGGCTGAGGCAATTGACCCTCCCGAGACTGGTGCCATTGAGGCTGCTAGGGATACGTTAGTTAGCGTAGGCGCGTTGGAAAAGACGGCTGATGAATCTACGGCTGACCTGACGCCCCTGGGTAAGCACATGTCTATGATCCCCACAGACTTGAGGTGCGCAAAACTGCTTGTTCTCTCGTCGATTTTTGGCTATATGGATACTGGTCTTACATTGGCTGCAATTTTGTCACTACGATCCCCTTTTATCAGCAATAAGAATAATCGTGACGAGCTGCGACAAGTTTTGAACGAGAAATTCGGCGCGGCTGATGGTGTTGGTGATTTGCTAGTTCAGGTTCGCGCGTACGATGAGTACTCACGCCTGCGCAGCAACAACAAGACTTCCAGCTCGGAGCTGCGAAGGTGGCTGAAGGATAACTTCTTGTCAAGACAGACACTTCAGGACATTACCAGTGCACGCAAACAGTATGTCACAATTTTACAAGAGATTGGATTTATCTCCTCCTCTTCCCGCTCAGCCCTCAAAAACACTGGCTCTGGCGGCGCCGAGAAGGGATCCACGGCAATGATTCGTGCTATTATTGGTGCCTCCCTTGCCCCGAGCATTGCCAACATTGTGCCACCGGAGAAAACTTTCAAGTCATCCAACTTTGGTGCCATTGAGTCGGAAAATACTGATGCTCGGTCCATTAAAATTTTTACCCCCACTGAGCGACTCTTTGTGCACCCTGCGTCACTTCTCTTTGGCGCAACTACATTTATCCCACGGGGTGAGCGCACTGACAATGAATATGGCGAATATCTTGCATACGCTCGCAAGATGCAAACCACCAAAACGTTTATCGATGGGCTTACTCCAGTCAATGTCTACGGCCTCTTATTCTTTGCCTCCGGTGGCATCACCGTCGATCCTCTGGGTACTGGTGTTGTGGTTGACGAGTGGCTTGGCCTCAAGTGCTGGCCGCGAATTGGTATTCTGGTAAAGCTTTTGCGCGGCTTGTTCGATCGTGTTGTTGAAGACCGCCTTGCTAACCCTGTGGACACTGACAAGCACGAGGTGTTGCAGCTCATTGAGAACCTGATTCAAGTTAATGGTCTGCTGAAATAATCTTTATTTCTCTTTTGTTACTAAACGTTCAGTATTGTTTTACAGCGTTGCCATGTCTCTTACAATCTTTTTTCTAAAACACGCAAGAACACTGAGTATTACGGACATCTACAATTGTGGTCTTACATGAATGGATTGGCCGTCATAAAAATATAGATAGAAAAAAAAAGATGAATAAAAAATAAATAAGTACATACATTGGAATTTCATCGTCATAGCTCAAAGATGTCGGAGACCGGGTTTGAAAAATGTACCTGCCGCTGGAAAGCTCGGTCTTCGTCGTGGTACGCACCGTAGTCACTCTCTTCGCTGTGTTCGTCACTGATGTTCTCGCCTTCGTCGCCATCGTTATTCTCGCTGAGGTCAATACTGTTACCATTACCACCATTTCTAGCAAGCGGCGGGCTATACTCTAGTGTGTAGGGGGGCCCCATAGACTGAATCAGACTGCTCTGCAGGGGGGTAAACCAGGACCTCAGTCCTTGCGTGATTGCCCGATTGAGGTTTTCGTTACTCACTGCCGGGACGGTTTCATCCTCTCCCGACGTGTACCACTGACCATCCATAATCGCGTCAGTGCTGTTAGCACCACCAGGTGCCATGGGGTCAGCTGAATCGGTGGTTTGGGATTCCATGGGGACGAGTCCAGAGGCCTGGCTCCGCTCACATAGGAATTTCATGCGGGCGCCTGCGCTCTTGAAGGAACACTCGGAGCGCCTGATCCTGTTGTGGCGTAGAAGCAGATCTCTGCTCAGTGATGTGAGGTTTGAATGTGGGCTAGGCCGGCGCCTGCGCCGGCGTTGACTCCGTCTCGCCATCACGCTGCCGAATATCGGGGGCTGTTGCGCCACACGGCTAAGCGCTGTAGTCAGACCTGCTATCGGGTACGTACTACTATCGCTGATGTTACCATTGTCGCTATTGCTAATATTACTCGTATTGCTGGTGGTGGCGTTTCTATTGACGCTGCTGCCGCTGCTACTCTCGCGTTCTCGGGTGGGCAAGCGGTACTGGACTAGATCTTGAATAAGCTGCCTAGTATTAAATGTCCGCACCCTTGACGGAGATGGCGGCTTTGGCGCGGGAGCTGTGTGCGTAGTGTTCTGTAGTGGGGGACGCCATAGAGATACACCCATGATTGGATTTTTTTTTTTTCAAATTTTTTCAAATTTTTTTTTCCTGAGAATATGAGATATGCGGTGGTTACAGCTAGTCAATGGAGTACAGGTCGTTGTAGTTGTTGGTTCTGGAGTAATGTCAATCAGGAGAAGGTCAAAGGGGAGCAGTTGGTTTTAATGGCAAGAGGAGGAGGAGGAAAAGCACAAAACAAACAGGGTCAAACGCCCACAGACCTTGGTGACTAGACTTCATTAGGCAGTTCACTGCAATAGCAGTTGGTCTAGGCTCTATTAGGCAGTCCACTGCAACAGCAATTGGCCTAGGTCTGATCAGGCAGTTCACTGCAGTACGCGTGTATGACATAAGCAACGAAATTTCAAAATTCCTGCTGCTCAACGGGCCATTTGCTACGACACGATGAGTAGGCAGCGCGACATAACTTCTTTCTCCTTCACCTCACTGACATACGCGTCCACTCTTTCATTGTCATCTTCTTTGCTATGGGTTCAAACCACCTGCTGCCATTTGCCCATGACCAATCGCGGCCACCGAATGAGCTTGCCCTCTCTACGAACTACGTAGCGACTGATCCGCCGCCCTCGTCGAGCGTTTCGCGTAAGCGCGAATATCCCATGTCGGACAACACGAGCGAATTCTGGCCGAGCTCAGAGGCGTCGCACTACAATTTTCACACAGACGATGATGTTAACCCGCACCATCACCGCTCAGGCCTCAAAAGATTGCATCAATTTACCAGCGATCTGGATCATGACCGATTGTGGGAACTCCCAGCAAGCTCACCTCCCATGTATGATAACGAGCACGACGTAACGCTAATGGAGGACGATGACGGGGTCGAGGATGACGATATGGACTGTAGCAGGGACACTATCAGGCTCAACAACTCGTTGGTCACGGCGCAGAATGTTATTCAAGCCGCTATTGACGAAGGAAAATCTGAGGTGAAGCTGGAGAGTCTACAGCTCACTCAAATCCCCGAAGAAATTTCGGATTTGAAAGATTTGGTAATTTTGAATGATAACGACTCGCTCGTACCAAAAGTTAAGATCTTCCTGTCACATAATCGCATAACTTCGCTCTCCCCACGAATATTTGATGTCAAAAACATCACTGTCCTAACCCTGCGCGACAATATGTTGACAGAAATCCCGCCGGCAGTGTGCAAGCTACAGAACCTGGTGGAGCTGTCAATTGGAGGAAACTTGCTTCAAGATTTGCCTATTGAGCTGACGCGTCTCAAGGATTTGTCCATTCTTTCGCTGCACCCCAACCCCTTTCGCGAAGTCCCCACTGGTCTTGAAGCTGAAAATACCAACGATGATTTAGAGGACTTGACTGAAACCCCAAATCATTACACTCTTAGCCTTGGTGATAATAAACAGACCACAGACACTTTCTCCAGCATCTCCGCAACTGCGTCGGAGCCCACCCCGTATTTTGCATCCATCTACCTCAAGTCTCGCAACCCCCACAAACATGCACAAGTTGCCTCGCTAACTGAACAATCACTACGTGTGCTCGCGGACCATATTGTTCTTACCACACGCGAAAAAGAGCGCCTGAACCTGAATCCGCACTTTGAGAAGCTTATTAATCTTTCCATTGCCGCAAAGCAGAGCAGCCGCACATGCAGCACCTGCCGTCAAGTTACAGTTATTGGCGTTGGCTATGCCTACGAATGGTGGCGCACTTTTCGTGGCAATCGCAACGTTGTGTTTAAACGGAACTTTTGCTCGTGGACATGCTTTGATGAGTGGGAAGCGACGACGACGAAAGAGAGTGGCCTAGATGATGTTGATGGGAAAACCGAATAATGCTTACGATTCATGTATTTCAAATATGACTAATAATAATAAAAAAAAGATTTAAAAAACAATCAACACTACTCAACATTAAGGACAATAGACTGATCATCTATCTACTCAGGATCAACGGCTTGAATCAAGGACAATAAACTGATCTGTTGTGACTAAAGTAGTTAAAAGCCTCGTGTTTCGAGGCTTATCGCAAGTTTCCAAGTCTAGAAATAAAGGGCTAGGGACACTAATCCATCTCCCAGCTGACAAATACAAGCACATAAATCTTTGTCAGCCCAAAATTTCACTATTTGATTTTTTTTTTCTGCCTCTTCTCAAGTAAATCATCGATTAGCTCTCGTTTAGCATTCCGAAACCAAAAAAAAAGAAGAGCATAACAGAGACTACACATTAATCTAGATAATGCCACCTACTAAGCCTCCTCCACCTAGAAGAAATAGACCTGCAGCAGCGTCAGCGACACCTGCCACCACGGGTAATGTGACCGAGCCCAAGCCCGCTGTCTCGACCCTGGCGCCGGGCCGGCTCAGTTCGCTTGGCGCGCGCCCCACGCCAGGTGGTCCCACAATCGGTCGCAGCAGCAGCAGCGCGGCGGGGGCTGGCGGTGCTAGTAGCAGTGCCTCTGGCGCCAAGCGCTCCTTTTTGCCAAAACAAGTGGCACGTCGGTCAAAGGAAGACCGTGACAAGTCAGCGCCAGCGGCCAGTAAGGTTGCGCCCGTGCCGGTGCAGACACCGACATTCAACAGCAACGCACACGGCCGCGGCTCACGTGGCGGTAGGGCTGGTGGCAGAGCTGGTGGTAATAGTGGTAATAATAGCGGCAGAGGCGGCAAGCAGGGCCGTGGCCGTGGCCGATTCGAGCCAATTTCAACGCAGGCCGTGGGTGCATTTTCATCAATTGGTGCCTACGACGGCCGCCGTCGTGCGGGACCTGCGTTTGAAATTACTGGAAGCGCGTCAGTGGCTGAAGATGTATCCAGAATGATGGTGAACGGTGGTGTGAAAACCGGCGATGATATTCTCGACGACCCTAACGCGTTTAACATGACCCGACACACGGGAGTTGATACAGACGAGTTTTTCCCCGTACGTGCGTCACGGGAGGAAACAACACAAGGGGATGAAAATAAGGCCGAAGACGAGGAAGATTACAGCGATGGCTACGAGGACGTTGAAGTTGAAGTTGACGAGGAGACAGCGGTCATGATTAAATCGGAACTTGGGTCTGATGCCACTGGTACGCTAACTAGCAGCAAAAAGACCATTACAGTTTCGCGCCCTGTGCGATCAAAGTCATCTACCCCCTTTGTACTGCCGCCGAGCAAAGCTGACACATATGTATCACCCGAAGAGCTAACAGAGCTCAAGCGGGTTGCGCGTGATCACAAAACCATTGCAAAGGAGTTCAATATTTCGTCGATATTGAAGTCCAAGTCTTCTGAGCCGGCTACTGTCGCTGCCACTACCCCTGCCGCTGAAGAAAAGGACAAGGATACTGATGTGGCCATGGCAGAGGAGGAGCGCCAACCCGAGATTGAGCAGAAGCTTTTCTTTTTCCAGATGCCGGTGCTTGCCCCCAAGTTTGAGGCGCCTGTGGGTGCCGACGACGGAGCCGACGACGAGGACGCTGAGATGCGTGTGGTCGGCGATAATGATGCCGCCAAGCAGTCTGCCGCCATCACCCGATTCCCTGAGGGCATGGCGGGCAAACTCCGCCTGCACAAATCCGGCAAGTTAACCATGTTGTTGGGCAATATTGTCATGGAAGTGTCCCAGGGCACAGAAGCCAACTTTTTACAAGATGTCGTGGTTATGTCCCCCGAGGAACAAAAGGCCTACCTTATTGGCCAGGTTACAAGAAAAATGATTGTAGCCCCTGACGTGGATGTGCTTTTGGAAGGAATTCAGAACTTGTAACATACCAAATTTTTTTTTGAAAAGGCCAGCTGCTTTCTCCATACTTTTGAAAAGAAAAAAAAAAAAAAAGTTACACAATCAACCATTTATTGTATCATAATGTATTTTTTTTTCTTTTCTTTTTTTGAGCAGTGATGATGATTGCCGCACTTCTATTCTTGATTTGAAATTTTTAGATCTTCTATCTGTTTATCATTTTTTTTCTTCTTCCTACTAGATATGATTTCTGTATGGTTTGCAGCTATCGTTTGATACATGAAATAAAAAAGGCCGTGTGGCATATTGTTTATTATTCGAAAAAAAAAAAAAAAACTACTATTAGTGTGCATAAAGAGCGTAATTGTATCGACCATTTCAGGAACCAAAAAAAAAAAAAAAAAAAAAAAAAAAGAAAAGCTGAAAAGAAATAAAAGCTTGCAAATCTGATAAACACTTCAATTCAACTAGGAATTTTATATTGCAGAAGCATGTGTCTAGTTTGTATGGACTAGACGTTGAGGTATTACACCTGAATTCCTTAGGGATCTTTGCAGAACTTTGAGTAACAATAAGTCTAGTTTTAAATAAAGTGATAGACTCAAGGTATACTCATGACTTGATTGCCTATCTCTTGGAATTATCTAGCTAAATAATAACTGCTTAATGCCTTTAACTTGAAAATTTGTACAAGAGCAATACAGGTCCTTTTCTGGAGTTTTTGTAATAAAGATGTTGAAATCTAAGACTACTCTTACAGACATGTTGGCAAAAGTAATGCTCTCAATCAAAGAGTTGGAACCTGTCACCAAGACCTTATAACTACACCAAGAACCTCACAGGCAAGTATATCTAAATCCTACAATAATTAAACAAAGATAACGAATTGGACGGGACAATTGTACTTGGCGCGCCGAGAGTAATTCCCATGGTGGTTGACAGTACCGCCGTTTATTAGGACCGTTATTTACGCCCATTTAACGCCGTAGACAAAGCTTGACAACCAAACTTTCAGCAATCATAAAACCCCATTTACTGGTTCAATCAATTAGCCTTTGTGATGCTAGTATTGCCATTTCCCTCTCAGATGGGGGGTTGTCCTTGAACGTGCAATTTACGACTGTGATTGCTAATGCTACGATCCACGTGACTTTCAAGTCTCGAGAGTACGGTGTTTGAAAAAAAAAAAAAAAAAAAAAAAAAAACACGCGATAGGTCGGAGGCCTCCTAGTGCAACTCTCCGATTTCGAACCATTACCAGCAACACAATCCCATCTTCTACGTAACGAAGATTAAACAAAAAAGAAATGTGTAATTCGTTTATGATCAGTTTGAAACTATGAATGAAAATGTATTAATTTGGGAAAACCAACAATCCTAAGTGAAAAAAGCTAGGTCTGAGAAAAATGATTTAGTCAGACTTCTTGTGGTTGTACTTGTCGTTCCAGAACAAGGTCTTGTCACCATCACCCCAGAAGAACTTGGAGTTTCTAACGTTCTGGTAGTCGTACTCAGCGGGCAATTCATCGTCGGGCTTTCTGGGGTGGGCGGCTCTGTGAGCAAGATGCTCAGACTCCTTCTTGTAAATCCAGGCAGCGGTGACAGCAAGGATGGGAGCAACAACAAAGATGGAAATCTTCTTCCAGAGCTCAGCGGTCTCCTTGGAGTGAGCAATAGTCTCCTCCTCGAGCTTGATGTAGGCCTGGCCGGCAGCAGGGTCAGCGGCGTAGGTGAAGGCGCTGCGAACCTTGGGGTTGGACTCGGTGGAGGCGAAACGGCGGAAAGCAGTCTTGGGAGCGGCGGCTCTGGTGGATCTAACGACGGCGCGAGAAAGCATGGTTGTTGTGGTTGGATAGAGGGTGACGATTAGAAGGGATAGTGAGAAGGAAAAGGGAAAATAGAGAGAAGTAAATAAAAAAAAGGAAAATGGAGAATTAAAAAAAAAAAAAATCAGGTTGTTTGCCAGTGAAAGTTTTGGTGGAAACGAACAAAAATTTTTGTGTTGACTGTGAGTGGCCAGATTCCTACAATGGATTAGGTAATCAGCAATAAAGGTGGGAAAGCCTGCACCACCACCAGCACAAGTCACACAAGTTTCACTGAATTATACAATTTTATATGAATGAAGATATATGCAAAATGAAACATTAGATGATATGTATTTGTTTGTAGCCAATATGAACGTTTTGTTCTATCAATGATAAATAGGGGCATTGAGGAGGAGCTCGTGTAATGGCTATTCTGATGTGCTGTTATGTAAGTGTTTACATAAGATCGCAGAGCAAACTGAGACTCGGCTGATGATCAAAGTTTGTGGAAGTTAAAAATGAATAAAGACATAACTGATAGTACTTGAGTCTTGTGTAAATAATAAATATATCATATATTCTATTGTTGCATTTACGATTTAGGTTTTCTGACTTAGACTCACTTAATATTTACTGCAGTTCTGAGTTTTCATTGGTTCATTTGCCGCTGGTCCAAATTCTTTTTTTTTTTTGCTTTTGCGGCCAGCCAATCACAATTGTACTTGCTGAGACTATTTTTCACATGTTTTTGCAATTGAGTCCCCATCTGCACCAACGTCGTCACACCTATGCAGTAACCTGCTGAGTAACACACTTATTAATCATTACTAACTTATTTGAAATTTCACCTTTCCCTAGTTTTTGAATAATTTTTTTTCTTCCCTTTCCACTTCCTCCAACAGAACTTCTCTTTTTTTTTTCCTCTTCTCTTTCTTCTTTTTTCCATCCCTCCTCTTACTATCCTTCATCCCTCCACCCTTTTTCCCCCATATACATAATGTTGCGCACTGTCTTACGCCAATCTGCTCGTCGTGCTGCTGCCGTCTCTGTCAAGAGAGTCGCTGTTGCTACCGTAAGTTTATTATAACAAGAGCTCTTCCCCCCGGTGCTGGAAATGTCCAATCACATCTCTACTCCACATATCCTTCGTCATCACCTTAATCTAACCAATTGCACAGCCTGCTCTTACCAGAGGTCTTGCCTCTGCTAAGGCTTCTCCTACTGAGGTCTCTTCCATCCTCGAGGAGCGCATCCGTGGTGTCTCCGGTGAGGCCGACCTCAACGAGACTGGTCGCGTTCTTTCTGTCGGGTACGTATTTCTCAAAGTCCCCAATTTCAAACCTCCACCAATTTATTCTTTTACCTGGTCGTCTTTGGCTGTAATAAAACCGACTTGATGTCTTGCTCTCGTCTCGACGCTTATATTTCGCCTAATTTCGAGTCCTTTTTTCTCTTTAAATTTCTCACTTTTTTTTTGTTGTGTTTTTTTTCCCTTCCCCTACCATTTTTTCACTTTCCCCATTCTTGACTCTCATTGGTCAATTCAATACTAACATTCGAAACAGTGATGGTATCGCCCGTGTTTTTGGTTTGAACAACATCCAGGCCGAGGAGCTCGTTGAGTTCTCTTCCGGTGTCAAGGGTATGGCTCTTAACTTGGAGGCTGGCCAGGTCGGTATCGTCCTGTTCGGTTCCGACAGACTCGTCAAAGAAGGTGAGACTGTCAAGCGTACTGGTTCCATTGTCGACGTCCCCGTCGGACCTGCCATGCTTGGTCGTGTTGTCGATGCCCTCGGTAACCCCATCGATGGTAAGGGACCCATTGAGACCACCGAGAAGATCCGTGCTCAGGTCAAGGCCCCCGGTATTCTTCCCCGTCGCTCCGTCCACGAGCCCATGCAGACTGGTCTTAAGTCTGTCGACTCCCTTGTCCCCATTGGTCGTGGTCAGCGTGAGTTGATTATTGGTGATCGTCAGACCGGTAAGACCACCGTCGCTGTTGACACCATTCTTAACCAGAAGAGATGGAACAACGGTTCTGATGAGTCCAAGAAGCTCTACTGTGTCTACGTTGCCGTTGGTCAGAAGAGATCCACCGTTGCTCAGCTCGTCCAGACCCTTGAACAGAACGATGCCCTCAAGTACTCCATCATTGTTGCTGCCACTGCTTCCGAGGCTGCTCCTCTTCAATACATTGCTCCTTTCACCGGTTGTGCTCTTGGTGAGTGGTTCAGAGATAACGGCAGACACGCCCTTATCATCTACGACGATCTGTCCAAGCAGGCTGTTGCCTACAGACAGATGTCTCTTCTTTTGAGACGTCCTCCTGGACGTGAGGCTTACCCCGGTGATGTTTTCTACCTCCACTCTCGTCTCCTTGAGCGTGCTGCCAAGATGTCTGAGAAGTTCGGCTCCGGTTCCTTGACTGCTCTCCCCGTTATTGAGACCCAGGGTGGTGATGTCTCTGCTTACATTCCCACTAACGTTATTTCCATTACCGATGGTCAGATCTTCTTGGAGGCTGAGCTTTTCTACAAGGGTATCAGACCCGCTATTAACGTCGGTCTTTCCGTCTCCCGTGTCGGTTCCGCTGCTCAGGTTAAGGCCATGAAGCAGGTCGCTGGTTCCCTCAAGCTTTTCTTGGCCCAGTACCGTGAAGTTGCCGCTTTCGCCCAGTTCGGTTCCGATCTTGATGCTTCTACCAAGCAGACTCTTGCCCGTGGTGAGCGTCTTACCCAGATTCTTAAGCAGAAGCAGGCTTCTCCCCTCGGTGCCGAGGAGCAGGTCCCCGTCGTCTTTGCCGGTGTCAACGGTTTCCTTGACAACGTCCCCATCTCTGAGGTCGGTAGATTCGAGACTGAGTTCCTTGCTCACCTCAGAGCCTCCGAGCCTGAGATTCTCAACACCATTTCTGATAAGGGTGAGCTTTCCAAGGAGCTCCTTGCCAAGCTTAAGGATGTCACTGCTTCCTTCTCTGCTGCCTTCAACTAAACCAGAAAAACATCAAAGCAAATAATGGAGTAGACTTCGTGTTATGTAAGACAAAATACAATGAATGAATAAGATAAAAAAAAAATCATTGATATCAGTAATTGAGATCAGCCATCAGTAGTTGGCCTCTGATGGGTAGGGGGCTAGCCCGCCTGGACACAAACTCTCAGACCCAGAGACTACATGATGGGAATGGATGTTAGATATGTGTATTATGCTAGAATCTGTAAGCTGCAAAACTTAGACGGGATATATGAGGAAAGGGCAGTGCTTAGACGCTTAGAACCCGTTTGTCAGTTTCATTGATCCGAGTTACAGCTTTTTATATCTTTTTTTTTTTTTTTTTTTTTTTTTTTTTTTTTTTTTTTTTTTTTTTTTTTTTTTGGTTTTTTTTTTTTAACTTGTCAGCATTACCGCAATATCCCCGTTTCTTTCCATGATTCTATATCTTTTTTTTTTTTTTTGAAAACTAAACAGACTTGCGATTGGATCGTATAGTCCTTTTCCAACTCCAACACGATGCTATGGGTTACGTTTATTCTTTACTGAATTGCCATTGTTTTTACAATTTCATAATAATTAATTATACACATTAGCAAAAGTAAAAAAAAAGTGTCATACAGTAATAGTAAGCATAAAACCTCAAACTAAACAAAACAAAAAAGAAAATCAAAAAAATCAATAAATAAATAATGCTGATATTACCAAAGTCTATGCCCAATGCCACTACCACTAGTAGCACCAGTCGCAGTGGGTCTGCGTTCTTAGAGCATCTCTACGTCACCAATTCCCGTAAGTTGATTCCCAAGCGGCGCTTTAATCTCCAGGGCGCGAACCTTTACCTCCTTGAGCGCCGGATTATCGTGATTACCATTACCACCAAAATGCGTGTAGTCAATCACAAACGGGACCAGGTCAAAGTGGAATACTTCAAGTTTAAAGGAAATGTAAAGCGGGGCCGTTTTGTTTGACCGCTTCTTTTTGGACGTGTTGGGCACAGCAATGGAAATTTGGTTCTGCGGTGAAAATGCCGGGGCTAGCGGGTCGGCCAGGGTCATTTTGTTGATTCCGCCGCCGGAAAGCGAGAAAACATTGTAGCGCATGGACGGCACGTAGAAAACGTCCTTTATTGTGATTATTTTGTAGTCACCAGCGGTGGGGTTGGCGTTATTCAGGAGCTTCAAACGTACATCGCCTACACCCTCGATCTGGTGCACCCACTCAGGGTTAATTGGCTTCTTGTGCTGGGTTGCCAGTTTCTGTACACGTTCTACCAACCCCAAAGACCGATTATCCTTTTTAAAAGACTTGGGGTCAAAGAGCGACAGATCATGGCAAATATGATAGCCCTTGGTGCGAACCAGCCACATGGGCGACGTCAAGGTAAACTCGAGCTCATCGTTGCCCACAGGCTTCTCTGATCCACCTGGTTTTATCATGGCGCGGATGACATCAATGCATTGGTCATACATTATGTCGCACATGGCGTCATTGTCGGCAATCTGCTTTTCAATGCGCTTCCAGCCCGATGATCGTAGCAGCACGGCCATGAAAAAAGCGCTGAGCCCATCCACTTCTTGGATCATACCAAGCGTCTTTGCAAAATTTTCAAAGTCCGTCGGCGCACTAATCTTATCAAGTGAAAGTAGAGGGTCAATCCGCTCGGCCAATCTCGTTGGCATGCCCTCGGGCGTCTGCATAATTGTCTCGATAAATGTAAACAGTTGCACAAACCCAATGGCAATAGGCATTTCTGGCAGAAAGTGCTGAAGCTCCATCAATGCTTCGTCGTTATACACAAATCGAAACAAGTCCTCCTGCGAGCGCACTTGTGGTGCCTTGGGTGAATTCATTTGAAACGAAAAGGCAACAAACCCGAAAATAAGCACCGGCTTAAATTCGCTAGGAAGTCTACGCAGCTCTGCTGACCGGCCGTCGATAATAATGTCAAAAAATTTGGCATAGCATTTTTTCAAATAGCCAAGGTTGGGATCACTACTGTCCATGAGGTCGGTGGCAGAGACCTCGCCGTCACTACTAACGTAGTTGCTCATGGTGTCATAACGTGCTTCATTCTTATAGCGGTTCATGATGTGAGTCTGTAGTTCATGCATGATTTTCTGGCAAGTTTCATTGTCCATGGTGGAATTGGTAGATGAGCCACCCGAGCGGGCTGGGGGATTTTGTTGCGTGCCTGAACTGTTCGCAGCAGCCTCATTCTTGGCAAGACCCGGAGCTGTCAAGCCCTTACCAGCATTTCCATCAATTCTTGTGCGCTTGGCTCCCCCGGCAGAAACACTCACACATTCACCTCTAGGAGAGCTAGAAGTACGATGAGAAAGCTTGGGCTTGGTATTCCTAGGAAGATCTCCAGCAGATGCAGAAGAGCTTGCGTATGTTCCAGTAGAACTGCCGACGCTGCTAGCATTAGATTTTACAGAGCGTGGGACGGCAATTGGCCGCTCCCCTTCTTTTCTTTCAAAAAAGAATCCTGGCTTTTTAGGCTGGGATGAACTTCCAGCTGTTACAGGGGCAGCAGAGAGAGCTGAAGTGAGTGTACCGCTAGTGGAATTGAATCCAGAAGACACCGGGATATTATTCTCGATTCTTGGTTCAGTTTCACCCTTAGTAGTGGTAGTGTTAGAAGGGCCCAGTGCTTTCCGAATCTGTTCCAGCATGGTCTCGTGAGAAATATCAGAGTCTGAGTCATAATCTTGATGCGGATTGACAGGCTCAACGGGTATCTCAAACGAAGAAGATAGAGGTGCTGATACATGTGATCCATCGTTTTCACTTAGTGGCAGTATTCTATCTACCTTTTTGTCATTCTCTTCAGTTTTTTTCCGTCCTGCATCAAAATCATATTCTTGACGGTCTTTTAACGGCTCTTTGATCCCTACCTGGGCCAGATCAAGCATAAGGTAGTAGAAATCAAAAAGCACAGGAAATCGTTTTTGAAATGCATCTGGATTAACCATATAAGGCATGAGGCTTTTATCACTCGTCATGGTAGAGTATATCATGGCAGCCATGAAAGCCGGCTTGCTCACCACTTGCGAGTGTGACCACATAAATGCGTATAAAGGTTCCAAAACAACCCAAAGAATCTTCATACACTCATGAAAGGTGTGGTAGTCTTCAATCGTAAACGTGTCAATCAGCAGGTCTGTTGACGACAGAAGCTCAGCATACTGCTTTGAGTTGGCCTTTACTATCTCGTTCAACACCCACTTGTACCGTGCGACCAGCGGGGTAGTAATCTCAAAAGTGACAGGGCGGCGCTTAAAAAGATCTAGTAACATTGGAGGAATCAGTTCCTCTTGCATCAGCGGCGAGCCCGATGCTGATTTTGAAAACAGTTTCGGTATATCTAGAGTTCCGTCTTTTGCCGTACTCTGGACAAGCAGAGTTTTCCGATTCGCTGTCGTCTCCTCCCCAGAGTAGTTTTCAAGGCTGTTGATGACTAGTTCATGAATAGATGCAAGTTCGTCTGTCAGTTGACCCTTAGTCGAAGGTGTCAAGTATGTTTTAGCTGAGAGGCCAAGAGCTGGATGGTTCTGACCGAGCTTGGCCTTGAGCAAAGACATGATCCATAGGTGCCACAGTGGGAAAGTATGAAAATTCAGCTCAATCAGCTCCCAAGCTCCATTAAATTTGTAAAGAGGCATGACCTCTGTCAGCATGACCTCCGACATTGATGAGGTCTCGGAGCTATGAATAATCTCCTCAAATATGTGATTACGGAGAAACTCCTGATGATATTCCAGGGTGTCGAATTTGTACACGCCGGTCAACGAAGCCTTGAGTTTTTCCCTTGTTGTCGGATGTGAAAAAATCGTCTTGTACCATTGCGGAATTGTATTTTTCCAGTGAGTATGATAGGGCTTGTCGGAGCGTTCTTCATTATAGATCGTATTGAGCCCCACACCGTTGGCTTTCTCCTGTCGTAGTTTGGCCACTTTTCTGATGGAACTCTCAAAGTGGTCCAAAACCTTGGTGACGGGGAAAGGAGTGTATTCCGACGACTCCATGGTATGTGCCTATATATATTTATTAGAGGAAAGATGTCAATCTAGGGGGAAGATGTCAGCACTTTTGGTTCCGTAGATGTGGAAGGAAAGAAGAAAAAAAAAATGGCGGTTTGACAATTTTTGTGAGTTTTCAGGAAACCACCCCTAGGTTCTACACGACGTTCATATTTTTTCCTTTCTTTTTTTTTTTTTTCCTCAGAGACAAGGCTGTTTTTTTGTTATTTTGCCCCGGGGGATCATAGATTTTAATGGTACTCGCCAGGCGAGCTTGAAAAAAGGATTGTGTGGTTACGGTCATGTATTTTCTAATTACAGATATATTAAACAGAAGGTATAGACAAAAGAAGTTTAAAATCCAAAAGGGTTTTGGGGAGTGGCCGATGCAATGTTTGCACGGCGACCCGTTAGAGTCGGCTGCAGCGGCGCCGCGCCAAATGAGATTGCTGGTGCAGAGGTGGTATTACCAAAGCCAAATCCTGTGGCCTGGGTTTGCAAGGGCTGCATCTGTTGTTGTTGCTGCTGCTGCTGGAAACCAAACTGCTGCTGTTGTTGAGACTGCAGTGAGACTTGTGAAAATTGATTAGCAAGCGTATTAATAGGCTGAGAGTTACCAAACATGCCAGAACCAGTAGTTGCTTGTGGCTGAGACATTCCAAAAGAATTGGCTTGTTGCTGCATAGCAAACGGGTTGGGTGTAGAAAGGTTCGGGACGCTGCCAGAAGGATGAGAAGTGAATCCGGCGTTGAAGCTGTTTGTGCCAAATGATGGCTGAGAGTTACCCGTAAATCCACCAGTACGCTGAGGCTGAACAGGAGCATTAAAAATTCCACTTCCAGTCATCTGGTTTTGCAAGGGAGCGTTGAAAACATTGCCTCCAGTAGGTTGTGATTGCATGGGCGCGTTAAAAATGTTACCACCAGTCAAGGAAGACTGAACCGGGTTAGCGAAAACATTGCCGCCAGTGAGCGAGGATTGAGCTGGAGTGTTGAAAATATTTCCTCCAGTCAGAGTCGGTTGTGCAAAAGCGTTGGCGCCCGTAGTGGTAGGCTGAGCAAAGATATTGTTGCCTGCGCTAACAGTAGGCTGGGGAGCAAAAGGGTTGCCGCCAGTAATTGTAGGTTGGGCAAACACATTGCCGCCCGTCATTGTCGGTTGAATTGGAGCACCATAAGCATTTCCGCCAGTGACAGTGTGTTGAACCTGAGGGTTAAAAGCATTACCACCAGTAATCATGGGCTGGATAGGAGTATTAAAAATATTGCCGCCGGTGAGAGTTGACTGGAGGGGCTGCTGGGAAGCATTGAAAGGGTTAGCAGGCTGGACAGAAATTGATGCAACAGGTTGGAACTGAATAGGAATGCTAACAGGCACCGTGACCACAGCGGTGGCTCCACCAGTGCGATTCGGCTGTAGGAAGTTGGCGCCGCCAGTGGGGGTAGATGCAATATGGTTGGCTTGAGTTTGGGGGAGCATAGTTGTAGACGCAGATTTAACGGACTGCGTCGGTCTGGGGCCAAAGTCAAGAAGGTCTTGTAAAGCGCCAGTCGGCTGGTTGGAAGGCAAAGACTGAGTACTAGACGTTGAGGCCGATGCAAAAGAGGTAGTTTGAGGTTGAGACGGAGTCTTGACTGTCCACGCATTGTCAGTAAAGCCAGTAACAGCAGGCTGCTGAGGCTGGGAAGGCTGAACAGGAGCAGGTTGTGGCTGTATGGGCTGGAGTTGCTGAATAGGTGGCTGAGCTGTTTGCTGAACTTGTTGAACCAGTGGTTGCTGTTGTGGGAGCTGCTTAGCACCACTACGATGGTACTTATCGTCCAGTTTCTTCATAACACGCAGAATATCGCCCTCCTTCAAACCCAGAGTTCTAAGTACCTGAGGATTGATCTGCTCGAGCACACTTTCGTCCATTTGGTCACGGTTGAAATTGATTGCGTATTTATTACAGTTGCTAGGATCAATGCCGCACTCTTGGAAGAAGTTAAGCCAATCATAGTCGTTAGGGTTTCTGACTGGGGCCTGTTGTGGTGGTGGTGCTTGCTGTGAAGGAGAGGCATAAGTGGGTGCCCGAGATGAAGAAGAAGCGCCCTTACGGTGCGACCGGCTCGAGGATTTGGGATCTTTCTCGCTCTCCAAAGACTTTCCTGTAACGCGCTCAACGTACTCAATATCTTCGAGTGACATTTTACTTGCCGCAACCGCAATTTTAACGCCATTGGTTTTGTGAAGATGAATCTTGCCATCCACACAGCCAAGCAGCTGTGCTTCAACCTTGAAAGAATTCGTGCGGTCCGACCAAGTTCTCACTTTGTTAGCATCAGGAACCGATTTGGAGGTATCCCGAATGTGGCCTCTGTACTTGTCGCTAGAGTCTATTTTGCTAGAAGACGAGCCTCGGGTCGGGAATTTGGACGATGATGTCTTCTTAGACGACTTGTAATCCTTTTCTACTTCGATATATGTGCTGGGAATGACACCCTGTTTGCCGGAAGCGGTTTTGACCATCCACCATTCAGGGCTCTCCTCATCGTTGATGACATAGATTGTTTCACCTTCCTTGACTGACACCTCATCATCACCCTGAGCTTCAAAATCGTACAAGACTTTTCCCATTTTATGGCCAACAGATCTGGAGGCAGTTATGACCTCACGCAGGCCGTTTGCCTTGTTTGCACCAGCAATAGCTCCAATTACGGACACGATCTCCTCTGCATTGTCCTTGGATCCGGCGTGAAGTTCAAGTGACACTTTGGGGTTATTAAATTCAAGGAAAATGTGCTTTTTTTCACTGTTGTAATAATACAAATCTAGAATAGACCATTCATTAGCGTAGCTCGATGAGGTGTTGCTGGGAGTGAATTTGATGCCGTTGTTGAAGACGGTGAGTGTAGCTTTGTACTTTTTCTTGCCGTCAATTTCCTGGACCTGCCAAGTGTTAACTTCGTGTCTAGGGGCTGGAGAAGCGGCGGGAGCCGGAGACTCTGAAGGCCGCGATTTGGAAATAGATCCTGATTTTTTGGAAAAACGCTGAGGTGAGCGTTCATAATCGTCATTGGGGTGGTCACGAGGCATATCAGGAAGGGGCTTCTGTACAGCCTGCTTAGGAGCAGATGATGATACGGGCGCCGAAGGTACCGATGCTGATGGTACTGGCTCTCTGGCAACGCGTGTCGCGGAAGAGTTTTGCGGTGATCTGTCAATATAGTTTCCAGGAACGAAACCGTACTGGTCATTGAACCCCACAAGAACCCACTCAGTATCGCTTGGGTCGTAGGTGTCAAAAATTTGACCCTCATTAAAAGAGAGTTCCTCAGCGTTCTGGCTCTCGTATGGGTAGAGGGCCTTGGCGGTGCCTATAGGTGTAGCCTGAATACGGGAATATTAGCAAGAGGCAAGGGGGATTGTCTATAACACGGTACTTACGGGCTGAATGTAGTTGTTTGGGACAAGACCGGACGGCTCTTCCACATTTGATCCAGGGATCTTCTTTTTAACCTTCCACCAGTCATCCGTAGACGACTTTTCAAGCAGATAGAGCAGATCATTCGGACCGATGGTGAGCTCCTCGTTTGTTTGTGCAGTGTACGGATACAGTGCCTTGTAAACGCCAATAAAGACAGATGGCATTGTGCGGTGGTGGGTGAATTATCAGTGGCCGGGCTAGGAAGTCAGGAAAAACGGAAGAGGGGAAGGGGGAGAAAGGAGTGGTGGTATAGGAGAGACGAGAGACAGGATTTGGGGGGAAAGTGTCTGGGGGTGCGTGTACGTATTGGCTGTAATTGGAACTGGTTAGGGGAGGAAGGAAAAGGAACCACGTCAATGAAATTGGGAAAGGGAAAAAAAAAAAAAAAAAAAAAAAAAAAAAAAAAAAAAAAAAAAAAGGAGTAAAAACACTCCAGAATATTGGTTATGGGCCTATACGAGAGAACAAAGACACCCATACGTCAAGGCTGGCAAGACAATTGACAAAGGGGTTTAAGTTCCTGCTGCAGGGTTGGTGATCTCATTTATTATGACGTTTGGTACAAAAGACAGAAGGTTGGTTTTAACCCTGGCACAGACAGTGTGTTTGCACTAGATGTTCCCAATGGCAGCGGGTGCCAATTTTAGCTGTGAAAAAGAGAGAGAAATGATCTCTAAAAATAGTTTTAGATTGATTAGATCAATCTGTTTTACGTCATTGCCCTCGAGCCAACATATATATTCACTTGTTGGTTATTTGTTAGTCTTACATAAACAAACACAAATCAATTACTCAACGCATTGTGCTGGATTCAACTGTTTCGGTCTTGCAGTCTCTAGAAAACTCATGTTTGTCTTGTTTATTCGGGTAGGAACTCAGCCGTTCGCGTGCCAACTCATGCTATGCCACCCATGATCTCTCATCAATACTGAAATCATTGTAAGCACATCTGATCACAATCGTAGGCTATACAATGTCCGGGCTTGTGGCCTTCGACTTGTTATGTTATGCAGGGTTTTTATTGCCCTTCTTGGCTGTGTTTATCCCCATGGCAGGTAAAGAGATGTGTGTATCTTAGGATCTGATACATATATTATAATACATAGGACTTGTTTATTACTGATATCACGTGACAATACATTACTTTGATCCGCATTGTGTTTCTTCCCAGGCTCATTTTCTGTCTGGCACCGGCGCTTTTAGAACCAGCAGCTTCTCTGTGATCACCAACATCAACCATTGTCGGTCTGTAATCCCTTTACTGCTTGCATTATCGCCTACCTCCAGGCTCAACCCCCAATATCTTTTTAATACTTCGGTCTATAAATATTTTGCTTACAACCTTTTTAGAGCATCTCTTATTCTCAGCCTTGAATTCTTTTATTTTCATTTTTTTTCCATGACCCAGCAATCCCATCAGATTACGGACGATGAGCTCTACCGAAACACGTCACAGTACCGGCTCTGGTCTATGACAAAAGAGAAGCTAGCCGAACTTAGGCACAGCGTGCATGACAAGGCCGTTGACAAGGTGCGGCAGGTGCTGCTCGAGAAGGTGGCATCGCTCTTCACGCCAGAGCAAATCGAGGACCTGATCCTCACGTACGAGGAGGAACAGTTGCTGGTTTTAGCGTACGCAAGCAAAATTGAGCGCATTGCCCTGAGTTTCCAGATGCCATCGCAAGTCAAGGCCACTGCAGTCTCTTACTTTAAAAAGTTCTACCTGGTGCACTCCGTCATGGATTACCACCCCAAGAACGTCATGTATACATGTGTTTTTCTGGCCGCAAAAGCTGAAAACCATTTTATTCCAGTGACAACGTTCTGCAAATCACTCCCCAAGTCGGAGCCGGCACATATCCTGGACCTCGAGTTTCTGGTGCTCGAGTCGCTCTCGTTTACGCTTTTAGTGCAAAACGGCATTCGCCCGCTGCACGGGTTTTTCCTTGATCTGCAGGTGGTGCTGCCGTCAACGTCAAAGCCGGAGCTGAGCAACGTGCTTACCCGGGCCCGTGATATCTTACTGCGAGGGCTGCTTTCAGATGCGCATTTCCACTTCACGCCGCCGCAGATTGCTCTTGCGGGGCTGTCGCTGTCAAACGAAGACCTTGTCAAAAAGTACCTTGAGCTCAAGTTCTCTACCAAGGATATTAGCGTCAACACAAGTGGCGAGGGCATCCATGCCCTTTCGGTGCTGTTTGAAGTGCTCAAGGAGTGCAAGCAAACGCTTCAGGACTTTCGCGTACCGGAATCTGCGCACGAGAAGGAGATTGACAAAAAACTGTACCGGCTGCTACACCCAAACAAGTTCCTCAACCAAAACAAGCGCAAGCTAGAGCGGGCAAACTCCACGGCGACCCCAGAGACTGAGCCCAAGCGTGTACGCGTGAATGAAGAGGGTGCCAGTGCTAGTGCTGGTGGTGATACCAGTGCTGATGCCAGTGCCGATGCTAGCGCGGGTGCGACTACCGCCGGTGAGCGGTAGGGATTCGATGCAGAATTGCGTCTTGTGAATGATGCAACTGCTGCGGGCCGTTGGTCGTCGCATGCGCTGGCTCAACGGTTCTTCAGCGTGAAACCCCTCCAAACAATCAGCCGAGGCTCGTTGCCGAATTAACTTTTTTTTTTACGAGTGGGTTTCAAAGCACTGAAAACAGCAAAGAGCGCGGTGGTCATGTCAAGAGTGAAAAATCAAAAAATAATCACTAACCGATCCCCGCGTTTTTTTTCTTTTTCTTTTGAATCTTCGAAGTTTACATTGGAAATGCATATGCATTGATTTAATGCCCTTTGGCACATATAAAGAGACATAATAGATAACGAATCAAGTAGGTTTGGTCCGTAGTTACTGCCGAGGGAATCAACAAAACCTTCTAAGTTTTGATTATTTTTTTCCAAAAGCACACAATTGTACTTGCTATATATACCTCTGGCTACTTCCCCAGGTTTTCTGCAACAAAACTTACCTCACCAACTCCCCCCTACAGATCCACCCGTCATGTCGTTCCTTAAAAAAGAGTGCTTTGTCACTGATGCTCACCATCCACGCGCCAACCGCCAGTCCATCATCAATGAGGACGATAGGCTCCGGCTTGCCTACTGCATTTACTCAGATCCCCGCTTACCAGCCCCGACCGGCAACCCCCACGAAAAAGTCAACCTGCTCTTCTTGCATGGCTCAACATTCTCCAAGGAGGTGTGGGAATACATAATTGAACTGTTTTTCAACAAGTACGACAGTGCTATCGGCACCGTTATTGCCATTGACGCTGTCAACCACGCCGCATCCTACGAGCTCAACAAAGGTAAGCTCGGCTGGGTGTGTACCTGGGAGGATATTGGTAAAGACGCCGTCAAGGTCCTGCACGACCTGAATCTCAAGGGCGGCACAATCGTCATTGGCCACTCCATGGGCGGGGCTGCCGCGTTACATGCCGCCATTGTTGAAAAGGCCCTTATCGACAGTGTAGTTTCTATTGAGCCCGTGTGCTACACTGACCGCGAGAGTTTCTTTACCAAGAAACAAGTGCGGGATGCGTTTTACAAGCTCCTGCGCGCAGTGCACCGCTCTATCCGCGACACGTTTGACACGGAGCAGCAGTACCTCGACTTTATGCGCAATAAGAATTTCACAAAAACGCTGCACCCCCGCGTGCTCGACGCCCTGTTGGCCAACAACACCATTGTGGACCCAAAGACCGGTGTGACCCGCTACAGAACCCCCAAAAACATGCAGGTTACCGCGTACGCGTCGTCCATCATGTCAACCGTCTATCTGACCCAGAGCGTCAGGGGAATTGACTGTGAGGTGCTCCACATAATTGGCAGCAAGGCGACGTGGAACTCGCCCGATGTGGCCCCGGCCTTGCGCAAGGGTTTGCTCTACGGTACTGCAGTCGATATCGAAAATGGTGAGCATTTGGTGTCGCTGGAGATGCCAGAGGAAACGTTTGCAGCCATGGTGCCCTTTATTGACAAACGCCTGCGCCGGATCCAGGAGCTCGCCAAGGAGGAGCATAGCGACAACCCAATCACGCCGGAAGAACGCGAGGCGTACTACTGGCGAGGCGTGGCAGAAGCTGACGAGCTGTTCACCTCGGGCCAAAAAGTGCTCTATACACGACTCTAGCGCGCTTGGGTAAATTTGTCGCTTCCTGTTACAAATGAGAATGTTTTTTTTGTGTCGTTTGTTTCTGTAGTTTGTTTCGTAGTCGTAAATTTAATATATATAATGCAAAACTAAGACAGTGTTACAAGATACGGTTTGCAAAGACCTCTGGAGGTATTTTACAACGTCCAGTCTGGTTTTCTTTTTGTTTTCGTATGACTTATCTATAATGACAACATTACACTGGAAGGAAGGGGAAGGTTTGAGGGTTGGTATCATAAGTACTGTCTTAATCCTTTTATCCATTGAGTCAAAATCATATCTGCGGGTGATTGGGCTAACCCGGGCGAGTGGCAAGATATGACCATTCACATGCTAGTAGGTTGCTGTTCTTGGTTCGAGTCCATGACTCTTGTTAATATTTGATTATGTCGTAACAAGCAGGACGCGATCTAAACAGTTGTTGTCTGTGTGTCGTTGTTATTTTTTATTTTTTGTTTTTTAATTGTAGTATTTAGGTGTGCTTGTGAGAAGCTTCAAAAGGCCAAACCTAAAAGCTTTTTCCAAAACAAGTATACTTATTCATGGTGTGCCATAAACCATCTTCTTCCTTTCCACCAGTCCGGTCTCGAGGATGTACGTGAATCTGGTAGTTGTTAATAGATATATATCTGCAAGGATATGAAAGTTGGGTTACTATAATTACCAACTTTTCGTATTTTCTTATTGTATTTTAATTTGCTGGTTTAATCCACTCGATTAAAGCACACGATTGGTTTTCTGAGTGGTATAGTCATTGAAAAGTGTGTAAAAAACCTCAATTAAGTGAGGTAATAGCAAATTCACGCTGCCAATAGGCAATTGCGTGCAAGGGTTGAGTATAAGAGCAGTGGAGTAAGACTGTTTGTAATAATGAACGTTCTGTTGGGCCTGGTAAAGGAAAGAAAAACCAATAGATATTACAACTCAATCACCAAAGCAAAAAATAGGAAAAGAAGTATATTGTTTCTTATGCAAAAGGTAAAAGAATACTAATCACAATCCAAGTGGTTATACAGAAACCTACTGAATTAACAAGGATAAGGAATCCGCCTAGTTGGGGTATTCCTCAAGCTCCTATTTGTCAATTATTGAATACTATCTACCTGTCATGCGGGAAACTTGGTATGGTGTTCATGTATGATGGTGTTTTTAATAATACAAGTCGTATTATTCGAAATTGGTTTGATAGAGATGGCACTTGTCTTCTTAATTGGCTCCCGTGGTCACCCGAGTTGGCCCCTGTCAAGCAAGTCTGGGCTAAGGTTAAAGAGCGTACATATACGCGTTATCCCAGGCATTGGATCGTTTGATAGGATTAAAGACCAATCGGAATATCATACTTACAAAGCAATTGAGGAGAAACGGAAGAATTTAGACGATGGTTATTTCAAACCCCTGATATAATCTAGAGAAAGCCGTGTTAATACAGTTTTAGGGGCCAAGGGATGATATACACGCAATTAATGTAAAATGCGACATGTTCCGTTATTCATATTCTATTCAATTGTCACATAATTAACTATCTTATCAAAATCTGATTGTTTTGCGTGATATGATGCTGCTACAGTTTGAATGTAGATTTTCTTAGACCTTTTCTTGGGGACTGTATATTGTTCGTTTGATGCTTCTTTATGTAACTTGTTAATGTAAAAATATGAAATTAAAAGCCATAACCAATAATATGTGTGTTTTTTTGTCAAGGTCTCGTGGTACTAATACGTAGAATGACTAGATTACTAGATTAAAGATGACATAGCTTGTGATATCTTGTTTACTGAGCAAAAAGCTTACCAAATTTGAGCCTACCGCCAAGGTTTTATTTTGCTGTTTCTATGAGAGATGGAGTTTGGCAGCCATCTGACAGAGACCTTCGGAAATTAATCCGTCTTGATTCCCATTCCATCTTGTCTTGGGTAACCCATGGAGACTGAGACCCGAGCGAGGTAAACAGAAATAAAAAAGTTAATAGTCACCACAAACCCTAGTCGAGGAATATATGAGAACCAGAACCCTGTCGGCCGGGCCCTGAGTGGTTATTAATTCCGACATCCTTGTAGCCATTTGTTTGTTTATTGGTTTGTACCATGAGGCCGGGACTCTACTATTTACAGATGGGTATGTGGCAACGGTGGCACATCTCAGTAAAGCAGCGCACGGGCTTTGAGGCAAAAAAAAAAAAAAAAAAAAAAAAAAAAAGAAAGGCATTGAGCACATTATCAAATTTTCAACCAAATATCCCAGCAGTCCTCATTGGCAACAAACCTTTCGTATAATGACTATTTGAGACTGCTTTGAGTCTTCTTGATACAACAGCGTCAATTCCTTGTGTAGGTTGTAAACACTATATGACTCTGTTGGCAATCGAGCAAATAAGAATTTAATCTTTTTTCCTCCCAAGATTTCAGAGCCAAAGGATAGAAACAAGAGTAAAATGTACGTGCCTTGCGTAAGGCTGCGCTGACAAAGGGAAAAAAAGACTCGACGGTTCCGATCTGAGTTGGATCACAGGGTCACTTTTTTTTTATTTTAATTTTTTTTTTTATTTTCAAAACCGATCATAGCGATGCTTGGTACTTGACAGGTTGATGCTATTCTAGAAAATCCCGGTGAAAAGGGCTTTGGTTATTGTTGTTCCGGTTTGTTCCTTAGACCAATAAGGTTCCAATAATTACCGAAAATGAAAAGAATCCGAGACCCTTTCCGTTTGGGTACTCGACCAGGTACTCTTCTTTGAGTGTTTCTTGTATATTGTTTTTGCGTGTATTTCCTGTATTTCCTGAATTTCTTGTGTTTTTGTACATTTTTTATTCTGTTCAATTTGTGTAAAATGCACGGCTAAAAGAGCCACTTTAGAGTCTACCGTTTGCTATACAAAACAAAGTAAAAAAAAAAAAAGAACTTATCCCGTTGACTTGGTATTACAAAGACCGTTCTCAACCCGTCATTGCAATACCCGGTACTACACAAAACCATTATACATAATGAAATAAATAAATAAAACTTAAAAAGTTGTATAAATACTCTTCCCCATGCACTTGTATTCTTCTCTTTCGCAATCCATTCATCAATTCACACACCAATTCCTCATTCTATATTCCTTTATTCACCATGATTAAATCACAAGTCACTTTCAAATTACTACTGGCGAATTCCAAGCCCTTGCTTCTTCGCCCTCTCGTTTCTGGTCCCGCGTCGTCCGCGTTCCACACCGGCCGCGCACTAGGGTTCCAAAAGGAGATCCATGAACAATGGACAAAACCGCTTTCAGAGACCAAGCCAGTTGACGATGACAGTAGCCTGGCCGCCAAAATTGACGAAAACCGGTTTGTTGTTACTTGGGAACACCCGCACGCAACGTTGCAGCAGCTCCACCAAGTCTCAGTTGCGCATCACCAGCCCAAGAACTTCTCAGACCGCATTGCCAACAAGGTGCTGCTTTTAATCCGCTCTTCATTTGACTTGTTTACTGGCTACCATCACCCACCCAAGGGCAAGGAAGACGACCCACGCTTCCTTATGAGTGAGAAGAAGTGGCTTGAACGCTTTGTTTTTTTGGAATCCATTGCCGGTGTTCCCGGCATGGTCGGCGGTATGGTTCGTCACTTGCACTCGCTGCGATTGATGCGCCGCGACAAAGCTTGGATTGAGACTCTTCTTGAGGAGGCCTACAATGAACGTATGCACTTGCTTATTTTCATGAAGCTTTCAAAACCCGGTATGTTCATGCGTCTGATGCTCCTCGGTGCCCAGGGTGTCTTTTTCAATCTCTTCTTTGTTTCCTACTTGCTGTTCCCACGAATCTGCCATCGTTTTGTTGGCTACCTCGAAGAGGAAGCTATTGTCACCTACACCCGTTGCATCGAGGATATCGAGGCGGGTCGGTTGAGTGATTGGAATACACGCAAAGCCCCTCAAATTGCTATTGACTACTACCATATGCCACCTGAGAACCAAACCATGCTGGATCTTGTTTACTACGTGCGCGCTGATGAGGCTAAGCATCGCGAGGTCAACCATACCTTTGGTAACCTTGATCAAAAACGGGACCGTAACCCCTACGCCCTCAAGATTGTCAACGACAAGGGTACCCCACAGCCCTCAGTGGACCTCTCAGCACCCAAGCCCACCGGCTGGGAACGCGCCGAAATTGCGGCTTAAACTAGAAGCCAATAACAACAACAAACGTCTTTGGTTTTTGATTGACTCCTAACTGAAGCGCCAAAAAAAGCCCACCGCTATTTTTGGTATATCCCTTTTTTTCTCTGTTTCTACTTTTAAAATTGGCCTGCATAAAGAATCGCAAGTCGATACTTGTCTGATACCGACTATGGTATACACAACGTTCATAGCATCATAATGATTACAAAAATCTATTTTATCTACATAACTAATAAAACCAAAATAATGAAAAAAAGAATTAATTAAAACTACCCGGATTGTAAATCTCGCAGTCTGGTTAACATATTAATAACTGACACACTCTATCTGTCTGATGGATAATGGACATGGTTTACGAAACAATAGCTACAAGCGCTACTGCCATCATTTTTTGACACTATCAAAACCAGTTAGCCAACCGGTTTGACTACCGCACTAAATAGAATGGTTGTATTTGGTCAACTCCGGCACCCGTTATTCTACTCAAGTACTATAGGGAGTAACCTGAGGCAATTGCTGTTGTGCCATCTTGATTTGATTAAACGATGTTAAACCTTTACGTGTTTGGAAAGTATTGTAAACACGCGTGGATATATAGAAAGAAAGAAAAAGCTGTTCACAATTTTTATTCAGTGAAATTTTTGAGGCACATTGTTTACCCATATGAATGGCTTAAAGTTAATGAGAGGGATTTAGTAGTAGGACGTGCGGGTGTTGTCTAAAAGTACGATGATTGAATGATTGGAATTGTGGTGGTCGATATCAGTGATGGGGGTCCATGCTATTATTTCAAGGGCCGGGAGGCTTGTAACCTTTGGCTTCCGGAGGCGCGAGAACATGGATATTCCAGAGCCTGTTGGCAATCGAGATAAGCGAGTCCAGGTGGTCGGGTGTATCTATTTAGTTAATAATAGTAGCTTCTATGTATACAGAAAAGGTTGAGAGTTAATCTGCTCGGGAAACCTGCGATTATGAATTGAGTTTGTAATATGCGGTCACAAATAGGGTGTCTGACAGTGTCCATTTATCAAGTTCTATGACACAAGTATCAAGTTTAGATCCACTTTGCAATATTGGAATAGTGAGCTCTATTAAGCTTTAATCTGTTGAAAAAACCTAAACACCGATGTATAGCAGCAAAAAAAAATAAGTGAATAAAAAGGAATCATACTGACCGGAACAACAACATGGGAGTTCATAGGTCTACCCAGCTCACACTTAATATCCCACACATTGCTGACACAGAAATTGACAGACATCCATTCCAGAAAGTTATCATGACATGAAAAAAATCATTTGTTAGCAGGGTTAGAAGTTATTTTATGGTTCTTAGAACTTGGGGCCTTATTGCTTGGTATTGCGAATTAGTACCATCAACACTGTTGTGTCTTCAGGTTTAATCACCAATTACATTTCTGTTTTATTCATTTTACCCTCTTTTTTTCTATGTTTTTCGTTTTTGTAGTTAATAAGATTCATTAAATAAGAATTGCTGTTACTATCGTTTTGTCTTTTGTCAAGCTGGGAGAAGATTCGACATCACCAAAGGTAATACGCTTCATTCCATTTGTAATACCGACCTCTTGTAGTTGCAAACGAATAAATATATAACCCACGGGAAAACAATGGTAAAATTATTTACGTTCTATTTTCTATTTTGTTAAAATCAAGCCCTTTAGGTATTATTTTTTCAGATCGATCCCGTTCTACGTTTTCATTTTATTTTCTCAAACGAATTTCATCCAAAGAAGATTTAAGAAAGAACTATCACCCAGCTACTCTACATACAGGCAAGTTAAGTATCACATTAGCAATAGCTTTTTGTACTAACCATATGTTTTCTTTTGGCAGCAACTGAACATCTCAATGTCGTTCACTATCAGAACCAACGTCAACATTGTATCTTCATATTGTTGCTGGATTAACCATTGCTCTGGCTAGACTAAGACTAGACAATAATGACGGTTTTTCTAAATTAAGCACTGCTCTGGTTAGCTTCCGACTAAACTATGATGAGGTTGACCCAGAACATTTACCTGACGATGATATCGTTGAATCAACCGCTGCTCTGGCTAGCTTTTGACTAGACACTACTGAAGCTGACCCAGAACTTGTACCGGAGGTTGATGCTGCTGAATCAATTGCAGCTCAGGATAGACTCCCATTGGACACCGATGAATCGGAGCCAGGGCTATCTACAAGCATGTTATCAAAAGACAACAGTGATGCCAGCGACTATTCACAATTGGTATATGATAGTCCTAATCCTGTTATTGTTAATAACATGCTTTTATTTCCTTCCAAATCTAGTGAATGGGAAGCTATGGTATTGACATCACCTTTAGAAGGAGAAGTTTTACTTGAGGTTATTTTTGCTGAATCATCTTTGTCTCCTCTTAAACCCGAACAACACAACGATAAGCATGAGGCAGAACCTTTTACAATTCCCACACCAGATATTCACGCTCAGGCCAACGAACATTCTCAGTTGGCATCTGATGGTCCTGGTTCTGTTTCTCAACCATTCCTGTTTTTGGTTTACCTTTCAACATATGACAAGGAACTTGAAGAAGTACTTGCCATAATTTCTTCTTCAAACACTGACACCCAAGTCAACGAACATACGCAGTTAATATCTGATGCTTCTTGTGCTGTTGTTATTAATAACATTCCATCATCTACTACTACCACAAGTGGTCATGGAACCCCCAAGAGACCATTGCAGAGGTTGGCTTCTCGCCTTCTAGAAGTTCACATTCCGATGCAATCAATGGGCATTCTTTCAACCAGTCTAATGTCAAATCACCGGTACTGGTTTCTACTAATATTCCTACTGTACAGTCATTGTCATTTGAGAGTCACAGGTTGTTACCGTTTATGGCCTCCACCAAGTCCAGAACTGCCCCTGCCAAACCATACTCTCGTGGCATCTTGAAATCTACTTCTGGCACTTTTAACCGGTCTAAATCCCTTTTTTTTAACAATCACAAGGCTGGATCAAAATCGGTCAAGTCTATCTTGTCTGAAAATGCTTTCCTATTGTCACCATCCAAGTTAAGACGCCTAGAAGCTACAATGAAAAACCTTATGCTTATAAGATAGGTCTGAGCTGAAGTCTAGATTCCAAGGAATAAAAGATCCCTTTAGACTTTGTACTCCCAGATCATGGTTGTTTTCAACTAGTGCTCAATTAATGATGTCTATGCGCCATAACTGTACGTGGTGTCTATATTAGATGCCGACAATCAAGGCAGCAAATATCCGCAGTTTGCATTTGATGTTCCCAAGGCTGTTGCTTTCAATGCCATGGTTTCATCTACTAATATATGCGGTCTGGGAACCCCCTAAGAGATCACTGCCAAGATTGGCTTCTTGCATTCTAGAAGTTCACCTGCGTCAAGGAGGATTCTTTCAGCCTGTCCAATATCGAATTACCAGTAAGGATTTTTATCAACAAGAGTGATGCAAAACACGTATTCGAAGAAAATGGATGTTTTTTTTTTTTTGTGTGTGTGTGCGTTTAAGAAGTAAAAAGATTATCATTGAAATTACCACTTTAAATGAAAACAATAAACTGATCATCTAAGATTATAATGGCTGCGTAGTTATGATAAGAAGTTCTAGCATGGAATCTGTTGTGAGCTTACGTTTATGTTCATCTATAGATCATCGCATATTGCACCAGACCTTGCCCGCGCAAAACGTGGATTTAGGGTAGAATCGAGCATGAAGCCCGATTTACAGTAGTTGTTGAGCAATAACTGCTGATATCAACATGCAACTGTATCAATTACGCGCGGGATTTGACCAGAGCCTGGCCGAGCGATGGTACTGAACAACTAGAAATGTTGACCACCTAGTTGTTTAGTGAATCAATATTTATCTAAATACATGATGGTTACTGGCATGAGGCCGAGCTTGCTGAACGATCTGGCATCACCAAGACAACTAAATCGTCCTTGCAGTAGGCGATTCTTGATAGTGGTGGAGTAGATGAAAGCGGCAAGTCGTCCCACGACCCACACGTTGTTAACATTGAAATCACTAAATATTATATCCAGCCTACCCAAAGCTCGCAATTTAAGCTAGCAAATAAAGAAGCATCCAGTGCTAGCGGAAAAAAAAAAAAGGCAAAAGTTCCACACCCTTACCAAGTGTATGCAGTAATATGGTGCATGGCGATGACTTCAGCCGTGCCATCACGAAGCTTAGCGTACCAGGTAGAAAAAAAAAAAAATCGAGAACAATTACTATGAATTTGCCAATCAACGACCCTGACGTTTGAACCAGTAGTCACATTTTTTTTCTTATCATTCCTCGATACGCGACTGATGGTTAGATAAACATTATAGCTTGAGTCAAGGCTTGTGCCCATTTGCCCTTCCACTAAGGTTTTTACATAGCCTGAAGTGGAAAATTCAAAGAATTTTGTCTCTGATACACGGGATGAGTCTATAGAGAATTCGGGACCCCATCTAATGTCGATATCGATATGTATACCGCTTGATCAGTCTTGTCGTCGGAGCAGGTGTTTTAGAGTCAGATATGGCTTCTTCTTATATATCATGTTGGGTACTGTGTAATAAATGGGTTGTTTCTGTTTGGGCTGGTTTCAACCTCCAGATCTCGAGCTCCAAAGAAGGAATCTTGAGAATCTACATCCAACACAACCTCATTGAAAAAGTAAAAAACAAATTAGCAATTCATTACCTGGCTCAGTAAAGGAAGGAAAGTAACAAGCTATTCTACGTTGTTGTTGTTGTTGTTGTTGTTGTTGTTGTTGTTGTTTTGCTGTTATTTTAGAACGGCCTAAACCCAGAGAGCTAATTTAATATATGACCCCCAAACAACGCCCTTAACAATCCTATCATGAAAATTTATCTCATCACTGTATCCATATTGTCTAAACAGCCGAGTCGGGTACAAGTTTACAACCTAAACGTTTGGAACTTGGTAAAACCATCAAACTCCATTATACACACTCAGTCGTAAATTTTTCTTTTTTTTTTTTTAATTCTCAAATTATCGTCATCGTCTTAGAGGAAATAAACGAGTTTATTTGCAAATACCGAGCACTAATTTAAAATGAAAAAAAGATCGAGTTTAACCGTTTAATATAAATTATTATTAACAAAACAAAAAATCAAAAATACAGTGAATTTCTCAATCCTTGCTAACAAACCTCTTTATTCTCTTTCATTATTACACAACGTGAACTATTTAGTAACCAAAAGACTTGAGGGCCTTGGAAGCCTCAGAGGACTCAGCAGACTTCTGAGCAGCGGCAATCTTTTGGGTGAGAGCCTTCTTCTTAGCGTAGTAAGCAGCAGACTTGACCTTGCGTCTCTCCTCCAAACGAGAAACGACATCCTGGTACTTCCAACCAACCTCGTGGCTTAATCTGCCAACAGTGGTGTACTTTCTACCGGGCTTGAGTCTAAGGACACGGAGGGCCTGGGGAACGACAACGCGCTTCTGACGGTCGTAAGGAGGGGGAACACCCTCAAAGACCTTCAATCTCTCCAAAGCGGCAGCACCACGAGCAGTCTTGTGGGGCATCATACCGCGGATGGTCTTGTAGAGAATACGGGAAGGAGCACGGAAGTGGAAGGGACCGTGAGTCTTGTTGTAACGAGTACCCTTTCTGAGGTAGGCGTGGTACTTTAGCTTGGTGCGGAAGAACTCACCAGAGATGTTAAGGGCCTCAGTGCGGACAACAACGACTTGCTGACCGTTAAGGAGTTGCTTGGCAATAATGGAGGCAAGACGTCCAAGGAGATGTCCCTTGCCTATAAACGAGTTAGTATAATGCTTGAAAAAGATAGAATCAATCAAGTCTGTTTGAGCGTTTTGTCGGCATCAATGTTTGAAGAAGAAATAAAATGTTTTAGAGTCGGTATGCCCAAGTGAAAAATTTCTTGTGCTGATGTTTGGTCGTGCTTAAAAAACATTTTCTTCCTTTGGTTCCTTGAAATTTCATCTTCATTCATCGCCGCCGGCAAAATCGCCAGATATGATTGTCGTTCTATTTGCGAACGTTGTTTTCGTGAACATACCATCAATAACTACTACAGAATCAGTGCTCATTGTTATGATTTTGCTTGTTGGTCGAACAGGTTTTCCAGTCGTAAGAGAGAAAGAGAAAAGGGAAGAAAAAAAAGAGAGAAAAAGGGAGAAGAGAAAAAAAAAAGAGAGAGCGACACACACACAGCAGCTTGAAAAAAAAAAAATTTTTTTTTTTGTGTATTGCCTTTTCCATAGTATTGTATGCAGATATTGGGCCTGTCCCAAGTTCTGGGCAAGGGCCGGGTGCGGTTAATTAAACCTAACCCAGACTGGTTGGAGACATGAGACTGTGAAATTATAAAACAGGAAATTAAATGTGTAAGTATCAGTATACGCATATTACAGAACATAGTAATTAGGGCTTCAGGGTTTTTTCAACCACGCACTCACAACCATAATAAGGCCTGTGTTACACAAACGCCATCGTATATTCACTGGGTTTGGAGAGTAGCCCATAGTAACGACATTCATGCGTATCAACGCGAACAAGAAGGTCATTAGTAAAACACATAGCTGAGTTATCACCGTAAAAGGCTTCTGACCGTGAGAGTTGCCAACTTTATAGTTGTATACATTGCTACTTTTGCAAAAGTGTTGGTAGCACCAGGCCTTGTCACGTAAATTACACACGAATAAGTGAAACTCATTCTTTTCTTGGATTTAAAATTGTAAAAATTACAATTTCCATGGGATATTTAATCAACGTTAGAGCTACAGATTCAACCCTGTCAAGCTTTACCCTGTCGAAATACCAACCATTGTAGCAACGTGGTTACAGGAGTGACAGTGATGGAGTTTTTCAAACCCACCCTGACTTCATCTGGTTAATCATCACGAGTGTCGCAACATGAAAAAAAAATGTTTGTGGTACTTGATAGTTTTTAATTATATCTCCAGGTAGACCATCCGAGAGAAGACTAATTACTTATACCTGTGGGAAAGATGGGACCAATTGCTAGTAGCAAAATATGTTGTTTCAATCTGTCACAAAAAGAAAAGACAACAGGAAGACGTTTGTGTACTACTAATTTGTGAACAGGGGCAATAACAGCTGCTGAGTTACCGGCAAATAGCAAAATACAAATCAACTATAAAATCGAGTTGACGGGACTGATAAAGAATGAATCTGACTTGACGTAAAACCATTCTCCAATAACTCTCAGAACTTCCTTGCTAGAACAGAGTATTGGAAATGATCAATCATCTTTTTTTTGTGAGTGCGCACCTATACTGTAAACCATACCTAAAAAGCTTCATTTACCAAGACTGAGCATATTTCCAAAAAGAAGACAATCATGTTCAAAGAAACAAGAAATAGTTGGTTAAGGCAGATTTTAGTAAAGACAAACTTGATGCTTTATAGGATTTTAAAACTGAGTCCTAAAGCGCCAGCCTTGGAAATTCCAATAATTGGTAATTGTTCGATACTCATTTACACCCGTTTTTGGTGCACCTAGCTAAAATAGGCTGAGAGAACGCACCCAGAAAATACTTGAAATTTTGAACTTGAGGAAAAAAGTAGAAATTTAATACTGGTGACCAGGATTATGAGCACGACCAAACAGGATTTTTTTATTTTTATTTTTTTGTATTTTTTATTATTATTTTTTTTTTAGGAAATGTTGATTCCCTTCGAGTTTGTGTTTAGGTAAAGCTACTGTGACAATTAATACCTGTGTTTCTGTCCAGTGAGCAACAATAGAGCTACAAAAAAAAATTTTTTTTAAACATTGAGAGTAAAATAACTGAGAGTATTAGATCAAAGCTAGCGTTCCTGTGTCATTATGAAGAAGGAAGAGAATACTTGAAAAAGCAAATCCCCAAATGTTGGAGTATACTAAATCCAGCCGCGCACGGCTACCTTCCCAAACCAACTCAACGGCCAGAGTTCTTTTGACGTCAACGGCTAAGAAAAAAAGAAAGAAAACAAAATGAAATGAGTGATCTCAAGCTCAAGTAAAAAAAATTACTTAAAGAACTATTATAATTTAGTAGAAACCGCATTACAAAAGTCGACGCTTTTTTTTTTTTTTTTTTTTTTTGCAACAGAAGGGCTTGCGCTTTCTCATTGGTATGTATTTACATCCCCCAGTTGACCCATCCTTGCAAGAACCCTTTTACAAAAGCAAAAACCACATTCACATCATTTAGAACAAAACTTGTATATATAACTAAAGTTCAAGTTTGTACGTAGAACCTTTTCTATAAAATGTTTCTCATTTCCCCCTCCCTCTTTTGTCAGAAAATGTTACTTATGGCCAAGCTTAAATCTTTATTTTCATCATCAATATTGGCTATTTGTAGGTCTACATAGACAAAATACAATTCAGCAAACCTCAAATTTCAGACAAGTTCCGCCCTGTTCTCGCTGGCTTTGGTGTTCTTCAGGCCTTGCAGTCCCTGATAAAGTCCCCAAGGTTAGCCTGGTGTGTGATTTCCTTTGTAATAGGAAGCCGTGGATTCGCGTGCCACCATGTGTTTCTCCATCTCAGACCAGGCATAAAAAAAGCCATCTTAAGAAAAAAAGGCTTCACTCATACTTATGGTCGACTTTGTGGTGTTTTGTCTTGAAACTTGTGGCCCTTGAACTATAGTTATGTTTGCTAGGTATTGTTGGTTGTCATCGTGTTATAGTTTCCACGACCAGTTCTTTATCCCAGCTGCAGGAACTTCTCAATTACTTGAAATCCATTTTCGTATGTTAAACAGCTTAGAGAGCTCCAAGTTGGGTAATCTCCTGATTAGAACCTGCCTTTTGCTTTCAATTCTCCGGGGTAGCCCAGCTTAAACCCAGATGGTTAATTCTCAAACCTCTCTCTTACAAAAAGAAACTGTAGTCACGTGCCATAAACTCTGAATTCTAAAGTTCCCTTTGTTTTTAACTAAAAAAAACAACAACCCCTGCAGGGTGTTTGGTACATAAACAAACAGTTACTGCACTGAACCGGTTTTACACACTTTTTTTTGGGGTATCTGTAGGTTAATTAAGAACCATATATAAACAGGTAGGTGATTAGTCCATAAGGCCATATATATGTATTTACTCTTTTACCTTTTGTTTTATTTAAATAACTGGAAATAGATGGCTAATTAATTTATCTAACGGACAATCACTAAATCATGACAATGTAACACAGAAAATCAAGTTTCATCCAGGCTTGCTTTAAAAACTTTGATAATTAGTGTAATTTCTTTTTTTTTTTTTTTATAGTAAATAAAACTAAATTTATCAATTCATGGTTTTCATTATCTTAAAAGTCATATTAAAAATAAAGCAAAAAAAAAAAAAAAAGAGCACATATACAAGTAGTTACATAGGAAAAACAGATTAAAAAAAAAAAAAAAAACTCCGGTAAATATAAAAATAAAAAAAAACACAATTAGTTAACATTGATGAATAAATACTTTGGTCAAACGCCAAATTGCCTTGTTCATTGTACGCCTATTTGACCTTTTCTGGTGTGCCCTCTGTACTCAATGAGTTAGAGAAGTTTTTAATCTTTTTAAATCCTCTGTAAAAAAAACAAAACAATGTTAGTGAACTGTAGATAAAAAACAAAACAAAACCCAGATATTTGCAGTACTCACCTGGCTAGATCGACATTCTGCAGATCGCCTACCTCACTTGTCACTGGTGGCGTCGAGAACTTGGTGGGCGAAAACTCGTCGTTACGTTTTGGGGTTTGCACAAACCGCCAGAACGGTGCGGGTGATGACGTTGGCATAAAGGAGGATGGCAGCTGCTGCTGCTGGGCCGAAGATGGTCCTACCAGAGGTAAGTTTGTCTTTTGGATCTGACCCGGGGTTGATGTTGAGCTCAGCGGGGTTATCAGAGACTCGGGTTCATGACGAATCATGCTATTGTCGGAAAGCGTTGTGTTACCAGTAGAGGGTGTAGATGCACTTAGCGTACATGCACTTGACACACTCGACCCGCCACTAGGGCGCTCAGCCATGATTTTATTACGTGGAGTCATAATTTCTGTGCTAGATTTGACCAAGTTGGGCGTTTGGCCCAAGCCTTTTGGTAATGCTGCCTTCCTTGTGCCACGCTCTGGTGTATATGCTTCGGGATACCGTGATGGGGAGTAACTCGTTGCTGTGCTGCCACCAGAGAGCAGACCATATTGATCAGAATAGTCCCGAGGTTGCTTAATGGGGGTTGAAAAAATGGGTTCTTTAGGCTCAGACTTGACTGGGGACAGGTTGAAGTTATTACTACTACTGCTGCCCATGACCATGCTGTTGCCCTCATTAAAAGAGCCCTTGATTGGGGATGTAGCCAGATTGGCCACGACCGTGGCAACCTCAACTTCATCCTTTGACACATCGGTGCGAATACCCAAATCCGCCACAAATTGCGGCTCTTGCGGGCTGGGTTTGCGAGGTGCCAATTTGCCCTTGAGCTCACCCTGCTTGACCTTTTTCTCCAATTCCTCACGGAATTCCTCTACAATCATCCACTTCATGCCCTTGCCCGGCTCGTCCTTTTTTCTTGGTACTTTTTCAAACGCCTTGTTAAGTGATAAGTTATGCCGAATTGAGTTCTGCCAGCCGGTCTTGGAAAAGCGGTAGTAGGCATAGTGCTCCATTATCCACTCATAAATCTCAGAAAGCGACAGCGCTTGGTCTGGGTTGGAAAAAATGGCCTGGGAGATGATAGTTGCGTAGCTATAGGGTGGCTTTGTTGACTTGAACTCTTCTTTGCTTAGGTCTTGATTGTATAATTGCATAGCATTAGTGGTCTCCTTCAGATAAGCAAGACCCTTTGAAAACGACTGTTTACTAACAATGGGACCAAATTGGTCAGGAAATTCTGTGGTTGTACTAGAGCTTATTTGGTCTAATGGCTGTTGAGGTGTTTGTTGTTGTTTTGCTTGGTTTGGTTGCTTTGATTGTTTTGGGTGTTGCGATGATTGCTCTCTGGTCTCACCGATACTGTGGTAAGCCTGATTTCTTGTAAACTCTGTCGGCACAACGCCTGTAGCTGCGTCAGTGCTAAGTATGCGGTGGAATGGATCTACGACACCTGGGTTGATTGTTGCGGACATTACTTCTGGGATGATGGGCTGGCCTACGCGTTTCCGGAACCCGGATGCAATTTTTGGACGGCAGTCGGGGAGCACAAACATCATCTGGACGCCACCAATCTCAATAATATTTCCGCTTTGCAGCTCTTGAGTCTTGCCTTCTCTGACAAGAGTCTTGTCGACTTTGGCGCCGTTACGGCCGTAGATTACAAGGTCCCAACCACGGCCGTTATACTGGACGACGGCATGTTTTCGTGACACTACTTTTGCTGGGCTTAGGTCAATCTGGACCTCATCTTTCGCAGCTCCGGTGGGTTCAGAGGACCTGCCTATAACCAACGATGGCGTCTGGACGTAATAGGTCCAGGTACTCCCGGCGAGCTTTGCATATGCTTGGACCTCGGTTTTTGTAGTTTTGTGATTTGCGTAGTCGACGGCGACCTGAGTGTCCGAGCTAGGTAGAGAGAGGTTTGCGATAATGTAATTAATGTCATCGTCGGTGAGGTTTTCGTCGTCAATTTCGCTCTAGTTTGTGTTAGAAAAAAAAAAAAGAAGATATATAATCCCGTTGAGCTGATACACTTACCATCCTCCGGCGCTTGACGACTGTCGGCGACGACTGGGGAACCTCGAGTAAGGTGTTACTTCTCGAAACACGGTTTGTAGGAGATTGCATAGCGGCTAGTTGGATTTCTTGCTGCTGATAAAGAAAAAGGCGACGGGTAATGCCAAGGTTTTATATCGTGGCTCTCACGTAAATAATAGAGAGAATAAACTGCGCAAGGCAAGTGAATAGAGTGTATTGTCAGTGGACGAAGTCAGAAAGACAGCGGTAGGTGATGGGAAAAAGTTGACCGGACCTCCAAAGAGGAGTAACAATGAGCTTGAAAGTCTTTGTGAGACAATATGATGTGATGGCAGTTGACAAAATATCAAGGGAAAAAAAAAAAAAAAAATTCAAAAATTAAAGAAAATATAATAGGTATACAAACGATTTGTCTTGGGTTGTACACTCAGAGGAACCAAAAGATTCAAGAATTTGATTCTTAGAGAAGGGTAGTTTTTGTTTGCAATTTTTTATTGCAATTATTATAATTATTATAAACAAATATAGCTATTATTATTAATATTTTATAGTTATTTTATGTTTGTGATGATATCTCTTTCAATGGGCAAACAAACTGACCTTGGACGTAGTAAAAACAGACCCAACAGAGAGAATTTTAAAAAAAGGTAAACAAGGGCCCGTTGCTGCGGCAACTAGCTTAAACTGGTCACACGGCTGAACTTGGGGTCATTTGGTTGTCATGGTAACGGATTCAACTAGGAAAAGTGTCAACAAACAAAATACCAAGTCATATGCCTTATATAATAAACATCAAGTGTTAAAAACCACCAGCGCAAGTCTCAAACACTAAAACCCAAGTCCTTGCCAATCTTTTCACCTGCCAGATTTGGGCTCCGTCATATTTGGCTCCACTAACACACACACACGCACACCCATCTCTTTCCAGCGTGGCCATTTGACCTTTCCCAACCTCGCCGCCATTCCGTCCCGACCAACAACCCCTCAGGCCCGTCATTCACATTATGACTCGAAGATCATTCACTCCCACCCTTTCGACTCCTCAGGCCAATACTCCAGTTGTAGAACCCGCTAACCCTTATAGCCACCCATTACCAATGTCTTCAGACTACTCAACAAACTCCAGATTCTCTGGTAGGCCCCGAGGCACCGTCAACCGATTCCGGTCGTCATTCCAGGGTCCATCTGGGTTTAAGATTCCACTCGTCATCCGGCGCGTTTTCCGACCGCCCACGCTCGACTTTGAGACCGCCATATGGGAGATTTTCTACCTGATTGTCTCCCCCACAAAGGTTTACAAGTCGCTCTACTACCACAAGCAGACCAAGAATACCTGGGCGAGGGATGACCCTTCCTTTGTCATTTTGCTTTCAGCATTCATCACTGTCTCCGCCCTGGCGTGGGGCCTGGCGTACGCTTCAGGTGTAATGGGCATTCTGAAGCTGATGTTGTATATGGTCCTAGTCGATTTCTTCGCCACGGGCATCATCATCGCGACTGCAGGCTGGTTTCTTGCAAACAAATTCCTCAAGCAGAGCAAGCGTGGTCTCATGAATTCGATAGGCGGCGAGGGCGAGCTGGAATGGAACTACTGCTTTGATGTGCATTGCAACTCATTTTTGGTGATCTGGCTATGTCTATACGTTATTCAGTTTATCCTGCTACCAGTGCTCACTAAGAACAACTGGTTCTCGATATTCCTGGGCAACACCCTCTACCTAGTTGCCCTGTGCTACTACTTTGTAATTTCCTTCTATGGCTATAACACAATGCCGTTCCTGGAACACACGGAACTAATTCTGTTGCCGGTACCTATCCTGTGCATTTTGTACGTGATCAGCCTGTTCGGCTTCAGCATGGTCAAGACAATGGTCCACCAGTACTTTGGATAAAAAAACATGATCAACAAAGCTTCAATATAAAATAGAAATTTTTTTTTCTTAACCTCGTTCTCATCATTATAATTGTTTAATATTCGTGACTCGTTACTGCTCGTTAACCGTGTTGCCGCTAGTTAAACTGGAAGATGCCCGTGCACTCCAGCTTGTTGCCCTCGAGCGGTGCGTAGAAAATAAACCGAGCCTGCTGCTCCGGGGGCACGATGAAGTCTATTCGCAGATTACCATTCTCTCGCTGCAGAATCAGTTGGTACTTCTTGTTCGTTAGGTCCTCAATGTCATTGTAACTAAGCGTGCCCTTGTACAATCCGGTCAGGTTGCCGGAAATTGACCCCGTGCCGGAGATGGGAGTGCCCGTTACTTTGAGCTGTAAATTGACAAGTTAATTCCAAAATATCTTAGATGGTAGCATGTAAACTTGAGCTGCCTGAGCTGGCATTGAAGACACGTACCTGAATAGAGGAAATACCGAATATTGATCCGTAAAAGTCAATATTAGTCTCATGTGCATACGAGAACGTACGAAGATTCTCAGCAATAGTTCTAGGATCAGCCATGGTGCACCAAATATCCGTGGTATCTAAAAATGAGTGTCTAATGTACCGTCGGTCCTAGCGGTTCTGGCATGAAGGTAAAAAAAAAGAGAGAAAAGCCAAAAAAAACGTCCGGCCGGTTGTTGTGATGGCTTCCCGCTTATCGGTTTTGTTAGTCAGACTCCTTTCGTTTTCTGTTCCACCTCCATCAGAAACTTCCTGCGCACCGTCAACCACCACTCCAACCCCCCTCTCTCTTAACTGCTATTCCAACCGCCCTTATCATGGAAGACTGGCACGAGGTAAGTGCTTTTTAATTATTTCTTTTTTGGAGATTTCATGGCTAATTGTAATTTCAGGCCCTGCGGATTCCGTGTGTAAACACGGCCACGACAATCTCGTTCGACTCCAACCAAAACTTACTCTGGTCAGGAAGCGCAGACGGCCATACGGTATCATACCATGACAGTGCGCTACGGCGATACACGTCGTTTCGCACGTTTACATCATCACCGGTGTTGCAGGTGCTAACTCAGGAGAAATACGTCATCTCTCTCGGTAATTCTGGCGTCCGCCTCAACAACCGACGCGGCATCCTAAAGCACAACTACGCGTCGCCCGCAATGAAATCACTCAGCTGTATGTCTTTTACAAAAGACACCCATGAGATTTTAGTTGGCGGCTCCGAAAAAAAATTGTTGAAAATCAATCTAGATACGCAAATCATAACACCGGTCAAGTGCAAGGGCACCGTCACCAAGCTAACACGCGCCAGCCAGGCCATCGCTGGCTGTAAAACTGACGGAACTATAGACATTTTTGATTTAAATTCAAACCAGATCGTTAAGACATTTAATTCGCCAGGCGGTATAATCTCTGACATGGACGCGAAGGAGTCTATTTTAATGACTTGTGGCTACTCGCAAAAGAAAGTAGGATTCGTGCTGGATCCGTTGATTAACGTATACGATCTCCGTGCAGGCAAGTCGCTGCCTCCAATCCCGTTTCCTGCCGGTGCTGGCTTTGTAAGACTGCATCCAAAACTGTCGACGTGTGTAATTATCGCGTCGCAAAACGGCCAGATTCAGATTTTAGACTACGCCAACCCAGCAAATGTGTACCTCCATCAAGCCGATCTCTCGGGCCAGCTGGTAGGAATGGAGGTCTCGCCTTCAGGAGACTTTATGGCGTTGCTAGATGGCTCATTCATTCAACTGTGGAATAATGTTAATACCGGATCGTCCTTTCTAGAGTTTGCTAATCCTACAGAATATCCCGCTATCGATCTTGGTGGCCCGGAGCTGAGCCTGGATGATCCTGACTCATCGTTTAGCTCAGTGGGCCTGCCATACTACAAAGAAGAGCTTCTTTCATCATGGTCGGACCCTTCTTTTGTATACAATGTTGGCATGCCATCCAACACCAACTTTTCGCAAGACTCGGTTACCGACATGAAGCCAACTGGATTTGGCGGGTTCATGGGCTTTAACAAAGCAAAGCTGAAAAATACAGCACAGAAATATGTATCCTATGACAAAAAGAATGGCTCGACAGTGCCCATGTTTATTAGTGAAAAGCTTCGGTCAGGCCAAGTCGAGGATCTGACAAGCCTGTTTGCTGACGACGACAAGAACAGCAAGAATGCACCCAAAATCTATTGGAAACACGACATTCAATACAGCAGATTTGGAATTAATGATTTTGACTTTGCAGCGTACAATAATACAAAGTATTCTGGGTTAGAGCATCATTCACCAAATGCGTACTGCAACCCTCTGCTTCAAGTCTACAGATATTCAGACTCGTTTTTCAGATTTGCTCTCAATTATCTAACACACAACAAACTTGACGAAAAGTCTCTACTAAGTGAACTTGGCCTGCTGTTTGACATGCTTGACAAGGCCCAGGGACAACACTGCCAGGCTCTCAACTTTCTTAAAACACTGAGCCAGATTCCACAGGCCAATGCTTTAGGGTTAATCTTAGATGACCATAAAAGCACGACCAACAACAAACGGTCACTTCTCAGTGAAGGCCTATTACTGCAATCAT
>QQZM01000012.1:207564-240064 GCA_013365045.1 Geotrichum candidum | reverse complement strand
GACGTATCAGGCGATGGTACATGAGCTGCTGGGCATTCACAACAACCGAGTTGATCTTTCAAATGTGCCCGACATCCAAAAGGAGCTCAAGGAGATTGTACTCTCGGGCGACCAAGACGCATTTTTCCGCAAGTCCATGTATCTCAACTTTGGCGACCTTGGTGCCACAATCAAGGACTACGTGAACCAATATCAGGCAAAGATCAAGTCCAACCAGAACATTGAGAGTATCTCAGACATGAAGCGGTTTGTTGAGGACTACCCAGAGTTCCGCAAGCTATCGGGAAATGTCAGCAAGCATGTGTCGCTGGTAGGTGAGCTGTCACGACTCGTCTCAACGCAACAGTTATTGGAGGTATCGCAGCTGGAGCAGTCACTGGCCTGCAATGACTCGCATAACAGCGACCTCAAGGCCATCCAGGAAACGCTGCAGCTGCCCATTGGTGATGATATCAAGATCCGCTTGGTGGCGCTCTACGGCCTGCGCTACCAGCACCACTCAAACTACTCGCTGAATCCCCTTTTAAGTCTGCTAGAACATACAACCACCATCTCCAAGAGCCGCATTGGCACCATCAAATGCCTGGTCGACATCTATGGTGGCTCTTCCTTCCGCCAGGAAAACATCTACCCCACCGATAGCTTTTTCAGTCGTGCCCAAAGTGGGTTCAAGGGTCTCAAGGGTGCAGAGAATGTCTACACGCAGCATGAACCTCTGCTCGAGCGGACAATCACCTCTTTGCTCAAGGGTAAACTCAAGAAGGCTTCGCACCCCTTCCTCGCGCCGGCAGCCGACGACACCGGTGCACCGCCGCTGCCCGCCTGGGCGCGTGGCACCGATGGCGACACCGACCGACCCCAGGACATTATCGTCTTCATCGTGGGTGGCGTCACGTTCGAGGAAAGCCGTCTTGTGGCTTCCATCAACAGCTCGACGCCCAGCGTGCGCATTGTCCTCGGCGGCACGTCGGTGCTCAACTCGCGCGAGTTCCTTGATAGCCTCGAGACCAATGGTACCAAATGGCCTGAGCCTGGTGCTGCTGGCCGCCTCGCTTCCCGTGTGCGGCCATGAGCTTGCGCACCTGGTTTATATATATATATATATATATATATATATATATATATTATGTATTTTGTAATAACAATAATAGTAATAATAATAATAAAAAAAGAGAAAAACAATTAATAGTATCTTGGTACATAATGGCTTTATCATTAATTTACAGATAAAAACAACAACAATAGTAATAACAACAACAGCAACAACAATAATATATATATAAAGACACAAAAATCAAGGAAACAAAAAAAAAACGAGCGCATTCAAGTCGTAGCAAGGGCTAATAAGATCGGGGGCATGACAAGGCAGAAAAGTCGGCACTGACAAAGCGGGTGGATATATATGTGTGTGTACAAGGTGTGTTTGGGTATCCAGGGAACCGAAAGAAGAAGAAGAAGAAGCCAATGGGGTGCAGAAGGGGAGGCTCATTGCTATTTGTCATACGCGCCGTAACGTTGCTCCCAGTCCGAGAGCTTGGCCGTGAGGATGTCCATGAGCGCAAGGCTCTTGCTGAACCCATTGACCAAGCCGCCAAACTTGGGGTCATTAAGGTGGCTGTCCTGATCGGGATCTAAGTTGCTGCTGGCAGTTCCATTAGCACCGCTCCCCTCGGTGGGCCCGGGTTTGTAGAGCTGGTTGTACCGCACGAGGCGAATATCCAACAGCTGCCGCCGCTCGCGCTCCTCGGCGGCAAGGTCGAGCCGCGTGCGCGCAATGAACTCGAGAATTGCAGCCACCCGCTTCTGCATCTCGGGGATCGAAATGCGCGACTGCGGGATGCGTGGCTTGGACGGCTTGTCAATATAGCTTTTGCCCGATGCTGATGTTGTTGCGCCGGATGTGTGTAGCAGCGATGTCGCACGGCCGCTGTGGTCGTCCGACGCGTTGTGCCGGCGCTTGCGCTTTTCTGATTTTTTGGATATTGCTGCCTGCGGGCTCGGCGATGCTGGGGCAGCGACCGCCGCGACACCCTTGATGCTGCTCGGCGTCGTTGTTATTGGTGTGGATGCCTGCTTGCTGTTGCCATTGTTGTTGCTGTTGCCGTTACTGGCCTTCGTGGCGCGCTTGCTGGAGCTGGCCGAGGTTCTTGTCGATTCGTCGGAGCCAGATGGCGAGTCTGTCCGCCGCTTCCTGTTGCGTGTTGATGTCGTGGATGTTGCTGGTGGCGCCAAGGCCGTGGTTGCTGAGGCGGCCTCGGACTTGATGACTTCAAGCGCCGCTTTCGCGTCACGATGTTCATCATCATGCACAGACTCCTCAAGCACCCTTCGCAGTGTCTCCTCGTACGCGGCCTCATCCCGCGTCGAATTGACCGTTAGGCGGCGCTTGCGGTCGCGCCGACTGGCGGCAGCGCTGCTGCTGTTGGCCGTCCGGCTAGGCTCCTCTTGGTCTGGCTCTTGTAAGGTGACTTCTTTCTCTTTACGCTGCCGGCTGGCGCGCTCCTCACGGGTGAATTCCTTCTCCTTGGGCGGCGGCGCCTTGACCTCTTCCTCTTCTTCCTCGTCCGAGTACTCTTGCGGCGAGTACTTGGACGTACGACCGCTGGGCCGCACAACAATGACGTGGTAGTCTGGGCGGCACTTCTCGCAGTAGTAGCCCTCGGGCGCCTCCTGGTCGTTCAAGATGCCCACGCAGTAGCCATGCTGCCACACGTGGCAGTTGTCGCACTGGATGAAAAAGTCCGGATCAAAGTTCTTGCGCTGCCGGTGGAGGTTGTGAATTTGGCCAGGCTGCAGCTCTTCGTGGCCGCAAATGCACCGGGTGATTTCCGCCTTGGGCTCGTCGTCGGTCACGGTGGGGTCCATTGTTCGGGGGGTACAAGATACTATGAGGTAGGAGAGGGGGAGGGTTGTTGACTTTTGAGCTTTATTGGTTACAGAGGAAAGAAAAAAGTTTTTGGTGGTTAAGAAGAAAGAAAAAAGGGAAAAAAAAAATAAATAAAAAAAATAAATAAATAAAAAAAAAAATATTATATTTCTTTCTCTAAGGCAAAAATAAAAAAAAAGAAAAAAAAAAAACATTACAGAAAAAAAATCCCAAAAAAAAAGAAAAAAGAAGTCCGCTCATCGGGACCCGTTCAACGGGACCGCGAAGGCTGTCTGGTAAAGTTGCTTGCGCTTGCGGGGGTCGAGCTGATCTTAGAAACAAGCGAGTCAGCACGCACATTACGCAGCGCTTTTTTAACTCCGATTGTGTCGAGCGGTTTGAGCAGCTCAAATGAACAAAGCAGGTCCGGCGACACCGCCATGACGGCAGCCCAATTGCCAAACTCACCGCAGTAGTTGGGTGCACTGAACACGGTGACAAGCTTGCGCTTATCAAAGAACTCGTAGCCGTCTTCGACGACCATGTGGCCACGCACAATGAGGTCAAACCCAAACTTGGCGCAAAAGCCGTCGACCACAGTGCGCCCAAAGCAGTAGGATACTCCGCGATCGTTTGGGCCCCAGTCAGACATTGTATTGTCTGGGTCTGACCAGAGCATGTCGCTGAGGAGGCCGATTTCCGGGATGTCCGTGGGACGCTGAATGTTGCGAATATCGTCCAGCGAGTTTAGGTAGGGAGACAAGCCACCGTGCACGCAAAAGATCTTGCCGCCAATGGTGGCAGCAATGGGAAGCGTGTTGAAAACGTCGACAAAAGACTTCCAGACCCTGGTGGACGTGCGCCGCTTGCACTCATCGTAAAACCCATAGACCTTGGTAACGCTGGCACACTCGTGGTTGCCGCGCAGCAAGAAAACATTCTCAGGATAGCGGATCTTAAAGCACAAAAGCAGTAAGAAAGTCTCAATAGACTGCTTACCCCGGTCAACATAGTCTCCAAGAAAGAGGTAGTTGGCGGTTGGGGGAATGCCACACAGCTGAAAGATGCGCATAAGGTCCCCAAACTGGCCGTGAATGTCACCCACAACCTTGACAGGCGTGCCAAGCTCGAGTAGCGTAGGCTGCGCGAGGAAAATGCTGCGGGCAGCACGACAGACGCCAATGATCTCCGAGTTCGTGAGACATAGGCGCTTGGACGATGAGCCGCTAAGACCGACCGCAATGAGACGCTGGATAAGGTCATTAATATCAACAGATGCTGGCTGCTTCGTGGCCTTCTTAGAGGATTTTGGTGCGGACTCGCTAGACTCCGCGGACCCGGCCGGCACCTCGGAGATAGTGGTGGAGACAAAGCTGGCGGAAAGCCTGCTGACGGAGGAGTCAGTGCTAGTGGTCGAGACGCTGGAGAGAACACTAGACGAAACGCTTGTTGCCGAGGAGAGGCTAGCGCTGTCGTGTCGAGGGGTCCCGTGGCTCCGGACAGGGGAAGACGAGGGCTGGGAGCTCGCCGGAGTAACCCTTATAGGGATAGATACCGAGTTGTTGTGGTGGTGGGTAGATTTTTGTTGTTGTTGTTGTTGGTGAAGATGATTAGAACGCGATAAACCACTACAACCACTACTACCGGGATCGTCAGAGTCCTCGGCGGACGCAGCAAGAACCGACGACGCCGAGGAAGAGGCAGCGGGAGTTACAGAAGTGTTGACGGGAGCATTTTTCGACGGCGTGTTACCCATGAGTACACAAATATAAAGGAGGACGAGAAATCGGCGGGGATGGACGGGGCGGAGCAGTAGCGGTTAGGCAGTGTCGGGGACGGACGGGTAGGTTGCTGGTGGGAGGGAAGGTTGCGATTGGCAGAAAGAAGAGAGAAAAAAGGGAAAAAAGGAAAAGGGAAAAAGGGAAAATAAAAATATCGAAATGAGGATTAAAACGTGGCGGCACAGTGCCTGTGTTTATATAAAAAATAAAGTAAAAAATAAAATAAAAACCCCATTAATAATGACCTTGGCACGTGACAAGCATGTGAGGCATCCTAACCCTGGAATTTGGTTGTGTCTGACCAGTGCCGTGTGTAACGTAAATGAGACATGAAACATAGTATATAGAACATACACGATAAAACACAAACCACCCACCAACACTGGGCACCATTAACAGTAGTAATAGCATAACTATGCCTGGGGCTCGTAGTAGTCGCCCTCAGACGCAGCGTCGCCATTCTCGCCCGTGCTAACCTCGCCAGCGTCCTCGACGACCAGCGGCGCGGCTGCCTGCGGAGGCTCCTGGTCCGTTGTGCTTGCTGCAGCCTCTGGCGCCGCTGCGCTGCTGACAATAGGTGCACCGTAGTTGACAATGTCGCCGCCATTGCCCTCGTTGGCCGATGCTACTGTGGTCCAGCGCTTGCCGTAGCCGCCGCGCCCCGCATCGTAGTACTCTCTATTCTCGTCCTGCACCTGTCCGCCGCTCTTGCCACGGCCAAACTGCCGGCCTTCCACGAACCCCGGATCCAGATCAATCTGCAGCGTACGGTCGTCCAGCTTGGTTTGATTGAGGTATCGCAGACCAAAAAGTGCCTCCTCGGGCGTCTCGTACTCAACGAAAGTGAAGCCGCAGGGAGTTTTGTTAAAGCGGTCAAGGCCCATGACAATCTTCTTGACATGGCCAGCCTTGGAGAAAAGCTCGTAAATTTGGTCCTCGGTGGTGTAGAACGAGAGGTTACCAATATAAAGAGTGCTGGTATTCTTCAGCGCTTCAAGGTCGTTCTGAGCCTCTTTGCTGCGTTTCTGGAGGAGAGAGGTTAGACTGCCGTAGCAACTAAAACAAAATAACAAAACAACAACAAATGCAATTAAGAAAAAAAAGAAGAAGAAGATAATTGTGAAATCACACATACAGCTTTTCGAAGTAAATAGTCACTGGGACCATCGAGGCGCTCGGTGGAATGGCTTGCAAAGATATCGCTGGTCATTGTTCTTGCCGGTTGTTTGGGTGAGAGATCAGAGACTTGTTTGGGTTGACTGCCCTCAAAGAGAATTTGCATTAATAAAGAAATAAAGTGTGATGTAATCAAAAAATAAGCATTAGTAATATAACAGTTGTAATTATTAAACTATTACGTGATATTTTCTTTTACAAAGACTGGCACGTAATAAATAATGATTAACTAAGAACTTTGTAATAATTACCAAAAAACATTAATAATAATAGATAAGCATTTACTTAATACTAAATTTAATTCACGTGACATTAAGTCATTTCGGGGCCTGTGCCGGGTCATCTCGGTCGGTTCGAAAAATAAAATATTTTTCATTCAGCAGATGGCCGCTATTATCATACATATATGAATATATATCGTATAGATTATTGCTTGCAAATTTCGATTTCAAATCACACAACTGTGCACTGAAATTACTCTGATCGGACGTCGCTTTTCTCTTTTTCTCTCTTCTTCTTCTTCTCCTTCTTCTCCTTCTTCACTACCACCACCACCACTGCCATCTCTTCGCTATGGGTTTATTGTACGCATCTCCTTCTTCTGTTTTCTCTGGTATTTACTAACTCTCTCCTCAGATCGCTAGGAACTCCCCTTCCGTGGGATCAGGCCAAACAGTACGCCGACTATGTCCGCACCCAGGGCATTGAGCAGCTCATCCATATTTACAATAACACCAAGGGCAAACACGGCGACGTGCTGCTTTGGGGCGACGAGGTCGAGTACATGGTAATTACTCTCGATGACGCCGAGAAAAAGGCCCGCTTATCGCTGCGTCAGGCCGAGATCCTTGCTGATCTTGCCAAGCTCGAGGAGCAGGGCCTTCTCAAGGAGGCCGACGTCACCTTCCACCCGGAGTACGGCCGCTACATGCTCGAGAGCACTCCTGCCCTGCCCTATACTGGCAACCCTGTCGACTTGCTTAATGTTCAGCGTAACATGGCCAAGCGCCGTCAGATCGCCAAGGAGCATCTTCGCAAAAATGAGATCCCGCTCACCATCACGTCTTCACCCATTCTTGGTACTCCCGGCCAGTTTACAGAGCCCTACTACCCGCCCACCGGCCCGGCGTCACGCTCGCTCTTCCTGCCAGATGAGCTCATTAACCCGCACGCGCGTTTCCCCACACTGACTGCCAACATCCGCAGGCGCCGTGGCTCCAAGGTCGCAATCAATGTTCCCATCTTTTTCGATAAGAACGTGCCAAAGCCCTTTATTGACCCTACAATTAACTTTGATCGTGATCTTTACCCCGAGGATGCCAACGCCAGGGATGGTGCCGCGCTACCTGACCACATCTACATGGACTCGATGGGCTTTGGAATGGGCTGCTCATGTTTGCAGCTCACTTTCCAGGCTACCAACATTAACGAGGCGCGCAACCTGTATGACCAGCTTGTGCCCATCTCACCTATTCTGCTGGCGCTAACCGCAGCGTCGCCTGCATACCGCGGCTACCTCAGTGACCAGGACACGCGCTGGAACGTTATTGCTGGCTCTGTCGATGACCGTACTGAGGTCGAGCGCGGTCTTAAGCCGCCTCCTCCGGACTTGAAGACGGATAATTCCGACTTTGTTATTCCGAAATCACGCTACGACTCAATTGACTCGTATCTGGCCATAAACGACCCGGTGCTGCGTGGAGCCGAGTCGCACTACAACGACAGCAAGCTGGTTGTTAATAATAAGGTGCTTGCCCGCCTGCATGAGGCTGGATTTGATGAGCTGCTTGCCAAGCACTTTGCCCATTTGTTTATCCGTGATCCCATTGTTATTTTCAAGGAATTGCTCAAACAGGACAATGAGAAAGACTCTGACCACTTTGAGAATATCCAGTCGACCAACTGGCAGACTATGCGGTTCAAGCCACCTCCTCCTGGCTCCTCTATTGGCTGGAGAGTCGAGTTCCGACCCATGGAGGTGCAGTTCACTGACTTTGAGAATGCATCGTTCTCAATTTTCATTGTGCTTGTCACCAGAGCCATCCTCTCGTATAACCTAAACTTTTACCTGCCTATTTCCAAGGTTGACGAGAACATGAAGGTGGCGCACCACCGTAATGCTATCCTGGAGGAGAAGTTTTGGTTCCGCACCAATGTTTTCCGCGAGGGTGACGAGCACTCGGCCAACGGCGACGCGGTGGGCAACGGTCAGGCCAATGGTAGTGCCAGCGCCGCTGCTGCCAACCACGGCAACTACGAGCAGCTGAGCATCGACGAGATCATCAACGGTTCCGCCACGGGTTTCGTCGGGTTGATTCCCATTGTGCGCCAGTACCTGCAAAACGTCAACGTTGACACCGAAACGCTTTGCACCCTTGAAAAGCATCTTTCGCTTGTGTCTAAGCGTGCCTCTGGCGAGCTCAAGTCTAATGCCACATGGATCCGCGAGTTTGTGCGCAGCCACCCGGCCTACAAGTTCGACTCGGTTGTGTCGCCCGAGATTCACTACGATCTAGTCAAGGCGATTGAGAAACTGACCAATGGCGAGGGCTGGAACACCGATGGTGCCAGCATTCTGAAGGGCTTTTAGAGAGCAGATCATCTGCAGTTTGTATTTTTAGTTGTCAAATGTTTTCTAGAGTTTTTGTTCTTTCACAAGCATATTTAATTTCTGAACTGCCAAAAAACCCCGTAAAAAAGAAAACCAAAAAAACACAATACAAACACAAAACTTGAACGGTTTTTTTTTTTTAAATTTAATTTTTTTTTTTTTTTTTTGGCGATTTTCACACTTCCATCAACAGATAAAGCATCACCACTTTTATAAACATAATAACTGGCAGTTCTTATCTACCATTTTCATTTTATTGATTTCAAACAAGAATGATTCAATCGGTATTGCTTTTTACTCAGAAAGTGACCAAGTACATCAAGTTTTATGCAAAGGTCTCGGGCATCTTTGCTGCTTTTGTTGGTTCTGCAGCCTATGGTACGTTCCAACCATCCCCATCTTTCTCGTTTACACAACTGACTAACATCTTTTTCTTCTTTCTTTTCTTTCTCAGGCACGATTGCGCCCATCTTGCTCTCACTGGTGGGCAAGCGCTTACTTACGCAGTACACCGTTGCCCGCCTATTCTACTTTCTCGTCCACAAGATCACGCACCTTACCATTGAAATCGAGGACCCCCATGGCTACATCACCGACGCGGCTGCCCCGCCCACTTCAAGTATCATTCTCGCTAACCACCAGAATGAAATTGACGTGCTTTTGATCGGCCGGCTTTTCCCCAAATACACGACCGTCACGGCAAAAAAGATTCTCAAATACATTCCCATTCTGGGCTGGTTCATGACTCTGTCGGGGTCCGTCTTCCTCGACCGCAGCAACCGCGAGCGCTCGATCAAAACACTCTCCGCCGCCGTCAACACGATACAGCATACCCGCCAAAACCTGTTCCTTTTCCCCGAGGGCACCCGGTCTTACACACCTACCCCAGCCCTGCTGCCCTTGAAGAAGGGCGCGTTCCACTTGGCGGTCGAGGGCCAATTCCCCATCATCCCCGTAGTGGTGTCAAATAACGCCGAAATTTGGCGTACGGCCACCCAGGATAAGGTGATTCCAGGTGGTCTTATTCGTGTCAGGGTTCTTGAACCCATCCCCACGGTGGGTCTTACTGCTGCGGATGTGAATGCGCTGGTGACGCGCGTGGAGACGCTTATGCGGGCCGAGGTCGAAAAACTGGGCTATTCAGAAGTCCATGGCCTCGATAACACCAACAAAATTGAAGAGCACAGAGATATTGACGAGGCAACGCCGCTCATTGAGGATTAGACTTGATAGCATTTGGAGAATAATAAAAATAAAAATAATAAAAATAAAAATAATAAAAATAATAATAGTATAAATATCTAAAGGGATATATAGATCCAACTTAAACAATGATTAATGATGATTAATGGCAATAACAAAAACAATAATGATAAGAAAAAAAAAAAAAAAAAAAAAAAAAAAAAAAAAAAAAAACAATAATAAAGAGAAATATACTGGCCATTGCCTCAATGCTAGTCATAAATTTCTAGTGGCGGCAGGTGGTCAATAGAATGCTGCCAGTTGCCCGTTTCGATTTCATGACCAAGCCAATCCGTGGGGAAGAACACAAGGCTGCCGCGCACACCTTGTAACACATGCTCAGCTGTTTCAGGGTCGTAGACATTGTCATTCCGAATGATGTTGTTCCGCCTGACGCTGCGCTGGTTGACGCGCCGCCGCTTGGCCGCCTTGTAATGCCGCTTTTGCTGGGCTGGCTGCGGCTCCTCTCCCACGCTGCCAGGACTCTCGGGCACACTCTCGCTCTCGATGTTCCCAGTACCGCTGTGGACATCGTGGTCTTCATCTTCGGTATCAGCAACAACCTGACTATCGCCATTACTGGCACGCTCTTCCAACTCTTGTCGCGCATCATCGACTTCTTGGTCACCACTGTTTTCGGGCATATCAACATTGAGCCCCTCGGTTCGGGGCTGCAAGCCCTGAATCATGGCAAACTTATCATAGAGTGCCTTGTATTCAATATAATGCCGCCAGGTCGTGACTTCATCGTCGGGTTGGCAGTGGAACACCTCTCTAAAGTACAATGTGTTTTGGTCAGCAATGCGCTCCCAAGTGTTGTAATAAAACTCGTCAGAGAGAGGATCGTTGAACGAGTACGGGTCAATAGGAAAGAAGGTAGTCTCAGAGTTCGTGCTGGTGCCACCAGGGCTAGCCAAACCGGCACTGCTATTACCTGTACCATTATTGTTAACCCCATTACCATTGCCCATCATGCCTTCGCTTGCACCGCTGGAAAAACTATCAATATCACTGCTACCATTCGAGGCTTGGAACTCAAAGATTTTGTCGTCGGCAGTACATTGAGCTGGGAAAAACTTCATGTTTCGGCCATCGTAACCATGCTCCTGGGCCTGAAGCATAAAGTAGAGCTTCCGTTTAATGTTGACCAAATCTTTCAAAGACTCACTGATTGGCTGCATATCTAACAGCTCGCACAGATAGGCCTCAGCAAGACTCTCAACCCCCGGTGCCACATCGATCGGTGCACTTGATTGGTATCCCATTTGTTCAGCAGCCTCAGCATTGCGCATACCATCAAAACCAAGACCTTCAACATCGTCCCGGTGCTTGGTATTGTCTTGCACTCTCGAGTCGGTGCTATACGGCTTCTTCTCGCGGAATCCCATATTGTCCTCACCAACGAAATGGTTGAAACTATGAAGCTCCACAGGCTCACCAATAGGAGTCTCATCGGGATCATAGTTTTCGGGCATAATGCGACCCATCTCACGCAAAAAGTCCTGCGAAGCCTTGCTCTCACTAGCCTGGGCACGTTTGTTCAATTCTCTGTCGACTAAGCGCTCCACTAACTCGACATGATCAACATCAACACCAAGGTGTTCTCTCATCAGGCGCAATCTTAAAGTATGCGCAAACTTTCCAACTGAGAAAGGCTTTCCAGCCATGGTGGATTCCAGCTGAACCGTGTCACGAACAATTGCCGCAACCTCAGAATCTCTCGTGCCCCGCATAGAACGCTCGTTAATATTTGCAGAACCAATAATGGCAATACGGTCATCGACAACCATGGCCTTACTATGAATGTAAAGCTGCTCAGTGACCAATTTTTTGTTAGGTCCAATCTTACCCCACTGCCGGAGTGAGAAAAATTGAATGTAATCATCTGGAGCAATACCTTGTTTGTAAAGGCGTCCAAAAATACTATTGGGACCATGGTTAATAGAGAGATACTGACACTGCATAATAACTCTAACACTGAGACCTTCCTTTTCGTCAACCTCAGACTCAAAACCAGGCATGAGAGGAATGACAATAATCGCCTTCCACTTTTGCTGACTCTTGTGGGCTCTGACGATGCGATCAACCAGAGCATCACCAATACGATTTTCAATCTTGGTGTTTTCAAAAGTCGTTGAAGTGATGAAAAACTGATTCTCAATATACACAAAGTGCTCAGACTTTTCAATAGCCTTCAAGTATGCATTCTGGATACTAAGTTCGGGCTCAGTCAGACCCAAGGACCAAGAGCAGGAGGATCTGAGGAATTGCACCTCACAGGTTCCCTGTAAATTGGCTTGCTTGAGCTGGTCATCAGTCAGATCGGATGGAGGAATAAGCATAGGTGTGAGACGAGAGGGGCGCTTTTGACGAAGCAAATAATTCCACCGCTGAACGAAATGACGGGACGCATCGCGAGCAGACTGTCCAGTCACCATCATATGTACATCATGCCAAGGCATTCTCGGTACCTCTTGTCTGTCATACATATCGTCGTACGGGTGGTCCAACTGTGAGAAATCTTGCTGACGAGGATTGGAGTAATCTTTACCAGGCCACATCTGGAAAGTTTGGTTCTTATCATAAATCGAGTTAGAATTGGCAGTAGCAGCATGGAACGGTACCGGACTATCATCTACCAGTACATGATCAGGGGTATCCCAACGACCAAAGCAGAGATCTAAGCCTCCAACAAACGCCACGGTATGGTCAATCAAACAAAGCTTTTCATGATGAGCCCAGAAGTAAGTGTTTTGAATCAATTGATTGGGAGATCGCATAAAATAAACGTTAGGATGCAGGTCTAACATTGAATGCTTTGTGTAGAGCGAATCGATGGGAATGATGTTGCCGACATTTCTGTAAACAATGACAAAGATTTTTACCCCTTCTTCGGCCTTGCGCTTGAGCAATCTGTCGATACGCCACTTTTGATTACCCTCCGGAGGGCGACGAAGATAAAGCTCTGGTGATAACCACCAGTCGTGAATGTAGATTACATCTTTAGCCATGTCAATAGCAGCACTGACGGCCCAAAAGTAATCTCTCTGTAATAAAAAAAAATACAAATAAAAAGTTAGTACGAGCCACTGCCGTCAAAAAGACAATAAAACTTACCGCATCAACAAACCACTGTGCTTGCACGTTTGTTCGAATTGGGGCGAACGAATTAAATCTGTGGTTTTTACTCCAGATTGTATTATCTTTCATGCTTTTTATACTGTCCATCCATTGTCCAAGCTGTCGTCTCGAGTTTGTGACAAGCTTCATTTTACGCTCAAGGTTCTCAACCTGGAACGTGATATGAACTTGTGAAGATCCTGGCGAGTCGTCGTTTGAATCACTATGAGTAACCTTGAATCCAGAGTCAACCAAAAACACCTCCAAAATATTCGTTTCAGAGATATTTTTGACACAGATCATGTAAGATTCGCGTACCATATACCATTTGGACGTATGTCGGACAACCATCTGGGTAATATCATTAGGACGCCAATGGGAAACTCTCCAGCCTAGAACGGCAGCTGATGAACGGAGAATCAGATATCCTTCTTTTCCATGAAAAGAGCTTTCGGGAGCCAGTCGGATGGTCATGTTGGATACTTCCAAAAATTGGAAAAGTCTGTTAGCGTCAGCCTTAAATCGAAGAGTCTTGAAAAGCTCCAAAAGATATTTTTCAAGCGCTAATCTAAGTAGTTCGATATAATCCTTCTCAACAGTTTCGTTGACATTCGAAGTATCCCAAAAGGTCCCCACTGTGCGAGTGAACTTGGTACCCTTGTTGAAATAGTTGTTATGCCCAGAAATTTCAGATAGTGAATCAGAGCTCATTGAAAGAATTGATGGTGAACGTGTTGCATGGCCGGAGACTACAGAGGTCACAGGATGAATAGAATGAGATGGAGAAAGCACTCCTCCCTGATTGCTAACGGAGGGTTCTTTCTTACTACGCCTGTAGTTCTTTTCAGCTTGATGAAAGATGGCGTGACGTTGAGGGAACTTGGGCAAGTTTAGCTTGGAACCAATGAGGTTTCCCTGAAAGGTGACGACCTTGAACTTAGAGTGAAAGGTCCAAAAGTCTTTAAACTCTTTACGGACACTCCAGCGCAGTCGGGCCGGGCCAGACCCATACTCAAATTCTACCAGATACAGTCGGTTTTTATCCGAAAGATTAGGGGAAATATCTACCAGGTTCAACTTGAGCTGCTCGAGTAAGATGGGAATACGCTGAGCCCCTCTATCATCACGCTGAAACATAGTGGCCATGATTACTGCTGCAGGAGCACCGGCCGACAACTCAGATATCAGCTCGGCAGACTTGAGATATGAAGTATCATTGGGATTTTCCTCTTTCTCCTTCTTTCTCAGAATATTCAACTTCAATGTGTTCCGCAAATCTTTCCAATCAATTGTGGGACTGTGGTCAAAAAGGGTATGTCTTCTAGCATGGCCGAAGTTAGGACTGTCACCGCCAAGGGTAAAGTTCTTGAGCATCGACTTTTTCTTATAAGGCTGACGATCTTGTGAAATATTCGTAATCTCAGTGTCACTATGAACGAACTGGACAGGGTTAATTTCGTCAAGATCTCTTGGGTGGGCATCAGTATCGGATAAATTCAAGACGCCGTGAACACCATTAGTACCATTGGCAACATCAGCAATTTTGGACTTGTCAATTGGTGTATCACTTTTAGAACGAGTGTGCCGAACCTTCTTATTGGAATTTCGCAGCCGGCCTAAAGCCTGAAAAAAATCTTGCCGTTCAGCTTTGGATCGTGTCGTGATTCCAGCATCGCTGGTGGAGCGCATCTTTTTCAAACCGGGTGGACGCGGGATCATTAAGTCTTCAGCATCGTTACCGTCGTTTATAGCTGAGAAATCTCCAACATGTTCACCCTCGCTGCCTGTTGGTGTTGTAGCGCCGTTCGATCCAGCGCCTGACTTGGAAGATTTGAACATTGTGGTGTTAAAAAGAGGAGAGGCAGTAAACTTGTTGGTTTTTTTCCTCAGATCAGAGCGAAAATTTGTACGCTTCTTCATTTTTCTCTCGGAAGCATCCAATTCATCGTCACCATCGCCCTCATCGTCAGGAAGGGCCGTATCCAGGGGCGTTGGGGTCCCATTATTAAGTGCTGTCTGTTCAGCGGAAGAGGAAGAAGGGGTCAAAGGCCGGACAGGGGTGGCAATTGATGTCGGCTGTCCTGCCGGTAGAGAGTCAGATTCTATCTCCACCATCAAATGCAAGTGCTAGTATATGTAAGTGTTGCTTGAAAGCAGTCGTAGCGACCGTGTCTAATATAAATCGTGGTCTTGACGAAAGGAAAGGAAATTAGGGATTTGAGTTAAGGGAAAAGGGGAAACCAAATCATGAAATAATTATTCTAGGGATGTCCATAAACGGTATTTATATCACGTGATGGACAAGTAAATACGTATTTGCTTTGTGTTCTGGGAGTTTGATAAGACTTGAGAAATAATTAGCATATAGTTGGAAAACAGAATAAAATAAAACAAGTTGAAATAAAACAAACCATAATAAAATACTTAGGAGATGATTATTGCCGTTTTCGATAACCATAATATAGATTTATCATGAAGTCAAGCTTTTATCGAGGGCAACATGGTTTTGTCATTCAAATAATAAAAAGTCAAAACTTTTGGTTGACGACACTCATCCCTGCTTCAAATTCTGATTATAATCACCAACCAAACTGTATTTACAGTTTGCAAGCAAGCCAAATGCACAGGATAGATTGAAGTCTTGTTTAACTGGAGTTTAGGTAGATAAGTCGTTCCAAGAGGAATATTGACAGAAAATCATACTGCCTACTATTTTACGGATTCTTTCTGCAAAATATTTCTAGCTAAATATCAAAAATCGCTGTGAAGAAAACTAGCTAGAGCTTGCGAGGGCGCTATATGTATGGATACAGCAGACTAATGGGAGTATTCGCATGGAGAAAAGGAACTATTTATGATCAACTGTTAGTAGAGAAAAGAAAATAGAAAAACGTATCCCACTGACTGAAATTCGGATCTCCGTTTCATGATTAAGACATTTAACTTGTTTCACGATAAGTGTAATCTAACTGACGATATTATACAATCATCTATTTGAGGCATAGTATTTATACAGTAATTATGCAGTTTGGTTTCTTATCATTAGTGGATTTTAGTTATAATATTACAAGTAAATTTTATTATTATTAAATCAGGTCATTACAAACTTTGGAAACATAGACTCATCTTTCATAGGCCTAAACATTTAAATTGTACAAAGGCTCGGGTTTAGGAAGATCCTTTTGAAAGAGCACATGTCTCTTAAAGTTGAGAGGCAAGTTTTCAAGCTGGTATCTGATAAACTTGCTGGTGGGCACCTCAAAGACATTGTCCAACTCTTCAAGTGTGAGTCCCTTGGTTTCCGGAACGAAGAAAAATACAAGGAGGAATCCGGCCATATTCCAGGCGGCATAGTATCCAAAAGCACCTTGAGGCTTGAACGCCTTAAGAAGAGGAGGCCAAGTAAGAGACAGGATAAAGTTGAAACCCCAAAGAGTGATGGTTGCCATTGACATGCCAATATCACGAACGTGTAGGGGAAATGCCTCGGCAGAATAAGTGAATGGAACTGGACCCATACCAGGGGAATAAAAGATAGTAAAAAGGTAAATACCTAATGCCACACAACCAATTCTAGCCTTTTCACCAGGAATCCAAAATGAAAATCCAGCAAAGAGCAGTGTAATACTGAGAAAAGGAAGAGTAAACAGGGCCAGGGAGCGTCTTCCAAAAGTATCAATTGTGAAAACTGCAGGAATAGCAAACAAAAAGTTCAGAATTCCAAAACCAAGAGAAGCAATAATGGAGTCAGTAACAGAGAAACCAGAGTCACGGAAAATTTGGGACGAATAATAGGCAATGACGTTCACGCCACAAAATTGCTGCATGAACATGACAATCTGCGAAGCGTAAAATGCTCTTCTATTTCTACCAACAGCAAAGATATCCCAGAAAGCATTGTGACCCTCGTTCATTTTGTCGTTGATTTCAATCATCAAAGTCATGTAGTAGAGATCTCTAGCAGCCTGGATTTTGGAATTTCTAAACTGGACAAGAGAGTTGAAAGCATCCTTGTAACGATTCTTTTTTATGTACCATCTGGGAGATTCAGGAACCATGTAGACTTGCAGACAAACAAATATTGGTGCAACAACAGTTGAACCCATCATGATTCTCCAGGATACAGATGCGGACATACCTCCTCTGGGAATAAAAATAACATCCACAATGTATCCCAGCATGATACCAAAAGCCGTCCACATCTGCCACATCATGACAAGAGCTCCTCTAATAGGTGCTGGTGCGCATTCAGCAGAGTAGACCGGCACAGTGGTAGACTTGGGACCAATACCGAAACCCAACAACAGTCTTGCCAAAAACATTTGCACCCAAGAGTATGTGAATGCTTCCCAAATTGAAGCAACACCGGCAATAAAACAAGAAAGAAAAATTACGCCACGACGACCGAGAATTCTGTTAAGTGGCTCAGTAAGAGCACAAGCCAACACACAACAGCAGAGATAAGGAGCACCCACAACAATACCTTCAATCCACTCAGAATTTGACATTTTGTCCATGCCAAACTCGGGGAAAAAGTATAATTGCGCACCATTAATAACAGTCTCATCCATACCTTGGACAATAGCACACATGGCACTCATGACTGTCATGTAATACAAAGTTCTGGGTTGTTTCCACTTGTGCGTAACTTCCATTTCAATGATAGTAGCCTCCTCGGTAGTGAGATGACTAGTGCGACCGTCATATGCAATAGCCGCACCTTTGGCAAAAGTTTCGGCTTCATCAGCCATATCATGATCTTGAGCAAATTGAGTGGCGTTTTGAACTACTTGTTCAAAACTGAGTCCTTCAAAAGGATTAATTTCGGGGGTTTCTGAATAAGTGACATCATGCGTAAATGAGGACTTTTCAATGTCCTCAGCATGCTGAACATCAAATGACTTTTCTTGCTTTGACATTTTGATGGTGAAAATAAAGAGTAGAATTTAACAATTTTTAGTTATTCCTGAAAATATGGGGAAAATATGGGGTATTTATAATATCTGCTGAGGCCGGCCTGTTAAAAATGCGGAGTAGTCATAGATGTCCATGCTGTTTTTTTCTTTTTTTTTTTTTCTTTTTTTTTTTTGAATCATTCTAGTATGACTTCTTAGAATCAAAAATCTCATGTATTGTTTTTTTAAAAACATTATGTTTTACCAGTGATTAAATTTTATTATAATTTCATTATTAATATTATTTTTTTCAGTAAAAAAGTGTAGAAAAAGAAATGGGCCATCTCTTATTTTTCCCGAACATTATTCATTAAGTTTTATATACTATTAGTACACTGGCTAAGTGATTCTGAATAGAAATGCAGGTTTCATAGATAGGAAAGGCAATACTTTTTTTTTGTATTTTCCCCGGAAAGTCATGGACACTCAGCCTTTTTCGTTATTTTTTGCTGATCACTCAAAGTAAACTAGCATTAAATTTCCCATCCTAATAGAAAACAATGAAACTTGTTGGTAGGCAAAAAAAAAAAAAAAATGAAATAAAAAACGAGCAAACTACTATCTCAGTCCTTCATTTTGTTTAAAAAAAAAAACTTCTCCACTATCTTGAATTATTTAGGTGTTTTTTTTTTTTTAATATTTGCCTTAATGACTAAAAGTGAAGATAAATTATGATAAGTCTTGAATTAATATTTCATTTTCCTAGGTGGAAGTAAATTGAGTACAACCAACCAAATTTATTATGAATGACATCATTCTGCTGGAGTTCACAAGTTAGTAGTTCTGTGTGGCACCAAAAGCTACAGATACTCGGCAGTTTCCCTTTTCAGTACAGGAAGAACCCTGATGAACCAAACTCAGATGAAAGCAGGATTAAGTAATAGTGCGACTTAAAATCATCTGAGAATAATTCCGGAAATTTTATTGACATAGAGAACCTTAGTGTTGTAACGCCAAATCAAACAAAAGCTTTTTTAGTCTGAACCTTAAACATGGCATCTGGAAAAAAATCCATGTGTATAGCTAGTTACGAATACAGTACCCCTTGGCGTTAGTAGCAAAGGTTTGAAGATTGGTCCAGGAATGAATAAAAAATATTAAATAAAACCAATAAAAAAGAAAACTATCGGTTTTACATGGACAGAGTTTCAGCGTTTCACTTAACTTTACTACAGTATAGGGCGATGAAAATAAACCCTCAAAGAGTGGGGGAGTTGGTGGGGTCTTTGGAGTACTAATGATGAGTAGTATATAGACATTGTTGTGAAGTGCCCTTTACTTTTGAAATTCATTCACTTATTTACACCCTGAAGACTTCCCTGTTCGGCAAATCCTCCTTGGAAGTATAGACCCATGGCATGGTGCATCAACCCTGATATACGTACCTAAGTGATGCATGAAAACCTAATCCGGATCATTACGGAGTTGTGGGGGGGCTTTTAGTCTACGGCTCTTACAAGGTACAGTACTTCGTGCAAAAGCTTGTAAACCTTATAGCCGCGTGACTCTTGAAAAGGAGATTGCAGGTACACCGTACTTGTAGAACTAGTTTCCGGGTAAACTATTTATTATTGTCCTGGTAGTCTTGGTTTCAGACCCCGACGGCTTAACCCTGGAAGAATAATAGGTGCAAGTCCCATGGCACAAGGTACCTTCTGCTGATTGTACAAGAGGTTGATGTATGAGTTTCAGAGAACAAAGAGGAATAGTAGATTTAGAAGGATTCTATATGAGTCTATACGGCTGATATAAATCAATGGCTTCTAAAAGAGATTCTGTACAAGTTAAACTGAGGGGATTGCTGTTCTGTTTTATTTTGATTAAAAGATAATAATCCTGATAACCGTTACTTGAGACTATTATAAATACACGTGGATAAACAGAAAAAAGAACTCGCTCACGACATTATTTACGGAGATTTTCCGTGCATATTGTTCACCCAGATGGGCAGCTTAAAGTTAATGGGAGAGATTCAGTAGTAGCCGGACGTGGGTATCGTCTAAAAGTACATGATTAAATGATTGGAATTGTGGTTGTTGATGTCAGTGATAAGATTCCACAATATCATTTCAATGGTCTCAACTGGGAGGCTTGTAAACATTGGCTTCTCAAGGTGCGAGAACATGGATATGCCGGAACTTGGCAAGAAAGACAAGCGAGTCCACTCGGGTGTATCTATTTAGGAAATGGTAGTAGGTTTCTAAATTTTTTTTTTTTCAGAAAATGTTGAGGGCTAATCTATAAAAGAAAACTGTTGTTATAAATTGAGTTTGTATCATAAGGTCGTAAATAGAATGTCTGGTAGCTCATTTACTATGCTATATAATACAAGTACCAAATTTAGATCAACTTTTCAACATTGGAATATTGTTGTTGTTGTTTCTGTTGTTGTAAATCCGTTTTTATTCTTGCTTACTTCTTCTAAATGTACTAAACAATATGGATTATACAGTCACCTACTTCCTCCGTATTTCAAGCACCGAGCGTCTAGCATTGGAATAGTGAGCTCTATTGAGTTTTGACCTGTTGAAATAGCCAAAATGCTGTTGGAGAGGTTGGCACAACAGCAAAAAATAAAAAATGAAAAAAAAATAAGGAAATTATAGTGGCTGGAACGACGACATGGGAATCCGTAGGCTTGACCGGTTCAATTCAACTATCCCAGATATTGCAGGCTTTTAACCCAACAGACATTCATTCCAGAAATTCATCATGACTTATGAAAAAACATTGGTTAGCAGGGCTAAAAGTCATTTTATGATCCTTAGAAATTGGGGACTCATTGCTTGGTATTGTGGGTTAGTACCATCAACACTGTTGTGTTTTCAGGTTTAATTAACAATTATGTTTCTGTTTGACTCATTTTACTTTCTGTTTTTCCTTTTTTTTTGCTTTTGTAGTTAATAAGATTCATAACTAGGAATTGCTGTTACCATCGTTCTGTCTTTATTGTTAAGTTGGGAGAATATTTGACTGTATAATCCAGACTAATCGGTGTATAAAGCCAGTTGACCAAGAAGAAAGCCAGATCACATACATTCAGCTCAGTAAAACCAAGCCTCTATCGTTATCGTTCTGCTATAAAAAATTTGTATTGGATAGACGGGGTTTTATGAGGCAAATATAATTAGTTCAACAAAGTTTTGACTCCACTCTACTTTTTCTTAACAACTATACGGTATCCTAAATCAAATATGCAATTTCAAAATCAAGTTTCCTAACCAACAGAAGTAATATAGACTAAAAGAAATAGTATAATCAATAGCTGAAGAGCTCCTAATCAATGTTTTATATACCATTCCTCAGAATCCCGACATGGGTTAAGCCGTGGAGGGATAAATGCTACAAACTTCCGTATATGTGTCTGATCTATACATTCTCATGGCTCCTTGATTCGAGACTTGAAAATCTCTACATTAACTGTATTATTTCTCAGTTCATGAAGATTAGGATAGAGAAAACAGATTTCATCCTTCAGGGCTTCTCCTTACATGTTAAATAGGATTTAGATCGGGATTACAAGATGGTCAATCCATCACCCAATACCATAATTCTCGTGGCACTCTTCGGTCTTTTCTGTAGTGTGTATCTGGGCATTATCTTGCTGAAATAGCTGACCTGTTTGATATATTGAAAGGGGCCCATTCTCGAGAGCCGACATATATAGTCTAGAAGTATATCCATGGTTCTTATTTTCTACATATTGTAACATAAAGATCAAAGGTGTCTTGATCTCAATTGCAGTCCAAACTATAAGCTTGATTTTCCCTCTTTGGACGGCTGGGTTGGCCAAGTCGCATCAGTAGGCATAATAGCCATGTCTGGAGACCCATGATTGAGAGTTTGAAACTGATTGAATCAAGCACTCATTAGAAAAGAGATCCTAGAGAGGGGGTTATTCTCACGATAGCTTCAATTTCTAAGTCTTACATACAGATGCTAGCTCTAACCTGTGCCCCTTCCAGAATCGGCAAAATGCACTTACTTGTAACATGTATAGCTGTAAGAGTCGGACGCTGCTTAGAGCGTCACTTGCAGATGTGACAGTTGTGGAGGATTTTTTTAACAGTGGTCGTAGACACAAATTCTATCTTGAACTAACTGTAGGCGTAATAAGATTCCGATTAGGGATGGGTATCCATTGAATCCGAAAACTGATGAACGAACCTGATTGATTTTGGTGACGTTAATTTATTGTTAAATGAATTCTCGAACTCAGCAATAAACGAGTTGATCATCTTAAAAATAATATGAGCATTGAATTCTGATGTTGGAGTTTCAGATGTGCAAAATAATCTCCTAACCAATATTGTTTTAGATTTCGATCGTTGTTTACCTTCTAATAAAATTATAATATACGCTAATCAGCATCATGTGATGGCCAGGTAGCCAAAAACCAAACAAGATAAATTGACAAAAATTCCGTCAACTTGAAAACACTTGTATTGTCAACTTCACACAACCAAACTCCACTATCAGGTATGACACGCCACGAATATAAACTACCAGAAATAACTTCCATACTTGATCTGAAAAGATCCGGGATGAGCAATTCGGCGATCTCTCGGCAACAAGGTATTCCCCGGACAACTGTGAGGCGGTTGATCAAAAAACATTTAAAGGATAATGGCGCATCGTTGGGCGCCCCGACTCGAAGAGGGATAAGCAACGGCTTAACCCGAAGAGAGAAGTCTGCAGTAATCCGGAACGTCCAGAAAAACCCTTGGCAAACACTAGTTGAACTATCTCAGTACGGAACTGGGGTTCATCCACTTAACCCGAGAACAGTACGCCGTGTATTGGACACGGCCGGGATTCGCCAATGTGCTAGTGTTGATGTACCCTCGTCGACTCAAAAACAGCACCAAGCTCAGCAGGACGGAGCAGAGGATCATACCAATTGATAGGTCCATGATTGGCGCCATATCCTCTGGTCTGGGGAATTGGGCCGACACATCGGGTTCTATTTGAAAAGCCAGTGTTTGGCGCCGACTTGATGGACGGTTGGCCGATAATACGGCGCACCCTACACACACCGTCAATCGCTCTTATGTTGAGTACTGAGACGCTATTTCGCGCCGGGGAGTTGGACCCTTGTCGATCGTCCCCCACCTCAAAGGAATGCAATATGCATTATGGAGAATTTTTGCTGCTATCAAGAGAAATAGAAATGACAGACTTTCAACGTTTTAGACGCTATTAAAAAATGAGGAAAGACAACCATTTATTGGTAAATCTTCTGTTTTCTTTTGCATAGGTTTATTGGACTACTTCACAAAGCCTTAATAATTTGGCACTACTTACTATTCTTCAATAACTCGACACCCTCGTAAATTGAAACTACTACAATTCTACACATGTTTTTTAGACATGTTATCCATCAACCTCTGTATTCCACGGATATTCATATCTAATCAACAGTTTTTATTGCCCTCTTTACCTACCAATAAAATATTGTCTATCCGATACAATTTCCTGATAGCTGGATTGTATGGTGAAAAGTTGTATTTGCCAGTTTTACAATTTTTGAAAAATGCCGGTACCAAATCAAGGGTGTTCTGCTCCCTTTTATCCCTCACGTTATTGGCGATATACAAATATTTGAAATGCTGGGTATTTTGCTTGTGTTGACAAGCTATCTTGGTTGTAAACTTTCTGAATGATAGACGGTCAGTTGTACCAGGCATGCGAATCATGAGTACCTTGAGCGAGCTGGTATTTTTTTTATATCATATAAAGTATTGATTCAATATTGAAGTCACGCGTGTCATTATTCCAAAACTGGTAAATCAAGTTTAGAACCTTCACATGAGACATACTTTGATACAGAAGCTCAAATATTTCTTGAAAGCCTTGATAATATATAGATAAAGTGGTCACAGTTGGGTTAGATTCCAAAAGACAATGTATAAGACCAATATTAATATATAATTCTCCTGAAATGGTCAAAGCTTGAAATGTCGGGAGATGTAAAGTTAGTTTTTTAATGAACTTTTGGTGGACTTGAAATTCAAACTTGAGATTCAATTCAATCAACTTGGTAAACTTATTGGTTGGAGAAATATATAATTCCGAGAAGAAAATACCGCTTTGAGTGTGTAAAAGTTCGAGGTTATCAGGAAAGCACACATTCCAAACATGACTATCCATGAGTACAACTGCACGCAAGGATGTTTTGTTTTCTATTAGCAACGAGGGTATCATTTCAGTAAAGGGGTTATGTTTGTTGCCTAGTATAAAAATCTGCTTGACATTTAATGCCGTTAAAAGCTTTCTACAGTCATTGTCTATGATGGCGTTTTGCGAGAAGTATGCAAGAAAGACCTGAATATAACTACTGATATTTGCCCTCTCAAAACACCATAACATAACGGGGGAGATTTATACAAATACTCGTTTGATATTCAAAGTTCAGCAAAGACCCAATGCCCCAGGACTTCCCTAAATACCGAGCTGGTTAACTCACAACGAAGACTTCAAACCAGCCTTCAAAGCGTTTTTAATTTTTTTATCAACAAACTATCACTGATTGTTCACAAACTCCTCTGTACAATACCGTACAACCATAATGATTAAGCCTACTAACATAAACAATGTGTTCGGGAACACTAATTGTACTACTAAGTCCGGCAACCCGAAGCTTGCTTGGAGTTCGCTGAATTGTTAGGCTAACTGTAATTCTTGTAAGATCTAAACCACAAGCCCTAACTCAACTTCACTGAAAATATATATAGGTTAGCCCCATCGGATTGAACACTTACGGATCGAATAATTTGCGTTTTTTGTAAATTTATATTGTAAACAAACAAAAAAACACTTTATTATCAACGCCATATACAAAGTTGTATTTTAATAATTATTTGTTTCTAATGAGAAAAGATAGAAAAGTAAATATATCCAAAAAAGATTTTGCTTTACTTTTATTTTGAACCCATAGTTGGGTTAGAAGTTGGGTCAGGGTCCGTCTGCTGAACCGGTGAGTGCGGTCCCGAATTAGCCATCCTAACTGCTCAGACGACCTTGCCATTTGAATTGGGTATACGCGATCGCTTCCTTGAATGGTTCCTTATGTCTCCAGCTAATTATTTTCACAATGTTCGAGTTCCATTGACACAATATTCTTTGAATTCAAAGCTTCGTCCAGAGCCTTCTGGAGCCTCTTAACCTCCAACTCCAACTTTCGAACCTTCTCTATTAAAGCAGCATTTGTTTCAAAAAGTGATAGCTCTCCAGTATTTTCGAGACCCCCTTTTCTCTTTCTGAGTTTCTTTTGAGGTGCTGGCGTAGAAATATTTCCTACTTCTGGCTCAATCACTGACTCCTCTTGCACAGGATCTTCGGGCGTGACAAAATCATGATGCATCTGTCTTTTGTATTCACTCAATGCAACACCTGAATTATTTTCTAATAACCCACATCTTTTCCAACCCTCTATGATAATTTTAGAACTGTATGCCTCTTCTCTGATATTCATATAGGTCTCGAAGAAGTGTGCATTGGTGGGGCTCAACCTAGCACAAAAATTGTGAGAAATCTGCCTTCTATATAGAATTTTTGCGTGACCAAAACAAGATCTGTCAAGGGGTTGAAGGATATTAATCATATGAGAAGGAAGGTATAAAGGAATGATCTTCTTGCTGATAAGTGTGGAGATAACTCGGTCTGATGCGTGGGACAGATGCCCATCCATCAATAGGAGTGTCCATTTGTCTTCAGATGCAGGAAAGTGGTCTGAAACCCATTCATTAAAGATAGACTCGTTTACAATTTCTGAAGGGGATGTTTCATAATCATAGTTTGCAGTGCTAACACCAGGAAACCAGTTTTCCATCTGATGAACTCCCTTGTAGATAAAGAAAGGTTTTCCAACCTTACCAGTTCTTGAAATCATCTCTGACGTCGTTACAAGCTCAGAAGAGTCATAAGAAGCAATACTAGGTCTATTATTGAAGACTAAGTATTGAATATTTGTTGTTGGATCCCCAATTTTAAACCTAGCTTCATCGAGATTCCATATGTCATCTGGGAGGATGTTGTAGGTGTCGACGTAGTCGGTATATAACATAAAAAATTGCGAAATCAAGTATCCAGCATTCTTTTAGACCCTTGGCATATCTAAATGCGTTCCCTTATTCAATTTTAGGTACTTGCACCGTCTCACAAACCCTAGGAGCCAGTTGTTGGATAACGGCCCGGGAATGGCCTTTGAGTCCCAATTGCTCCTCAAATTTCCAGCGAGTTGTCTCGTCTCCATTCGGGTCAGGGGAGTATTTTTTGAGCTGAAAATATCAAATACCCTTCCAGCAATTGCTCTTGATATTTTGAAAAGATCTGATGGCCTTGATTGGCCTCTGGTATGGGCCTTCTTCCATTGGCTCTGTCGTGAACGGTGGTAGGGGGTACTCCATATTCCTTGGCAATTTTTCTTAAACTTTTCGTTCTCTCTGGTAAAAGAAACGCTTCCACAGCTTTTCTGAGGTTTTCTTCATTCATTTTATCAAGAAATTATAGATGTGCGATATATTTCAGTGATTTATAAATGTTTTTATTTGAAGCATTGTTTTTTTTTTTGTTTTACTTTTGATAATGTTTTTCAACGATATTTGTTCGATCCGTTAGTGTTCGATCCGATGGGGCTAGCCTATATTTATGTTTATTTCCATGATTATATGTATGATTACTTTTATGATTATTTTTGTTTTGTTTTGGGAATTTCAATTTTTAAATCTAGCAACAATAAGTCATATTACTAAAGTTTTAAGCAATTAAATTATCTATTAATGCTCAAGTCTTACATGTCAGCCGTGTCTCAGTTACATAATGCACCACAGGTCAGGTACGTAATCTCCCAAAGTGTACCCCTTTGCATTCTGGTATTTCAATGTGGTAACGAATCTAAGCCTCTGGGGCTAAGTTTCAGAAACCGCCTTGCTCAAGGTATTGCTGTTATTTCTTGATTCCTTCTTTCTTGCTACACCACCGCAACCTCTGGTTCTTTTCTCTTCATTATCAATTGAATACTATAATGTCTTCAACCGACAATAAACCACCTTTGCCGCAGCCAGGTGATACTCCTTCTGCTCCTGAACCGGCCCCTGCTGCGTTCAGCGACAAAAATGGGCTTCCAGATGAATTCTTTGACGACGAGCAACATTCTCAGCAGCCTCTCGACTTGACTCCTACGACATTGAAGTTCAAACAGGATCATAAATTCATAGATCTGAGACCGGACTTTGTAATCGATGTTGCTCTCGCTAAAAATAGTGACTCGGAGCCGTTTAACCTGAGCAACGTCAACAAACTCATCACCGCCCTCAAGAACGCTGGGCTCTATGTTGAAATAAGACAGGGCTCCGCCTCTTCCCTCCTTGTTTTTGTCAAGTGCAGCGCTGCCAGGCTCACTCGACAGTACTACTACTCTGCTACAAAAGATTGGCTGTACACCATCAGCACCACTCCTCCATCCGAATGGAATAACGAGGAAAGTCCCGACCTGACCCCTGCACAAAAATTGAGGCTTATTTATTCAATTCTTACAGCTCCACCATCTGATCATGGCATTGGAATCACCCCGGACATTGGCGAATGGTATTTTATCAAGTCAATCTTTCCTCTCCACAATCATGAGCTCAACAAACAGTGGATCCGGAGATGGTCCACCAAGTGGGTGATTGATGCGGAAGACATCAACTGGATCAGAAACCATTTTGGTGAAAAATATGCCCTATATTTTGCCTTTGTTCAGGAATACATCCTTTGGCTGATTTTCCCCACTGTTATTGGCATCTTCACTTACTTCTTTTTGGGGTCTTACTCAAAGTTTTTCGGCGTACTCAACATTGCCTGGGGTGTGCTCTTCGTTCAGGCATGGAAGAGAAAGGAGTCATCTTTGGCCTTTGAATGGGGTGTCAAGGGTAGCTCTATTCTAGAGACTCCGAGACCTCAGTTCGTTCCCGAATCCTTTAAAGTTGATCCCATTTCAAATGAGAAGCGTGGTTATTACCCCAATTGGAAGCGTGCTCTCAAGCAATTGGCTTTCATTCCTTTGGCTTTGGGCGCTATTTTAGTTGTGGTAATCTTACAGATGCTCTCTTTCTCTTTGGAAATCCTCATTGGCCAGCTTTACCATGGTCCTTTCAAGTCCTATTTGGCCCTTATTCCGACTGGTGTTCTTGTTGCCGTCATTCCTGTAGCTGTTTCCTTGTACTCCAACGTTGTTGCCGCCTTCAATGACTGGGAGAACCATGAGACCGAGGATTCACATGAAATTTCATTTACCCAAAAGTTGTTTTCTCTTTCTTTCTTGACCAGTTCAGGGGGTTTATTGCTGACTGCTTACTTGTACCTTCCATTTGGCCACCTTTTACGGCCTCATGTTGATTACATCACTGTATTTTGCCAGTCCTGGGTTAGTAACCATTTTGCCTCTCCTGAACGATTTGAGATCAATTCCAACCGTTTGCAACAGCAGGTTCTTTACCTCATGGGCACTGCTCAGGTAATTAAGTTTGCTGTCAGTACCGTATTGCCATATGTTCAGCGCAAGACCGTCAGTCAAGCTCAACGCATCACCTCCAAAGAGGCAAACCCGTTTAACGATGACCACGAAGAAGTTGCCTTTTTGGAAGAAGTGCGCGAGCAAGCCCGGGAGCCAGAGCACTCTGTTCAGCCCGAGTACCAGGAAATGGTTTTGCAGTTCTCCCATATTATGCTTTATGGTATTGTTTGGCCCCTTGCACCCTTGGCGGCTTTGATCAACAATTGGATTGAACTTCGTGGTGACGCCGTTAAGATCTGCGTTGATATGCGCAGACCTATTCCTAGCCGTGCTGAGAGCATCGGACCCTGGCTTTTGGATCTTAAGATTATTACCTGGATTGCTAGTATCATCATGAGTTCTCTCTTGGCCATGTTTTCAGATACCTACTCTGAATTTTCCATGCGCAGTGTTGAAGGGTATTCGCTGGTCAATTCCTCGCTTTGGAAAATCTTAGCTTTTATTATTGTTTTTGAGCATGGCTACTTTATCTGGTCCTTTGTTGTTTCGTTTGTCGTTGGCCAGCTGTCTAACAAGAACCAGATCAAAGACAAGCAGGCTCGTCATTACCTTCGCAAGATTTCACTTGAAGAAGAAGGCTCCCCTGTCACCGTCACTGGCGAACTTAAGAACTTTAAGGTTTCTACTGTTAATCCTTCTGAGACTGTGTGGAAGTCACAGGAACAGAACGAAAACGCTTTGCTGGAGGAAGCAAAACGAATCTTGCACCGGGTTAAAGAGATCAACAATCCTACCCCGGGTGAGACTAAGAAAACAAAATAACTGAAGATAGGTTGGCCAAAAAAATAAAGTGATTCGACATGAATACACTTGCCTTTTACTTATTGAGTACTAAGCCACAGAAAAAAAAAGACAATCTACATATATCAAGTGGAAATATCAAATATCATATGTAAATGGATATATAGCAATTAATTATATCGTCCTACCAATACCGTTGCTAATGATGCCAAATGATAATCAATATTTACCTGTTAGGTAAATGATTAAAACAGAACTATTTAGATTTTAATGATTTCAACCCTTGCTCTTTTATAAACTTCATTCACCTCATCATCTTCATTTTCGTTTTCTTTTTTGATTTCTGGCTGATCCTGCTTTTCATCCCTGGGAACAATATCAATCTTGGCAAACTGGCCACCATTACCACCAGGCTTGACCAAAAACCCCGGGTTGATGGTAACAACGCTGGAAATTACCTGTGTAGTAGCCTTGAGAATGGACGGAATGATTAGTACGTCTGGTAACGCTTGCTGAAACTCAGCAAGACCCATGAATGGGACATCAAGTCCGGCGCTGGCAACGATGGTTTCTTCATTGCTTGCATCGTCAGTCTTGACCTTGACGGAGCCCGGGTAGAGCGGGTAGACGGTCCGCTGCGAAAGAATGTCCTCCATGCAGGTGCTGAAAAAGGACTTGGTGACAAGATGCTTGGTCGTCACTTTAGTTAAATCGTGTAAAATGTCCTGCGACGAAACAGAAAAAACAGTGCCATTAATGGTAAAAGTGGCCGGGTTAGAGACGCACTTGACCTCACGTGGGAGGTCAAGTTCACGACGGTTGAAAGGAGCTTGTGGGAAGGCGGTGTGGCCCGCAGCAGTATCCCGCACGTGTGGAACAAGAATAACCGACAGGTTGGTGAAGTCAAGCTTCTTCAACCGTGCACTAACGGTAGATTTAAAGAGGTCATCCAGTGTGGCGTTTGCATCAATCTCGCCCGTGGCTGGGTTATGCACTTGGAACTTGCCCTGCACAACCGCCTTATTGGTCACATCAATAAAGGGGCCAAGCAGGATAACAACGTCGGGTTTGGTGACGCTGATCTGGGTGATAAGATCGTCTAATGGCGAAAAGTCCAGACCATCAACATCAAGGGTATAAGGTCCTGCGGCAGTTAGCACCTGGAGGTTCTTCTCCTCTTGATCAGGGTTTCGGGCAGCAGGAGGAAGTAATGGAATATCAAGAATCTCAGAAACAGCAAAGTAATCACCGCCAGCGTTGGATCCCTTAAAACCAGCAATCTGGCCGGGGAAAAAATGAAACGACATTTCCTCGGGGAACTTTAGTCGCACTCTCATACCAGCACCGACTCGGCGACACGATTCCAAAGCTATGGAGTTCTTATTTAGTCGTTCATCTGCGGGAGATTCTGGAACAATGCGGCCAATAGCCACAATCTCATGCTGAAGCGATAGCGCCGGGTTGCCAAGCTGGTCTTCCGAAAGCTTGTTGTACTCAAGAATCTCCGGAATAAATGATTCAATGCGATCATCCAGGTACTCGGCCACCTCGGATATCTTTTGGTAAAGAGTTCTGTATGTGTACTTTTTTAGGTCAACGTTCAACGAAAACTTTGTAGCGGGTTCACTTTCAATCTTATCGCTGGCTCTGGCAGGAATGTGATTGTTGAGGACTTGCAAAACAGTACCCTTTCCGGATCGATTAGTGTAAGTAGTAGACGCAGTGTTTCCGCCAGTTTTGTTGAGTGTTTGGCTGTAGTTGGTACTTTGGGGCAGATCAGTGACTGGACTTGAGGGCAAAAAGACGCCAGGTGAACTCGCCAGATTGGATTTGATGTACTTTGAAGGGGTCTTGAGGTTGCCAGCACCACTACCGTTATTAATAGTACTAGCAGCACGCTTTTTCAAATTCGGAGAGTTCACGCCCGGGCTACTGCCTCCAAGAAGATTATCGAGAAAATCGGTACCAGGACTGCTGCCAAATGTTTTGCGAACAGCGCGCACAGGTGTTTGCACCAGCGATTTCCGCTTGGCCTTGGCCGACATGTCTTGTTCTAGCTCCTTTTGAATCGTGCCCCTGAACTCCTTGAGTCGCTCAATACTGAAGACATCCTGCTTATTATTGGTTTCCAAGGGGATTGAGTTCATATCGAACACCTCCCATTTGTTGTAAAATTCCTCCACAGTGATTTTGAAAAGGCGCAAAATCGAGTGGATCTCAGCCAAAACGTCGGGTTGATTGACCACAGAGGTACCAAATTTTTGTTCCAAAAATGCTAAACTCGATGTCATTTTGATATGATGAGAAGAGGGGGGGAAAAAAAGGTTGGTGATGTTTGCCTGGATGCAGGAATCAAGGAACGTGTGGATACAGAAGAAAAGAAGAATACGAATGGGAGTTTTTCATTTTTTTTGTTACGCGTTGCCCTTATTTTTTTGTCTTTTTTTTTTTTTTTTTGATTGTTTTCGCGTCAGAAAACTTGCCTAAAACAGATATGGAAAAACAAAAGACGCGTTACCTAATCAAGTAAACTGATTTTCGTCTTAATTTTACGAAACCATGTTGTGTTTTTTAACTTAATTCATGTGCTGAGAAAATGATCATTTGCAACTCTAAAGACAGACAGTTATTAAATAGATAAATAATCAGTTTATTGCTATTACATCAAATAGTTTATACAGTTGTTGTTTTCAAGTAAATAAAGACTATAAATAGCGGACCGATCCGGTTATTAGATAGATAATCAGATTATTGACCTTAGGCAATCATAAACAAAATTATAAAACAAAATGGCATATAAAGAAGACATATATTTCAAATCCTTTAATATAAGACAATAACTTTGATTATTTATCTAACTTTAGTTATTTACATGGTGAATAGTCAAAAAAAAAATTGTCAAAAATATCTCCTGAGGGTGAGTCGAACACCCGATCTCAAGATTACAATGTACCATTACAGTCTCGCGCCTTAGCCAACTGGGCCATCAGGAGGAATTCGTTGCGATATAAGAATTTTGGCTAATATATAGATATAGCATAATCAAGAAGTACTCGTAAAAGTTTTTTGGCCAAAAGAAAATATAAAAGAAATTACCAGTAGGAGAGCCAGATGTCTTTTTCTGGTTTCTGTTATGCCTATCTTTGAGTATGGAATTGAGTTGTGAAACTTTGTAATCCAAGGCAATGACAGGGACAAGTTCGCACCACTAGCACATGGAAACTTTCATGGAAAATTCGGCGCCATCGAACATCTGAACATTCGGCGCCATCAAACGTCTAAACCTATTACGCGCGCTGACACCGCTACTTTGCCAGCCTCATAGAGACAAATGTTTTTGAAATTTCATGTCTTCTTTGTATGTCATTCTGTTAGCAAATGGACGGAATTGACGATGACAAATATTGGAGCAAGCGTCCACCATGGAAGCTATCGAACTACTTACGCGGC
>QQZM01000012.1:170302-207410 GCA_013365045.1 Geotrichum candidum | reverse complement strand
GCGCGCTGACACCGCTACTTTGCCAGTCTCATAGAGACAAATGTTTTTGAAATTTCATGTCTTCTTTGTATATCGTTTTGTTTTGTAAATTTTATGTAACTATTTGATGTAAGGACAATAAACTGATTATCTATCTATCTATCTATCTATCTATGACACCGCTACTTAACGTCTGAACTCATTGTGCGCGCTGACACCGCTACTTTGCCAGTCTCATAGAGACAAATGTTTTTGAAATTTCATGTCTTCTTTGTATATCGTTTTGTTTTGTAAATTTTATGTAACTATTTGGTGTAAGGACAATAAACTGATTATCTATCTATCTATGTCTTCTTTGTATATCGTTTTGTTTTGTAAATTTTATGTAACTATTTGATGTAAGGACAATAAACTGATTATCTATCTATCTATCTATCTATCTATGACACCGCTACTTAACGTCTGAACTCATTGTGCGCGCTGACACCGCTACTTTGCCAGTCTCATAGAGACAAATGTTTTTGAAATTTCATGTCTTCTTTGTATATCGTTTTGTTTTGTAAATTTTATGTAACTATTTGATGTAAGGACAATAAACTGATTATCTATCTATCTATCAATAAACTGATTATCTATCTATCTATCTGTAAGGACAATAAACTGATTATCTATCTATCTGAGATAGATGATGCTTGGTTGGACATAATTTTATCTCAATCTTTTGGATACTGATAACTATAAAAACTGTCTTTTGCTAGCATCTTCCAAATCCCTACCCACTTTATCAAAATCAAGTCTTAACTTTGCAGCCTGGTGAGGCTCAGTTATGGCTTTCACTTTTTGGTCTAATTGGTACATTATTGAGGCAACATCAGTGCTAATGCCGTTAGCCCGGATTGCTGTCACGGTATCGTCAGAAATGAGGGTAAAGGGGATGGCAAGGAAATCGTGTGCCACAGCGGCCATGCAGGGATAAGTGTCCTTATGGTCGTGCCACCATTTAGTTACAGACACAAACGAAGCGTCGCGCTCAGATCGCTCCTGAAAGTAAGTGTCAATGTCAGTCTTGGCTGGAGTAGAGCTTGTCTTGTTAAAGTTATTGTCGTTGTTGTTGTCGTCAAAGTCGTCGTCGTCATCAGAGAGGTCAGAGAGGTCAATGACAGTTTTTGGTTGGGTGGTCGATTGGGTAGTCTGGCTTTTGGTGTAGAAAGTCTTGATAAAAATCTTGACTCTGTCGATAATCTTAGAAGCTTCATGGGACCCATACGCCTTGGTGATGAACTGAGTTTTGTATCGTGGGTCTAAAACTGACGCCACAATTACAGGCAGAGTACTATCTAGATCTTTGAAATGCTTTTCCAGTATGCGACGGCCTTCCTTGATAGCAAGGTTGAACTTGCGAGATACAAACGATTCTTCCAATTTTTGAAGCAATCGATCGGTCTTTTGATATAACCTTAGACCCTTGGGAATAGTTGGCTGTTCATTTGAAGACAGGTTCTCACAAGAAGTGTAAAGCAAATCAACAATGTCACAAAACTTGGTTGCCAGTTCGTATTCCTTATCAGTGAACTGAAGGATTTTATACGCATCATAGTGACTGAAAAACCGATAAAGATTGTACTGGTGTTGGATGACATGACGAATCATTTGATAATAAACATTGACATTTGATCTCTTATCAAGGTAGGGAAGCTCAGAACAATGAATTTTCCACCCAGTACGAAAATTCTCAGAGTGAGCAAGAAAGTGAAAGATTACTCTGACTTTGGTGTAAAGTTCAGGACCATCAGGCTCAGTAAAGAGGCCACCCAATCCTTCAACTTGGTTGATCGTCTGGATAATTTCAGTTGCACTTTGGCTGTTCAGTTCATGGAAAATACCATTTATGGTGGAATCGGCAACACTGGAGAAGGAAAGCACAGTAGTCTCATTACCCTTAAACAAATACCGTGAGGTGTCCTTTCGCAATCCTGAAAGCCCATTATGAATTGTATCTATAATCTCCATCTTATTTAAATGGTCAGGAAACGTGATACTGAAAACATGACTTCCAATATTTAGTCGATCAACGATATTGATTACTTTTTTGCAAAGCTGTTCATACTTGTCGTCATATTTGCACATAAAAGTGGATATTGGAGAGCTGTGAACTTTATATTCATCGATCCAAAATCCATTGAGCTGGACTATCAGAGAGTTCTCTAGTACTTTTATCGCATCAACAGAGAGGGATATAGAGGTTGCATAGTTGGCTATGATATCAGTCAACGACAACATGTAATGAGACGCTCTAGTCTCGATCTCCTCACTAATAGCAGCAGATGTGTAGGTATCGGGTTTGGTATCTGGTAAAAGCTTTTTGAAATCAGGATCCTCTAACAGGGAATAGGGAAGATTGTTTCGTAAAATCAGCGACACAAGAGTGCTTTGCACATCAAAGTTGGGCTTTTTGTGGACCCGATTATTACCAACAAACTTATAGTTGTTGGCGGGCTGGTTGAATGAGTAGGGATCGTTCTCTTGAGGCTTTTGAGAAGGCTTTTGCGTGTCGTCGCGGGAATCTTTTATAGTGGGAGATGCAGGAAGGGTGTTTAGGTTACCAGTGGGAATGCTAGTAGGGTAGACCTCTACAGGAGCAGGATTTACAGAGTTCTGAAGCCCGTGGGAAGGATGGGAAATAGGATCAAGCCTTGAGTGGTAGTTGACTTGATCATCACTTTTTTGTTGCGTAGCAAGGAAAGTAGTTGTGTTTGTCTTGGGATTCCGCTCAATGATGCCATGCTTCTTACAGTGCTCAAGCAATAACGATGTGGAGCCATTCAAAATGCTGGCGTAGCACTGATAATTGCAATCGCTAACCTTGCAATCATATCTATAATTTTTGCGCTGCTTGCATGCACGCTTATCAAAATATTCCGACTGAAGATCAACAGTATCAAAATATTCCCATACCCGCGAACGCTTTTTCCGCGGCGAGTAGAAAGACTCCTTGGTAAGTTGGATGGTCACAAACCTGCCAGCAGGGGTGGTTATAGGTACATTTGATGGCATGTTTACTGGAACGGCCAAAGAACGACGAGGCGAAGCATCCATTGGGATGGCTTCCGCAGAGGAACCGGAATTGAATCCATTGAGTTGCTGATGTTGGAGATCCCTGGATGGGTAAAGACCGGGATTCCCACCCGAGGAGGAAGTGACGGAAGGATACTGCTTGTTAAATGCAGGGTTGGCGCCATTGGGATTGGTTTGCGGAACCTGTGCTACCTCTGCAAACCTAGTGTATTCCTCTGCATTTTCGCGGTGTTCCTGAGAATGTTGCGGTTGTTGTAGTGGGGGCTGCTGCGAAGTTGCCTGGTTCGGTGCGGAAAGGGAGCCAGTTACTTGGTCCCCGTTATCATGGTCTGAGTCGGAGAGGCTCGAATAGTGATCACCCGAAGTTTGGGCGGAAGAACCAAATCTCATACTTGTTTGTGGAGTAATGTGTGGGCGGTGATGTTGTGTACCTATATTCGCGGGGGGAGGAGTGATGATCAGAATGGTCTTTACGAACAAGCCCTTCGGACAAACGAGAATACGAAAAAAGAAATAATCTTAAGAGGGAAAACGGCGGCGCGCGCATGTGGAGAATCTCCTTCCCCGGGGAAAGCGTAAGTATGGGCAGGGGTTGCGTTTTTAGCGGTCGCGGAAACGACGTGAATACGAACATTGAATTGGGAATTCGCGGTTTAAAAAAGATTTAATACTTGAGTATTACGTCAAGTTTCAAAACTAAAGCATAGGTTATAGTGTAAGCATTAACTATGTTTGTTCGATGGGTAATGATACACAGACAAAACGCCAACCCTTCTAGTAAGAAATTTTGATAAACCGATTTCAAACCGAAAAGGAAACCTGAATTACATCACTTGCAGTCCTCTATAATTGTAAGTGCTTAGGCAACGAAAGTCTGGCCATCGATTGCTGCGCAGTTCTACTGTTCTCCTGAGAAGTGCGAAAAAGTTTTATTAAATGGCCAATTATTCAAAGTGTTCAAACATCTGTCAATTAAACAATCTCTGTAATTATATATAATCATAAGTATTAATAAGCTTAAGAACGATTTAATTGAATATTTCAAAAAAAAAATTAAATAAATAAATAAGTAAAAAAAATCAACCCTTGGATGGAGAGAATTCTTGTGTGTTTCTGTTTGGGTTCTTGAGAAAGTTAATTCCCATGCTCATAGCCCCCAAACCATGCATTAATACCATAGAAAAACAGCAAAGAAAAACAATACCAACCAATTCACGCAATGATCGCACGACTAGTTCGAAAATAAATACATTATACACAGTTTATTATATTATACTTGTTTCGTTGTAAAATAAAAAATAAAACAAACCGCGAAAAAATTGGGTGGAAGGAGGATAAAAGGGATATCAAACGTAGGTGCTATATAGATATATATGTGGATGGAGGGCGATGTCGCAAATATTGAAAAGGAAATGTGTGATTATGTTTTTCTTTTTTAAAAGAAATAACTTAGGCGGACTCAGAGGGTGCGGCAGCAGCAGGGGCAGCAGCAGCGGCCTCCTTCTCCTCATTTCTGTCGTTTCTTCTCTTCTTGTTGTTGTTGTTGAAGTTCTTGCGGCCATTGCCATCGAATCGTCGCTTCTTGTTGTTGTTGTTGTTGTTACCACCCTTCTTATCCTTGAAGGCATTGAAGGATCTTCTACCACTGCTGCCATTGGCATCGGTGGTGAAGCCATGCTCAGCCGCCTTCATGTCAACGTAACCCTTCTTAGACATGATGAGCAGCTCGGTCTCACCGTACTTAGGCTTGGGGTCGAGAGCAAGGAAAGCCTCGGCATCAGAAAGGTTCTCAAACTCAACAAAGACAGAGCCCTTAAACTTCTTGTCATCAGAGCGACGAAGACGCACCTGCTTGACGGGTCCAAATCCAGCAAAGAACTTTTCGATATCAAATTGAGTGGTTTCGGTCTCATCACCAAAACCCTTGGCGTAAACACTACGGTTGAAGGCATTGGCACGCTGCTCGGGCTTGGGCTCAACCAACGGCGTCTTACGGCGCACAAGCTCACCGTCCTCAGAAACTTCCAGGAGCTCGGGCGACTCCTTCAGCGCAGCAACAACCTCTTCAAAGGGCTGGAAACGGCGCATGCGGGAGAAGCATGCAATAGTAGAGATGGGCACCCAACCGTCGTTAGACTGGGTCAGCTTGTAAAGGAACTTGTCGGTAGGGAGGTTCTGGTCAGAGAAGTAGAACTCAACCTGCTTGAGGATCTCGGCGTGATCGCTGGTAACGGGAAGCTTAGAGGCGTCGCTGACAACGTTGGTCTTGGGAGCCTCAGTAGCGGCAGGAGCCTCAGTGGCGGCAGGGGCCTCAGTAGCGGCAGGGACCTCAACAGCGGCAGAGGTTTCGACAGCAGCAGCGACCTGCTCAATGACTTGCTCGGGCTTAGATTCTTCAGACATGTTTAGGGATTACTTTGTTGCTCTTGTGGGGATGTGATTTGGACGAAAAGACAAAGATTCTGATTAAAAAAATTTTTTTTACTGAAAATTTCAAACCTCCCAACGGCGACAACATCAAAGATTAACCCTAACTATACCCTAACCTCATACACATGAAATATATAGTTTAATCTATAGTTCTATATATACAAGAGACCCTGATTCAGCTACTGTCATGCGCCAATTTCGGGAAACACAGCTGATGCTGCTCTACAACTTGCTCTTGTCAGAGTTTTCTTGCTCTTCGCGTATGCGGACTACACCATCCTGCATAAACGAGCACACTAGATTGTGGTTCTCGTCGTAAATGTGGCCCTGGTAGAGGCCGCGGCCATCCGATGCCTTTGATGAAAAAGTCTCCATAGTGTTCCATGCGTTAGAGAGACGTGCACCCATATCATGAAAGACAAATGAGTGGTCTATTGATGCCACTTTGTTGATCATCGAGCTTTTTTCTTGTAGGTTAAGAATAGTGAAGAGTGAGTTGCGGTCAGATACGTACAAGAACGCAGCACTTTGGACAACACTGTTAGTAGGAAATTCCGAGAATATAGTACACAAGAGCTAAAGGGTAGTACTTACACATGAACGTTTTGGTCGTTTGAAATTGGTTCATTTGCTTTGAAATAATGGATCTGCGAGCGCTCAGAGACTCTTTTGTCGTCATTTACATTGCCCATGTTACGCTTGCGCACTTCGATAGGATGATACTCTTCGTTATAAGTGATCTTACCAGCTTTTAAGAGCGCCTGCCAATGGGGTAAGTCGACATCGGGTGCAATTTCGTGGTCTTCAAGACTGTCAAATGCGTTGGCAAGTTTGAAATCATCCGGCAAGTGCCGCTGGTGGTTAAGCGAGCCTCGTGGCGTGGGCTTTTTAAGTGAAACTATGGCAATAAAACAAATGCTTTTGGCGGAAAAGAGCCGGGAGGTATCACTGTTTTGAAAAACCTTGACTTGGCGCACAAGGAAGTTGGAGCCATTACGGATCTCTTCAACCTGGTAGTAAAAGGGAATATCACGCTGACCGGGAAGCAAAAAGTAACCGTGAATATTGTGACATATAAACTCTTTAGGAGCAGTGCGGGCAGCAGCAAGACTCGACTGGGCCAGGACGTGGCCGCCAAAAACGCCAGGAGCTACCTGTGGCTTGTAGGGCTTGACAAGAGAGCGGAAAAGACGGACATTAACAGTTGCCAGAGAGGTGAAGTCTGCAGGCTTGAGCTCCTCGAGGGACATGAGCTGGTCAAAAGTTTTGTGCGATAATTCAACGAGACTCATAGTGGTGGAATCAGTAATGGAAAATGGAAGATGGAACTGAAAATTTCAAAAAAAAAAGATAAAAAAGACAGGTATATCGAGGGGGTATATATAGAAGATCCATGATGAGGAGAGATGGGGGGTAAGACAAATAAGGGCCAAAGGCACCAGTCAGCGGCTTAACCGTTGAATCTCGGTTTAATTTTATAATTTATTTTATATTAAACTTTAGTAAGCTATATTAAGTTTCATTTGTCACTAAATTATCATTATTTATTATTATCGTTACCCCACAACATATGGTTGGGTTGTCTGACTTAGGCTGTTGTTTCTTAATCTGTTGTGCGGGATTCCGTTTAAAGGAAACCAAACACTCAACGTCTTAACCCTTAAGATTAGACTCACAGATAAGTAATCAAAGGATTAGACCCATAAGTGTTTCAATAGCACACTCCTAGCCACATTAAAATCTACACCAGATTCTTGGATAAACTACGTGCTCTTCATTGCAAATAATATCTTTTGTGTGTTCTCTCTAATGCCATAAAGGCTGTTTGTGACCCAACTACAGTCTAATCTTGTTGAATTTCCCTGTCGGTTCCTTGATTTTCCTGGCTTCCTTTGAGTACTCATCTTCTTTTTCTGTTCCGACCTCCTACAGTTTCAGATGTGACATGAACTTCAAATAAAGATGTGCCAGTGCAATCTTCTGCTTCATATCTGGCTGATATAACTTGGGGTTGAGTTTGTAACAGCTCCTGCTTAATAAGATATCATAACTTGGAGTGGAGCAACAGGGTCTCATGAGCCTAGAAGGGTCTGTATTTCTTTTTGTATAATTTATTTTATTTCTATAACGCATGAATCATCAATTCTACATTTTTTACTTCCCCGAGTTACTTTTCACTTTACCCATTTACAGTATCTGGTTTATTCACCTCCAACCAGCACGACCATCTCAAGGTCCATTATTTCTGGTAAAAAAAACAATGACGGCAGACAAAAGGGATTCAGAGAGTCCCTGAATGACATATTGTTCATTAAGGTTGGCTTCATAGTGAAGCACGATCCTGCAAGCAGCCTTTCTGCAGATGGACTCCAAGAATTGAAAACCAAATCTACACAATCTGTCCTTGTACGAGACCGTAATTTCTTTGATTACTCTATAATATACTCTATTCAAACGGAATACAGAACTTTTTTGAAAGTGTGTCCATTTCTGGTGCTTTTGATTATTTTTATTTCCGGGTACAATCTATCAAGGAGTTTAACTTGCCTTCTTTTTCGTGACCCGGGGACATTTAATCATGACAGATTTTTTCTTTTCTGGCATTATCACTGGAGTAGTCTCCAAATCCGCTGCCTCTACAGAACAATTGTTTCCATGGTGGAGGTCTGATCGAATTCTTCTATTGTCGCACCAACCATGCAGTGAACCAGTAAATAATTCATCAATTTGTTTAATTTTGGAACAAGTAGTATACTCTGTAGTTATTTTTAAATTCAAAAGGATAAAACGAAAAGAACCAGAATTTAGGTTGTTTCCCGAAAGCGATCCTTCAGATAATTTTTGAATAACATGGAATACGCATAATGTATACTGTTTGTCTAATGTTTTATTAAGAGTTTTTGAAATGGAAAGATTACACCCAACGGTACCTCGGCGACTTTTTCATTTCAATTTCTCCGCAGTTCCTGAAAAACCCAAAATAAAAGCCATAAAAGTCACGTGCAAAGATCGTCTTGAACAAAAAAGAAAGAAAAAAAAATGCGTCCCCGGAGCGTATACCCGGCTGATCTGACCGAAGCAGACTAGCGACCAACACAACGTACACAAGCACACACAGAAATGCTGAGGACAAAATCCATAACAGTATCACGCTCCATGCGGTGCTTGATACGGCCGACTCCAGTTAGTTATCGACTGCTATCATCGCTTCACAATGAATCTACGCCAGCGCCTGCCGAAGGGAGCGCAACAACCCTGAACCAGGACCCGGCTGCCTCCGGCAAACATCACACTACAAGCCCCAAGCCTATCCCCCTGGCGGCGCTCAAAGCCGCCCCGCCTGCCTTGCATACACTTCATGCCCGTCTGCGGCTTGCTGACTGCGGCCTCCCGCCCGCAACCCTGGCACGCTCCCTTATCTGCGCATCGGCGCGCTCACAGTACGTTGATAATGCCGCCCTTGCCCGCTTTGGTACCGGGGTGTTGCAGTTTGTAGCATTTGATTACTTTGTGGAAAAGTACCCGCGGCTGCCGCCAAACGTGGCAGAAGCTGCCGCCGAAGCGGTGCTGGGCGAACGTGGCCTTGCTCTGCTTGCTGAGCGTGAGTGGGGGGTTGAAGAGGATAGCCGCTCGGCACTGGCACGCTACCTTGAAGAGGACGAAGAGGGGCTGCTGTTGGGAAAGCTCCGGTATGGAGTAGTGCGGCCATCGCCGCCCCCAGCTGGCGACGCCGGAACCCCAAGCAGCCAGGAGATCCACGACAGCCGGCAAGCGGCGCTTGCCACATTCGTGCGGGCTCTCGTCGCTGGTATTTACGCGCACGGGGGCCTGTCCACGGCCCAAGAATTTGTCCACACGTACGTTGTTCTCCCGCGCGCCAGCCAAGTTGACGTTGCGGCACTCGTGAGCGCGGCCGCGGGCCCGCACCCCGTACGCGCGCTTGCCAACCTCTGTGCGCGCGAGGGCTGGCCCAACCCCGTCTCACAGCTGCTGACCGAGCAGCCCCAGGCTTCTGCGGCTGTTGCTGCTGGTGAGCTCCCCCACCACAAACCAGGCTGGCCAGAAACAAGCAATATTTATAGTCCCTCGGCCAGCTTCATTGTGGGCATTTTCAGCGGCAAGCAGCAGCTGGGCCAGGCCCAAGCAGCAACAGTGGCAGAGGCAAAACGCCTCGCGGCGCTCGATGCTCTCACGCAATGGTACCTGGCACCTCTTGACAACGATCATTCTAGCAGTAGCAGCAGTGCTCACAGTAACAACATGCCCAACGAAAGCGAGATCATTTTTGAGCAGTAACTGCAAGCCACACGAGCAGATGCCACAACGGGCTCAGCTGACTGGCTCGAATTTTTTTTTTTTCTGCGCTTGTTTTCTTCAGCGGCTTTTACCAAACTAATCATTATAATGAAACGACATTTGCCTGTAAATAATAACGAATATAAATATAGTATATAAATGTACATGTGGAGTTTTTTTTTTTTAAAATCTTTTCTTTTTAATCTTTAATTTTTTTTTTTTGGTTCTTTCCGTTATCTTAATGTGAGTATTATTATGATTATTATTATTATTATTATTATGAGTTTTTTCTTTTATTTTTTTATGTTAGACTGTTTTTAGCTTTTTTTTCAATGGCTCTGTTTTATCGGGCTGCAGGATCATCATCACCGATGATGGCTCCGGCTTGCGTTCCGATGGTGGTGGCGCTACGTACGTTCTATGATGCGCTTCATCCAGCCGCAGATCACTTCTACCCTTTTGTTCATAATTGTTTTTATTAGCACCATCGCCCTCCTCCTCGTCATCGTCATCGTCAAAGTGATCAAAGCTCCTGCCACTGCGCTTGCCGTAGCGCTCAAGCCGGCGCTCGAGCTTACTCATTTGCACTCGCAACATCATTTCCGACTTGCGCACAATTGACTCCGATTCGCGCGCGGCAGCCTCAGATTCCTCAAGCTGGCCGATTCGGGATTTGAGCAGATCATTGACAAGCTCTAGCTCAGACACTCGCGTCTGCAGCTCCTCCTCGGTCTTACTCAAACCCAAGCCCGAGGTGGTACTGGTACTAGCACTATCAGATGTAGTGGTACTGCCGTTGCTAATGGTGATTGCTTGGCTGATTGACGGCAGCTTATCGTTTGGCCTGCTGTTAGCGTCCGTTGCCATTAGATATGGTGACGAGGTGGCTGCGCTCGATAGCTGATCCAAAGCTGAGCCACTTGAAAGGAGCGGCTTTAATTTGTCAAGTGGCGGTGGCTTTGCTTGTAAGTGTTTAGCAGTTGACGCCAACAATAACGGGCTCGTCACTGCCTGCAAAAATGGTGTTGTATGGGTAGAGTTCGGCGTGTTTTCTGATAGAATCGACTTTATCGGGTTAACGGGCGGCCGTAGAGGCGAAAAAGGAATGGATTCAATGTCCTTGAGTGGCGCCAATGGGTTCGGTGAGTTGAGTGATGGCAGATGTGACTTGAGAGGGTTAAATGATGGCGAGGGGGCCCAGGAAACGTATGGTGTGGCGGCGCCAGGCTCAAGTGTTGAGAGTAGCGAAGGTAAATGTTCGGTAGTAGATAAGGAGACAGTACTGCCGTTGGTATTACTGGTACTATTACTGGTATTATTATTGGGTTTACTATTCACACCGTTTAGAGTTACCGGCGTTGACCTTTCTATCAAAGTGGATGATACTGGTTTTGTTGTTACTGTTGCTCTTGCTGTTGCTAAACTCAGGGCAGCACTTGCGGCCAATCCCACTGTGCTTTCAGTGCTACCGCCAACTGGTGCCATAAGAGGCGTGGAGGCTGCACTATCAAGATCTGCTGCTCCAGAGATAGCACCAGCCACAGCTGCAGACTTTTGTGTATTTTTCACCTTTTTCTTCCTTGGTTTTGGCACCTTTGGTGTCTGCACGGGTGAGTCCGACGGGTCTGTTGTCCCGGCCTCCTTTTTATTTCTATTTCGTGATTTTATTGTATCAGTTTTCAGCGAGATTGGCCGCGACCGGCCGTGAAGTTTGAGAAAGAGTCCACACGCGTTGCATAGTATCTGGCCGTTTTCATCGCGCCTCCATAGCGGCGTGGTACTTGTGTGGCAGTTTTGGCACCACGGGGAGAGAGTTGAGCCCGTGCTAGAGCTAGTGGAAGACCCGTTGGTGGGGGTAGTTATGGCGGGCTTTGTAGAGTTGGCTTGTGAGGTCGTAGTGGCCTGTATTTTGGGCGAGTTGACCGGCGATTTAGCGGACTTGGGGACGATAGCTTTGTTAATAGATTTAAACGAAGAATGCGCTTTTTCGTCTCGGGCATGATCAGAAATAGCGTCGGACATTTTTTTTTTTTTTTTAAACCAGGACAAGAAACAGCATCGGGCGGGCTTTGAAAGAAAAAATAAAAAAAATTCAATGAAGAGAAAAAAAGAAGGCAGAGTACTCAAAGATATCTTGGGTGGACATACGATGAAAAAATAAAAAAAAAAAAAAAAGAATTTCCAGAGAGGAAAAAAAAAAAGGTAAAAATAAATTGTAAATTATAAGGATATTTTCCTGGTTTTGAGGTTGTAGATTTGCGCATTGTTTCAGCTTTTGTGCTGCCGCTGCTGATATTTTCCTGTCAAATATCGTCGTTGATAAGAGACAAGATAAACTATCCAATGAAATCTCTCGTTATCGAGCGGCCAGGCCCAACGCTAAGAGATAAGATTTTGTGTTTTTAGCTGGAAACAATCATTACACAGTTGAGTCACAAGGTCAGCATGATGTAATGCTTAGTCATGCCAAGTCATGACATGAACCAAAAAACATGTACCTTAAAACAAAGTATATAAACCAAAATACAAAACATATATGACTACAATTATAGAACATATAGTATAAAACATATTAGTATGGATATAAAACATAGACAATAAACTTAACCCCTGCCCTTTCTGTTTCTCACTCCTTCTCCTGGCCCGATTTCTATCGTCGCACATTGACAAGTATCAACTTACTCTGGTGTCCAACAGCAAACACCGACCTCCTGCGCTCAACATTTCCTTCTCTCCCGTTCGCTCTTACCACCATGTCGCAGCCCATGAAAGGCCTGGTCCGCTTCATTGCGGATCTTCGAAATGCTCGTGCAAGAGACCTCGAGACAAAGCGCGTTAACCAGGAGCTCGCCAACATTCGTCTCAAATTCAAGGACGCAAGCCTCAGCGGTTACCAAAAGAAAAAGTACATTTGCAAGCTCATCTACATTTATATTCTTGGCTACGACGTCAATTTTGGCCATCTTGAGTCTATCTCACTTATTTCCTCCAATACCTTTTCCGAGAAGCAGATCGGCTATCTTGCTGTCTCAGTGCTGCTTAACGAAAAGAGCGATATGCTACACCTCGTCATCAACAGCATTCAAAAGGACCTAAACGATCTCAATGACTACTTTACCTGTCTTGCTCTTCACTGTGTTGCCACTGTGGGTGGGACTACTATGTGTGACGCCCTCGCCAACGACGTGTTCAAGCTGCTCATTTCTCCTACCTCCCAGGATTTTGTCCGTAAAAAGGCCGCGCTGACAGTTTTGCGTCTTTATCGCAAGGACCCCAAAATCATCCCACCGTCCAAAGCCGATAGAATTGTTGCGCTTCTTGATGATACTAGTTTTGGTGTAGCCACATCAGCCGCGTCGCTTGTCATTGCGCTTGTTCAGGACGACCCAGACAGCTACAAGTTATCATACTCTAAGGTCGTCCGCCGACTTCAACAGCTGGTATTCGACCGTGCATGCCCTGAGGAGTACCTTTACTATAAGGTTCCCGTCCCTTGGTTTTTTGTCAAGCTATTCAAGCTCTTGCAGTACTATCCACCGTCGACTGATGAGACGGTCCAAATTGCCATCTCCAAGGTGATCCACAAAGTCATTGATCTCAATGCAACACCATCAAAGAATGTTCAACAGAACAATGCGCAAAATGCCGTGCTCTTTGAGGTCATCAATTTGGCCATTCATCTTGACATTGATCCCAAGCTTATGGAGCGTATTGTCAACATCCTTGGCCAATTCCTTACTGCGCGCGAGACCAACATTCGCTATCTCGCGCTCAATGCCATGGCCAATCTCGCTGCACGGTATGAACATATTCCTATTGGAAAATACCTCATCACTGTTATTCAGTCACTTCGAGACCGGGATATTTCTGTTCGCCGCAAAGCAATTGATTTGCTCTATTCTATTTGTAACGCCGACAACGTGAGGGTCATTGTCACCGAGCTGCTTAAGTATCTCCAGGCTGCTGATTTTGCCATTCGTTCAGAAATGGTAATTAGAATTGCCATTCTTGTGGAGAAATATGCCAATGAGTACCAGTGGTATGTAGACATTTCTCTTAATTTGATTTCAATTGCTGGCTCTCATGTCAGTGATGAAGTCTGGCAGCGTGTGGTTCAGATTGTTGTCAACAACGAAAGTCTACAAGCCTATTCTGTGAGAACTATTATGAAGTATTTAAAGGAGCCCTCTTGCAACGAAAACATGGTCAAGATTGGTGGTTATCTGCTAGGTGAATACGGCCATCTTGCAGCAGAGGAGCCTGGCAACTCGCCCATTGAACAATTTTTAGCATTACACGATCGATTCCCTTCGTGCTCTCCTTTCACCAAGGGACTGCTGCTTACAACTTATATTAAATTTTTGAACCTGTTTGCAGAGATTAGGCCGCAATTGTTACAGGTGTTTGAATTCCATCTTACGTCGATTGATTCAGAACTGCAACAGCGAGCCTTTGAGTATCTGAACATGGCAAAGCCCGAAAACGCAAATATCTTGCCGTCCATTTGGGACGAGATGCCACCATTCCCCGAGCGCACGTCAGCGCTCCTGACCCGACTGCACTCGAAACATGCTCGGTCAGAGGATAAACGCGTATGGATGCTTGGAAACCATTCGTCGCAGCAGGATAAAACGGCACTTGACTCTCAGACCAAACCTGAGACACCAACACTTTTAAGCACGCTTGGTGACAAACCACCACCACCACCTCCCATGTCTCGTAAGGGTAATGTTGTTCCAAGCGCTCTGACGAGCCAGCCCACGGGAGCTGTTAACCCCAACAAGGACAGTAATCACCCACTGCTGACGTCTGGTTGGGAGCGCAACTTTAAAAAGTTACTCACAACAACAGAGGGCATCTTTTACGAAGATTCCCTTATCCAAATTGGTCTGCGGTCCGAATATCGTAAGCATTTGGGCTGCGTGATCCTCTACTTTCGCAACATCTCTGGCTCACTTTTACAGTCTCTCTCGGTCGAACTGATCAACCCCGCCGGCGACGATGTACTTGGAGTATCAACAAAGAATTTTCCCGAATCCACCGTCAAGGATGGAATGACGACCCAGCAGGTTATCATTGTGAATGCAAAGCAGCCGTTTAGCGAGTCACCGATGATTAAGATTACATACATGGCCGGCACGCTCAAGGTAATCACGCTTAAATTACCAGTTATCCTTGAAAAGTACATGGATCCCGCCGTACTCACAGCAGAAGATTACTTTAAAAAATGGGCTCTGATTGGCAATGAGGGCGGACTTGAAGCGCAAAAGATCTTCAAAAACGTTTCCTATTCCTCGTCCGACACCCAGCGACCCACCGACGACCGGCGTAATTTTGCGGCCTTGAATTACAGTAATGTCAAGAATGCTGATCCCAATTCCAATAACTTGGTCGGTGCTAGCATTTTGCATACGAGCGACGGTGGTAGCTTTGGCTGCCTTGTGCGCTTGGAACCGGACCCCAACCATGTCAATTACCGCATTACTGTGCGTGCAACTGACAAACGGATTCCGGCGATTCTGGCCAAGAATATTTCTCTATTGTATCAGTTATAAATATAATTGGAAAAAAAAGGGGACATGTATTCATAATAATTAAAGTAATAATAATAAAAAAAAAAAATAGAATTTACACACTCACACATGATAAAGTGGACCAGGAGACTTCAACTAGAAACAAATTCGTGCTTTTTGTGCTCTTTAATTTTTTTTGGGTTTTTTATGGTTGGAGATTTGAAAATTTCAACTTCACAGTGGACCAAGTATAGTTTTATCAATCAGGACACTTGTAGAGCCCTGCCGGATGGCCTCTAAATAGTTGATATTATTGCCCATGCTGAGCTCGAGTGGGCGATTGAGCATCCGGGACACTCGCTCACCAATAACAGACAGTTTCTAGTCAAAAGCAAAAGTTAGCAAATGATCCAACAACGTGCTATGTGTTGTTTTTCTTACCCGAAAGTCTTCGTTTTCGCCAGAATGGTAGCCCTTGCTCGTGTCTCCAAAGGTCATGAGGCCACAGAGCCAAAGCCCAGGACAAAATTTAACAATATAGTTAGCGATAGTGAAAATAGCATGCTCGTCTCGAAGCCCTGGTGCATGCATGCCGGCGGAAAGATGAGAGATGGTGTTGACCTGAAGGAAAATGCGAAGTGGAGGCAAGCTCGGGTAGGCACGCATCCGCGCCAGCCGGTGCATATTAAGGGATTGTGCCGCCAGCTGTGTGTCCACGGTTTCAATAGAGTGCAAATTGGGTACCGCCAGCAATGGCACAACTACGTCTTCCGATACCACGCCCAAATAATGCCAACTGCAATCTTCCGGCAGCTAAAGGAAAACCAAAAAACAAAGGTTAATTTCACGCACAAGGAAAAAAAAAAAAAAATTCAAAGACCACCCCACTTCGGAGAACCAAAAAAGAAAGAGAGGGGGCCGAACAAAGCAGGGTGAGGAGGAGATGTAGCCACCGCCAGGGTTACTTGAAGGCAACTTACCATGCTTGACATTTTTATCAGTTCGTATGCGTTATATTCAGCAAAGTGACGGTGGCCCAGGGCATAGAGGGCTTGCGCATCTGCAAACGGGCGGCTCGTGATGTTTACGACAAGCTGCACCGAGCCCGGGTCATTGTAGTGCACATCGAGCTCACATTCAATAGCATCGGTCACGGCTTGATAGCAGAACTTGATGTAGTTGAAGCGTGATGGCGCCATGTGCTGTGTAATGGTATCCATCGTAGGCACGTACGCGGAGTCCGGAAGTGATACCGGCGAGGCTGGCAATACCGCTGTCATTGTCTGTAAATATTTGAAGAAAATTCAACCCAAGCGAAGGATTAGATGCCGGTATATCCAGTATAACGACGGTTTCTGGGAAAGAAGAAGAAGAAGAAGAAGAAGAAAGAAAGAGGCAGCAAAGCTAACTGATAAACAAGAAAAGGTCAGGGAGGATCAGGTTTTATTTCTCGGATAAGTTGGGAGAAAACCTTGATAGTCTTGTTTTCCCGCATTGACTTTTATTATGATTATTATTGTTTTATATTAGATTATATACATGTTCGAGAAGACGTTTTGCATTATCATTTGGTCATGATTTGCATGCTAATTGGATGTCAAAAGCAGGGCCTTTTTTCAATGTACCCCCTTGAACTGGTTTTGAAAAGGTTCCACGGTTGCCATAATTTCCTGTCTTATCTGAATGCTGGTGCCCCTCCTTCCAAAGCGGTTATATTGTTAATTATCATTATTATTATTAAAAAAATTTTTTTTTTTTTTCAGAATACAACTGTCCACCGGATTTAGATTATGATCACACTGGGCCCAATGTAGACTCGGGAAATGCAGAGCCCGTGAAATTTACGGAGACGTGGGAAATCAACTGGTCATTTGGCATCCTCCGAGACTCACAACAACAGACTTAGGACTCCGTGGTCGACAGCAACGTAAAATGTCAAATTGAAAAACTTTTGATTTTTCTGTATTTACAAGTTTGCTATATACATGAAACGATAAACTAAACTACCTGATACCATCATTCCTTTGCGCTGAGCTGGCTCGCGTCCCATCCGTGCTCAAATCGGTGGCAGTTACCCACATCGTACAGAAAGCTGTACTTATCCTTACCCCGGGCCACGCTGCGACTGAGAACTCTGTCTTTTGGAAAGTCCTGGTAAGTGCTGCGCAGCGCCTCGGGCGCGCGTAAAAGTGCCATAAGCCGTCCGTCACCGGCCTGCTCAAAAGTGCGCCGCAGATGGCTGACAAAGTACCCGGGTAAAACCGTCTCTGGCTTCCCCGTGATCTGACTCACATAAAATAATGTTGTTTCTAGCTCGCGTCCCGGGAGCGACGCGCGAATTAGATACATTAGCGTTATCGCTGTTGGCGTAAACCCATAGCCGGTGCATTCGCGGAAAATCATGTACGAGAGCTTCTTTGAATTCTTTAATCGAAATGCCGCAAGGGCTAAAAACTCAAATGTAGACGCACTGGGCTTTACTTTCTTATTGACAAAACTGCGGTAAAAGTTGAGACAGTCTGATGCATGGCCGTGCGCACTGGTAGAATAAAGCACAAGATTCATGGCCGTTGTGAGAAACCGCTGTTCACTTGCATGATCCGAGTTCTCATTGCTTACGGCCATAATAGTGTCCACAAGCTGCTCAGCGGGCGTCGCGACAATGGTTTTATGCAGGATATCATGGGTGGCCGCAAGGTCTTGCAGCTCCGCCGAGGGTAAGTAATCAAGCAGAGCCTGTAAGCCTTTAAAATAGACCTCAGCCGTGACGGGGCTGCTGCGCTGTGCAGCATTTAGATGCAAGTAGAAAACGTTAACGACATCAGAATTAGAAGCCACCCCCGTGGGATCTTGTAGAGACAGTCGCTGCAATGCTTCTGCTGCTACCGAGCTCGACGAATCAGAAAAGAGATCAACAATTGCTTTGAGAGAGTAGATGGACGGCGAGAACTTGCCTGGCTGCACCGCCTGGTGCCAAACATACTTGATTGTCTCTTCATTTCGCGCCTTGAGACCCGCTTCCAACAGCGCTGACCAATACTTTGCACCAATGTCGATGTCCAGCGTGACCATAGCATCAATAATAACGCAGCCAAATTCAACGTCGTTCCATTTAGCCACAAACGTCTGGAACATATTCTCTATAGGGAGAACTTTGAGCGCGCTTTCCTGAATATTGACATCCTTTTCAGCCGCGAGAGCCGCGACCAACCGCGTAAAGACGGTCCTGGCTTCCTCAAACTCACCATTCTCAAGCAGAGAGTGCATGTAGCTGATTTCGACACTCAGAAAATGCTTTTGTTTCTTTTTGGCGTACTTGAAGTAGTCTTGGAACAGCTCGTAATACGCAGTTCGTGCAAACGGGTCGACGGTGCTGCGCAGAATCCAGATAAGCGAATCCAGCGCGCTATCGCTGAGATATATCTGTCGCTCCACAATGTCTTCAAACATTCGTAGCACTACTGGCGCAATTAGCCGCTGGTCCTGGTCCGAGAGTATGCGTAGAATCGAGCCGGTGATCTTGGGCGGCGGAGGTAGCTTTGATTCGGCTATCCGCGTCGCCAGTAGCAGCCCGCTGGCGTGATCCCGTTGTGCAGCATACCGGTCAAACGCAATACCAACCTTATCCCAGTTGACAACGTCCTTGCCAAAAGCTTTGTCAATAGATACCAGGTGAAGGTCCTTTTGGTCGTGCTTGCCAAGAGTGTTAGGCACGTCGATTTTGCGAGTTTTCCTTAGACTGGCGCTCCACGCAGAAAAGGTGCGGGCCGAGAAGCAGGCACAGGCAGCGTGAGTTCTTGTCCTCAGGCTGTTCGATAGCATTCTTGGTGGAATTTCAGGTTTTCTATTAGTCCTCCAAAGCTGCGAATACAAGTTGATGTATTAGTTGAGCTGAGTAGTGCCCTGGGACAACTGAATTGGATTATATTATATTTATTTTATTTTATTTTTTTTTATTTTTATTTTTATTTTTATTTTCATTTTTTGCTTTTGCTCATCAGAACGTCCTTGCAATTTTTTTTTTCTCTCTCTGAACCTGCACCTACCAACAACACTAATGATCCACTTCCGCCCGCCCTCCCTTCTCCGCGGGACGCTGCTGCATGCACGCGCGTTCTCAATATCCTGCAATGCTCAACTGGCTGATATGAAGTCAGGTTTCCAGGTTTTTAATAAAACCACCAAGCTCCAGCAGCGTCAGCGTGCTGCTAAAAACGTGACCGAGTCGCGCCAGGTTGAGTACCTGCGGGATGAAGTAGCGCTACGCATGATTGAACGTCTGGCTTTTATTTCGCGTGAATTCCCCCGTGTGCTTGATTTTGGCAGTGGCGCTGGCAACCTTGAGAAGATGCTGTGTGAGAACGACACGCCCGATCGCGAACTTGTTCAGAGCCGACTGAAGCATATCACCATGTTTGACAGCTGCAAGGAAATGCTGTACCGCGATAGCAACCCCGATGAGTTTATTTTCAACTCGACTCTTGATATCGACCGCGTGGTTGGTGATGAGGAGTCTTTTGTGCTTGCGAACGGATCGCGACTGCAGTCCAACTCGTTTGATGCTGTCCTGTCAAACATGTCTATGCACTGGATCAACGACTTACCGGGGGTGCTGAGCCGGATCCAAGATGTACTTGTGCCTGACGGCATGTTTATGGCATCAATGCTTGGTGGTGACACGCTCTTTGAGCTACGTACATCCCTTCAGCTTGCCGAGCTTGAGCGCCAGGGCGGTGTGTCGCCGCGGGTTTCGCCACTCGCTGACGTCAAGGATATGGGCGCACTCATGCAAAAAGCCAAGTACAACTTGCTTACTGTTGATGTTGATGATATCATTGTCTCATATCCCGACATCTTTACGCTGATCAATGACCTTCAGGCAATGGGCGAATCCAACTCGGTATTGTCGCGCCAACCCTTTATTCACCGAGACGTGCTGCTAGCGGCCGAGGCCATCTACCGTTCGCTTCATGGCAATGACGACGGTTCAATCCCCGCCACATTTAGAATCATCTATCTCATTGGCTGGAAGCCAAGTGAGAACCAGCCCAAGCCTCTCAAGCGTGGTGTCGGCCAGGTCAACCTTAAGGACGCCCTTGGTAAAACCCCCGAGGAACTTGAAATTTCCTTGAAGAACAAATAACTGTACATAACTGCCAATCTAATTTATTCTACTGCTATTAAAAGTCGTCGGACAACCAGTCCAGTCATGAATTTGAATCAAAGGTCCATTTACGTTACTGCCCCTCCCCTACACAGATTCGTTTTGGTTACTATTGTGGGGGATTTAGTTGGACGGCGTAAAACATGATCATGAATACATTGAGAGACAGCATTAGATAAATATAAACAACAAGAACATTAAAAAAACTACATTAACATGCCCATACGCCAATGGTACCGTCCTCACGTCCCTCGACCAAATAACCCTCCTTAGACATGGCGGTTTCAATGGTAGAGGCTCCATCTGAGTCGGGGTCACCCGAAGCACCGGGACCACAGGTCCAGTGGCGGCCGGTCTCACGGTCGTAGACTTTAACTGTTGTCTCCATGTTGGTCGAAATGATGCGGCGCGAATCAAAGTGTAGTGATGTGATGGGATGGTCGTAGGCAAAAGCGTCCACAATTGATCCAGTACGAAGATCCCAAATCCGAATGCTTCTGTCCATGCTGCCCGTGGTCAGGTGCACGTCGTCAAACTGCAGACAGGTCACTGGGCCCGTATGACCAACTAGGGATCGCTGCACCTGACCGCTACGTAGATCCCACAATCGAACCACTCCGTCAGCAGTACCACTGGCTAGTGCTGCATCAAAGCATTGAAGCGCACCTACAAATGGGGCTGCCGCTTGGTCCATCGATGAGTAGCTAGACGACTGTCTCCATCGCGACTCGTCGCCAAAGGGGTTGGAATAGTTCTGGGCAGCGGCCCAAAGAACATCCAGGGTTTGTAGGCATCTGCCCGACTGAATGTCCCACTGGCGAATGGTCTTATCTCCAGAACCAGTAACTAAAGTGTCATATGAAAAATGCAATGCTGTGATCTCGCGCAAATGTGACTCGTATACCTGAACACACTTGTCCTCTGAGTCCAGGTCGTCGTCGACGCTGTTTCTTGAAAGATCCCATAGACGTGCCGTCGCATCAGTCGAGCCTGTGGCAACAATATTATTGTCCATTTGTAGGCACTTGACTGACGCCTGATGACCGCGCAGCTGACCCACGAGTTGGCCTCTGCTTAGGTCCCAGACCTTGACGGTGTCGTCTAATGACGCGGACACCATAGTGCCAAATGGGATATCAAAGTCTAGGGCAGTGACACTGTCCTGGTGTGCGTCGATAGTTCGAATAGCTTCGCCCGGAGCGTAGTACTGTTGCAGCGTTGGCATCGTCTTTCTGTGTGATCCCGACACTCGCCGGATCTTGGATTTTTGCTGAACATTTTCTTCAAACTTGCCAAAGATGCTCTGTGACATCAGTGGCTCACCGTCACCATCGCCAGATGTGGAAACTTGCGATGGGGTTGTACTGTTGACGGCTTTTTCTTTTTTACTAGCCTTGTCAGGGTTTGAGTTTTTACTCTTTTTATCGGCCTTGCCATTGGCGACAGTAACGGGCTCCTCTTCTTCGTCGTCTTCATCCTCGCCAACCTGCTCAAGCTGCATGTCCAAATGTCGAATTTTCTTTTCCAAATGAAATTCCTCTTGCTCGAGACTAGCAACGCGCTCAAACACAATAGATCGAGTCGATTGTAAATGCGCAACTTTTCTATCAATCTCTGTAATCTCATTAGCAGCAAGCCCCTTGCGAATTTCCAGAAGATCAAGAGTATGGCTTATAGCCTCCTTTTCTCTAAGAATCTGCTTTCTGGTGGGTGGTTTTAACTCTTTTGGGGTATTACTATCAGGCAGTGCTCGTTTTAAATCATCAATGCCAGGAGACACAGTATAGTCTGAAGTGGTGGTGAGCGCCTGGAAGCCCTGAAAAAGGGAAAAGTTGCTTGCTCCACGCGGGAGATTTGAGAAAAGCTCGTCGGGGATTGTGGTAAGTGCGCGATAGCGGATATCATCCTTAGAGGCCAGAGTACTTCTGACAACCTCCGAAGGCGCGCGCCGCTTGTTGAACGAAAAGAATCGCTTCTGAAATGCAGGCTTACGGATAATGTCCTTCATGGCGTCATGATAATAAGTTCCAGACAGATCACTGTACTGCGAGGATACGAATGTGCTTGCAGTGGCCGAGACGGTCTTTGAGAACCGGGTGATATTTTGGTTGGTATTTGCTAGCGTGGATGAAAGCGATTCGTCCTTCTTTCTGTGGCTCCCGTTACTACCAGAGGTCCGCGAAACGCTGTTCATAGTACAGGCTGAAGTGAGCTAACAGAAAAAGCCGTGGAGGTTTCTGTGCGCGGATGAGTCGGGATGCTAAAGTAGTGGTTTGGCCCTCCAATGAGAGATATTTTGAGCTTACTCAGTCGAGGAAAATTAACAAAACAAAAAAAGAAACCAAAACAGAATTACACGCAATATTTGTCTGCTTCTGCCAATTAGTAGTGTCGGCGAGCGTGCAATGTAAAGGTGTTGGTGGGTATGCGATAAGACGTGGAGTAATGGCGATGGGTCTGAGCCTTTGTGGAGGAGAGAAATCAGGGAAGGAAGAAAAAGCCGAATGAGAAGGCAGAGAAATTTTTGATAAAAAAACAACAACATTGGGTTAGGGCCTTTTTTTTTTTTTCACAAGCCAGAAATAAAAAGTCAAATAATGCCCACAAAACGCTCATTAAAAACACCGGAAGCTCCGACTGCTGCCCCGACCTGGTTTTTATCCCTCCGCAAAAACACCCACTCAATGCCAGGCCCCATGCTGCTCCGCTCCTTTGGCGAAACCCTGGAGATCAAGGATTCATGCGTCAACTGGATTAACAATGGAATTTTGGTTCGCAAGTTCACATTCCCAGAGGGTACTGTCGTAGATGCGGCAGTCTTCGCGTCCTTTCGGCCCCCGCCTCAACGCACAGCCGCTCTTCACGGGACCCAACCTGTCAAAGAAGAGGCAATTGTCATTGTCACATCTCAGTGCGCACATGTTTACTACTTATCTGGCTCTACCTTTCTTGTGAACTTTCCTTGTCCAATATTAAAGGTGCTTGGCTGCGACCGCGGCTTGATTCTCTCGCGCGACATGAATATGACGCCGTACGACGAGGCCCTTGAAACCGCAAACCTTGCAAAGTTTTTGATCCTCAGCGACCCGCTGCTGGAATTCAGTGCCATGATATCTTCTAGCAAGACTTTTATCTCACACACGGAGGAGATCGTTTATTTTGGTGATTTCACTGGCGCAAAAGACTTGTGCGTTACCTTTGACACTGGAACATCAAATCTTCGTGTTTACAACATCAGCCAGCTAACGCAGTCTTCTCCACTTCTTTCCGGACAGGTGGCCGTCAAAGGCCGTGAGTTTGCGCGAAGAAAGTCTAGTCGCAAGAGTTCGAGCATGTTTTCTCCTCATGAGGTTGATTCCACTTTGGAGGCAAGCCTGTTCATATCACGGTTAGACAACAATTTTTTGCCCAACAAGGATACACTGACTCCAGAGACCGTTGTGTCATCCCCAATGTCGAATTACAACAATCTTCAGAATATCAACAAGGAAGTTTTGCTGAATTTTGTTCGCGGATTCGTTCTAAACACGACTCTCGAAAGCATCAACATCAATCTATTCAGCCGTGGTTTAACATCCTGTTTGCTTGTTACAAATAAAGACCAAACCTATGCAACTTTTCTCACGTTTGAGAAGTCACTCCGCAAAGGCCTTCACCGGTTTAAAAGAACTGAAAAGATTGAAGGTATTTCCACAAGCTTTACTGAGGTTGGGTTTAGTGATCATAAGCGAACTGTTATAATTATGTTGACAGAAAGCTCGTCAATTTACTTTTACGACCCTTTTCTGGCTCTTCGATCAAATATTATTGAATTTCCAACAGATCATCAAAAGCTAATAAAGCTTGTTAAACACTCTGACACTACTTATCTTATTACTGAAGGAGGTCTTTACAGCTCAGAAATTACGTTAAATCCACAGCATGAACTTGTAACCAGATGCTTCAAAATGCTTGAAGTGATTCTTGAGGACCATCAGTTTATTGCCTTTACTTTTATTTGGTCATCTATCCATTTCACCGAGTCATGCTCAGACTGGGACGCATTTGTGCTCACACTTATAATTTTATTTATTGCACCTTTCATCAAATCAAACCCCTATCATCCAATGAATAGGACTCCCCATTTATATGTATCTTCAGAAAGGTACAAGTCTTATCTCACTGCATTGCCCAGGATTGGTTCCTACGCTGAGGGCTTATATAACTATTCCAGCAACTTCCATGAGCATATTATATACATCCTGTTTTTGGTTAAGGAAGACGCCAGACTCGATGTCTCACGAACAGCAGATTTTTTGCTGGTTGAAGAACTACTGCTTCATCTTGTGCCATGGTCAGATATCTCGCTTAACTGGGATACACTTAACAATCTTAGTGATTCTAAGAGACCACCTTGTAAGGATATTATTTTGTTTATTCATTTTTCATTCATTTTCTTTTCATTACTTTTTACTTCTTTTCAAGTTCTCTAACTCTGAGTTTTTAGCAATAATGTCTATTGGTGTTGTTTGGGAGCAAGTCCCTGACATTTTCTATGCGATATCCGAAAGCCTGAAAAATTCCAATAATCCTTTTAGCCTCTTCAATAAAATGAGACTATCAATTTCTAACGGTGTGACAATCTTACCCAGACTATACAAAACTATTGCTCTGTTTGAAATAATACAAAGCAAAGGAATCGAGATTGTTGAGCAAATTTCCAGATTGGAAATCACGCGCGGATTTGCCAATATTTATCCTGAAGGAATCAAGTACTGTGTTCTGGAGATTCTCCAGTGTAACAAAACAAGCGCTAAGCCGTCTTTTGATTTGAAATCACTTAGCCTATTAGAAAGAGACGATTTGATTCAGATGATCACTCCAGTATCCATACGGGCGCCTTTCAACGTATCTGTCAAGGAAACCCCAAGAGATATCAAGCAGATACTCAATGGCCTCACTGACTCTGACCATCTTCTTGCTTGGGATGGTCAATCTGAGATTGACCGAATTCAAATTTCTAAGCTGATTTTTTCGGAAGATAGAAGATTTTATGAAGCATCTATTCTGCTCCAGTCGTCTAAGCCCCAACTAATTACCTTGGTCCCATCTCCGCAATGGAGTGAGATGGACTTACTACAGAGACAGAAGGACCTTTATCAGATGATGGTCATCAGAATTTGTGCAATTTCTCTCGGTAGAGCAGCGCTCTATTTTTCTGCCCGCAAACCACTGATTACCGAGAAATATCCCATTCCTAAGTTAAACTTCACTGTGCAGCTCAAGCCTAGCAATATTACAATGACTTTGCAGAAACAAACCATCTCAGAAGAAAGTTTAAACTGGGGCTATTTCCATAATGGCGTATCTTCTGGCCTCAGTGTATCCAAGGATGTCAATTACTTGAACGGTAGCTGGATAACTTTTAATAAACTAGCTAATCTTACATCTCAGCATGCAGGGTTTTTACTAGGATTGGGACTTAACGGCCATCTCAAAAATATTGAAGAATGGCATATTTACAACTATCTTGGACCTAAGCATACCTATACCTCGATCGCTTTGCTGATTGGAATGGCCGCCAGCAACTTGGGCACGATGGATACTAAGATCACCAGAGTTCTCTCAGTTCACATTGTTGCGCTGCTACCTCCTGGATCTAGCGATTTGAACATATCGACCCTGGTGCAGACTGCTGGAATAGTTGCCATGGGTCTGTTGTATGCTGGCTCCCAGCATAGAAGAATGACAGAAACGTTTCTTGGGGAAATAGAAGGTAGATCTCTCACTGGTGCTGATGCTTTAAATAACGAGGGATACAAACTGGCATCTGGAATTGCTCTAGGATTTATCAACCTTGGGAAGGGTAACGAGCTACAAGGTCTTGTTGATATTATGGTAGTTGAACGTTTGCTTGGTATAGCTACAAAGTCAAAAGATGTACAGACATCATCTGTTCTTGACGTTGGTGTTCCTGGTGCAATCATTGCTCTTCTTCTCATGTTTATTAAAACATCCAATATTGATATTGCCCGAAAGCTTGCACCTCCCCAAACTGCTCAATTTTATGACTATATCCGTCCTGATTTCTTGCAAATTCGCACTTTAGCAACACATTTAATTATGTGGGATGATGTTGGTGATACGGAGGAGTGGCTCACAGATAACATTCCTGAAATCCTTAAAGAAGGTACGTCCAAAAATCGATTGAGTTCAGACCAACTTCCCTATTTTTATGTCATTGCTGGTCTTTGTATGACTATAAGCCTTCGACATGCATCAACTGGCAATTTAAGAGCTAGGGACACCTTGCTTACCTATTTTGATCTGGTAACATCGCTTCACAATACTCATGTTGTGTCTCACGATCAAAGACTGACAAAGGCTGCGCTGGGTCAAATCCAAAGTTCAATGGCATTGTCACTTGCTATCATTATGGCTGGCACTGGAGATCTCAAAACTCTTCGGCGAATAAGAATGTTATGCTTACTCAAAAATAAGGATACGCCATATGGAACCTTTATGGCTGCCCAAATGGCGCTGGGTATTTTATTCTTAGGGGGTGGCCAGTATGGGTTTGATAGAAATCCCCTCGATATTGCAGTGTTGGTAATTTCATTATATCCAATTTTTCCTTTTACCGTGACCGAAAACTTCACTCATCTTCAACCACTCAGATACTTTTGGGCGCTGGCAGCGAAACCCAGATGTCTTGTTACCAAAGACATAGAGACAGGTAACCCCACCCAGGCCAAGGTTTCAATTAGGCTGAAGAACCAAGACAAAGTTATTGTTAAAACAACACCGTTTCTTTTACCGGAATTGTCGGAAATTGCAGAAATTGCAGCCTGTGACAAAAACTACTACAATTTGAAATTGGATCTTACTCACGATACGGCTGCTAACAGGCTCTTCATGCGCACAAAGACGCTGGTTCTTACTAAGGTGGAAAAGAATGCATTGTCTAAACTATCGTTTATCTCAAAATCATTGGATTCAAAGTCAGATTACGATTACTACCAATTCCTGAAGATTTTGCAAACGATTGATCTTGAAGACGTTTCTGAAATCAAGTTTAGTGGAACCTGCACACGAGCTCTGGACACAACCAAGGATGACTTGATTCTCGCTGCTCAAAGCATTGCAAATTCACCGAAGTATACTGACGACCTCTGGAATCTTAAGGTTATCTTTTTGTTTAACGATAAGATTAAGGATCTCGAGCTCTCCACTTTACTGCCTACAGGTAAAGTTGAGGAGCTCAAAACCCTACTATGGAGATGGAAAATGGCCCACATATCCTAAAGTCTAGAGATAAAAGTGGTAGGGTGAATTTTCATAATTTATAAATGAAATTGAATAAAAAAGAAAGTAAATAATAATAATAATAATAATAATAATAATAATAATAATAATAATAATAATAATAATAATAATAATAATAATAATAAAAATAATAATAATAATAATAATAATAATAATAATAATAATAATAATAATAATAATAATAATAATAATAATAATAATAAAAATAATAATAATAATAATAATAATAATAATAATAATAATAATAATAATAATAATAATAATAATAATAATAATAATAAAAATAATAATAATAATAATAATAATAATAATAATAATAATAATAATAATAATAATAATAATAATAATAATAATAATAAAAATAATAATAATAATAATAATAATAATAATAATAATAATAATAATAATAATAATAATAATAATAATAATAATAATAATAGCCTCTTTATTTACTTTAAATATTAAATTTGTTTTTATTGTTTGTACATATCAACATTACTATTCTAACTACTAACGAGGAATACCAGCTCCACCCCTTCCACCGGGAACACCTTGAGGAGGACCCGCGCTTTCCTCGTTCTTGACAGTTTCGTCAACTGAAAGGATCAGACAGGCAGCTTCGGCAGCAGACTGGATAGCATTGACCTTGACCAGGGCAGGCTCCCAAACAAACTTTTCAAAATTGTTGGCAGTAGACTCAGTCTCAAAGTCGACACCGGCCCAAATCTCGCCCTTAGCATGCTTCATTCTTAGCTTATTGAGAATATCAGTACCATCAAAGCCAGCATTTTCGCACAACTGTCTAGGAATAACCTCCAAGGCCTTGGCAAAAGCAGCAACAAGAAGCTGTTGCTTACCAGCAATAGTCTTAGAGTACTCTCTCAGATACTTGGAGATTTCCATCTCGCAGGCGCCACCACCAGCAACGACAAGATTATTCTTGACAGCTCTCTTGACAATCATGATAGCATCGTGCAAAGATCTCTCAACCTCGGCAATGAACTGTTCTGAACCGCCTCTCAAAACCAAAGTACAGGTCTTGGTTAATGGGCAACCTGTGAAAATGTTGTAACGCTCACCACCAATCTGCTTTTCTTGGAAGTCATCACAAGTTCCAAGGTTTTCGGGTTTGATATCAGAGCAGGTAGAGTGAATGATACCTCCAACAGCAGAAATAGTACGATCCATATCACCGCTTGACACTCTGCCAGCGCAGAAAATGTCTCTGTCAGCAAAGTATTGAGTAGCAAGGTCACCAATAGGAAGCTTGGACAGGACAATGTTGGCACCAGACTTGGTAATGTTCTCAAGCTTATCGAGGATAATCTGCCATTCAGCATCCACAATAGCCTGGTACTCTGAAACCTCTTCGACTCTAACCTCCGCGTTGTCTTTTTCGGCCTTGAGCTCTAACTCGACGTTTAAGCAGATAATCTTAGGGTTGACGAAAGACTTGGGCTGTTGTTCAAAGCCAGCGTATGAAAAAGTCTTCTTGAAAGCAACACCATCAACAAAAAGAGTGTCCTCAATGCCGCCACCGGGGACCTTCTTCATACCAATGAGTTTTTCGTCTAGGTCGTCTTGATCCAGCGTTAAAACAGCATCAACAACCATTTTTGTGAAGAATTTAGAATTGTTGTGAATCAACTTGGAAGACATGGCAGTGGCAGCACATCGCTCTAATAAGTCGCGGAATTCGACGGGGTCCTCCTTCTTGACCTCCACGGCGAGAGATCTGACCTTTTCAACAGCCAGTCTAGCAGCTAGCTTGAAACCACGAACGATGGTGTGAGTGGAAACACCTTCCTCCACAAAGGTTTTACTCTCCTTAAGAAGCTCACTGGCCAGAATGGCAACAGAAGTAGTACCATCACCAACCTCAGCATCCTGGGATCTGGAAATGTCGACCAGAACTCTAGCAGCAGGATGGATAACGTCAAGGAGTTTGAGAATAGTGGCACCATCGTTAGAGATGGTAGTTTCACCTTTACCACCAACAATCTAAAAATACAGATAAAGCAAAAAGCAGTTAGAATAAAAAAATTTCTGCGGCAAGAAAAGGGGAGAACTAACCAAAATGTCGGATCCAAGAGGCCCTAAAGTCGATCTGATGGTATCTTGAATTGCAAGACAAGCATTGATGTTGCTAATGGTCTGTCCACGACCCTGGGAAGTGTCGGTACCTTCTTTTAAAACAACAATTGTAGGTGTCTGTCGTCCAAAACTCATTGTGTATAATGACTAGATAGTTGGATGGCAATATAGCTGATAAATAGTTTTGGGGGAAGATTAAGTCTGATTTGGAAGGTTGTCGATGTTTATAAAAAAAAAAGTCAAATTAATAAAAAAGACGTGTGAAAAAGGACAAAAAAGGAGGACAGGGTAACCGTAAGCACGTGATTCAACCATTTCCACATCATTTATACATTGTCGAAATTTTCTGAATCGGATCTCCATGTTTTAACAAGAACAATAAAGTATAGTTGGAGTAAAGATGGTGGCAAAAGATCTCGACAAGTATCTCAAAGCGGGAAAAAACTGTTACATTGCCATTGGCTTGGAAGGCTCGGCTAACAAGCTTGCTGTTGGCGTTATCAAACATTTCCCGGGCCAGTTGTCGCTTGAGAATAGAGCAGTGGTACTAGCCAACATCAGAGATACCTACAACGCGCCGCCCGGTGAAGGATTTTTACCAAGGGATACGGCTAGACACCACAGAAATTGGGTTGTTAGGTTAGTTAAGCAGGCCTTACTGGAAGCGAAAATTGGTTCAAAAGATCTCGACTGTATTTGCTTTACTCAAGGTCCTGGAATGGGTGCCCCGTTAAACACAGTGTCTGTGGCTGCTCGGTGTATCAGTGTGATGTGGAACATTCCGCTCGTTGGCGTGAATCACTGTGTAGGCCACATTGAGATGGGCAGGGAGATTACTGGTGCTGATAATCCGGTTGTGCTCTATGTGTCTGGAGGTAATACACAAGTCATTGCATACTCAAACCAGCGCTATAGAATATTTGGCGAAACACTCGATATTGCTGTCGGAAACTGTCTTGACAGATTTGCCAGAACTCTTCAGATATCCAACTCTCCAAGTCCAGGTTACAACATTGAACAACTCGCCAAGAAAGGAAAAAACTTTGTTTCTTTACCTTACACGGTGAAAGGCATGGACATGTCCATGTCAGGTATTCTAGCCTATATTGATGAGATCGCGAAGGATATTCTCAAGGGCAACAAATCAAAGAAAGCCCGTATAGATAATGATATCGAAGTTACGGTTGAAGACCTCTGCTTCTCCCTCCAAGAAACCCTTTTCTCTATGCTGGTTGAAGTTACTGAGCGTGCCATGGCTCACGTCGGCAGTAAGGAAGTATTGATTGTGGGAGGTGTCGGTTGCAATCTACGACTACAGGAAATGATGGGAATTATGGCTAGTGAACGTGGTGGAAGTGTCTTTGCTACAGACGAACGCTTTTGCATTGATAATGGTATTATGATTGCACACGCCGGACTCTTGAGTTACAGAACCGGACACACTACATCTTTGAAAGATTCAGTGTGTACCCAAAGATTTAGAACAGATGAGGTTTTTGTAGCTTGGAGATAGATGATGATAACGATAAATGGTGCATATAGTTAAGTTATTGTGATTATAGATCTGGGTTATCAGCTATCCGAGTAGCAGCCTCTTTAAGCAGACTGGTGGTTGTTTCCGCAATCTCAGAAACAGTCTCAATTATATCCGTAACTACACTTGATAGTGCTTCATCCCCAGTTACTGTAGCGCTCAGGACATGCGTGATAGCTGAAGCATCTGAAGGAACGACTTTTTCCACAACCTCGGCCACTTTTTTACCAGAGAAAATGAAGAACCTTAGAACAGAGAAGAAAAAGTACACAGGAGCCTTCAAAATGCGCCTCCAAACGATCCACAGTAAAACCAACCCCAGGAAACCAAGTGAGGCTAACATGCAAGTTCTATCCCATTTATCAGCTTGCTCTAGATGCTTGATTAGTTTGTGCGAGGTTCCCAATGCGCTTTGGAATATCGAATATTTGAGGTCCAACTGAGTGAGGTTTCGAGTAGACTGTTCTAGCTCTTCAATATTTAGAGTAGCCTTCATTGCTTCTGTCTGTGCTAGCTGATGTACCCGCTTAAGTGTCGCAGTGATGTCCTCCGATTTGGCTAATGCACGTTGTTCAGGACTGATAATTGAAGATTAGAATAGAAACAAGAAAGTAAAGGGATTCATGTATACTAACTTTAAAGATGTGTCTTCCTTTGCCTGCTCAATTCTATTTCCGAATAGAAGTTCCCTTTGCTGCAGCTGGGACTTCTCCACTTGTTTCTTGTGCTCCATCTGGTTTTGGCGGAAATACCTCCGTGCCCTGTTCACGAGCTGTTAGTTACACAATTAAAAAGGCACAGCTTTTTAATTACTTACAATTTAAGACTATCACTAACTTTTTTCAAGGTTTGCTCAGCCTTGGTTTTCTCGGGACCATTGAGCAGATCCTCAATGTCAAACTGAAGAGTCTGTAGGTTGGCCTCAGTTTTTCTGAACTGCGACTGGATCAAGTCTACTAGTTCTTCATAGACAATAGAGTTGTCACTGCCAATATTTCTCAGCCGAACAGTATTAGTGGTAATACTTTGGACCTCGTGTTCAATTGAGGTGAGCCTGTCTTGTGTTAGCGTCATTTCGAGTTTGTAAAGTTCAACGTGTTTGGTGTTTGATCTGGATCCTGAAAACCCAGGTCGGAGGTTTTGAAAGAATACACAATATATAGGGTTAGGTTTCAATAGCATCTTGGTCTTCTCATAACTTGTATGTGTGAAATGTCGATTCGAACAATATCTAATAGTTCTAACCATGATGAACAGAGTAACTTTTCTCCGCTACAAACCCGATGATATCAATACAATAAATAAAATATTCATAATTTCATAAGCAAGGAAATAAATAAGTAAATAAGCATCTAGCCTAATGCAATTTGTACAGCCCGTCATCTTTAACTATTAGCTTTTCTTCTTCAACCATGGAGTCAAGAAACACTTTGAGCTCGTCAAGGGTTTTCACGTAGGGTGTTTCCTTCGGAACCAGCATTTTCAAAAATGAATGAATCTTCTCAGCATTGACCGCACCCAAATTGGTCAGCATTCCCTGGATATATGACCAGTAAATTTTCATTTCTTCTTTAGAATCATCCACATCACTTCCAGGTCTAGGATTGTTATTGAAATCTAACTAAAGGTTAGCAAAAAAAAAAAAAAAAAGAGAGAAAAAAAGAAAAAAAAAAAGAGGGAAACAAGTGAGCGAACTTACCTTGTTCTAAAGGTGCTGACGCCTTTTCCAGGGCACTATAAACATCGGAATCTGACTTTTTCAAGACACCCTGTTTTTCCCAGAAAGAAAGTAGTTCTCGGGCTTTATCGTGTGACACATGGAGTGCTTCCGAAAAATCATTGAAACTCCATGAATCTAATGAAGTTAGTAATTATACGAAACATGAAGTTGAATGAAGCTTACCATGATTGTGAAACATAGAAATCGCAGATGCCTTATCTGGTGAAACAGTGAACTCTAACTTCCGATCTTGAAGCTGAAGCTCTATAGTCGCTGTGCCAACAGAACTGAGAAGTACTAAGGATCTACCTTGTTTTAGTTCAGAGTACTTGGTGCTAAACTTTTGCACCATTCTAAAGTGAAGACTTGTTAGATAAATGAATAAACATCAACAAATGGTGAAGAAAATACATACTTGTTGATGGAAGCAGGTACATTTACATGGTCTGTTGGAAATTTAGGCCAGAACAGTCTAGAAATCACATTCATGTGGAAATTGGAATCAAGCTGTGAAGCATCCCGTGTACCTTTCCTGATAAGTGAGTTCATTCTTTTGCTTTCTGCTATGTCTTTGGCCATTACATCCAGATCAGAGAGTTGTCGCTCTCCGAACTGAACTTTGAGTAGTTCAATTTTCATTAACTGTTATAAGTTAGTAAAAGAATAGAGAAAAAATTGATTGCGAGAAGAAAACCAAAGACGCAGTAATATCACTTACAATATCTTCAGATAGATTCTCCGATGGAAATAACATCTTTTCCGCGAATCTTTTCATTAGCTCCTTGATAATGGCATCCTTGCTGTCGTACATGGATAAAAGGTTCCCGACAATATCAAAATTATTGTCTGTTGAAAAATCGACAGGAGCATCTATAGGGTCAGGATACCAGTTGAAGCCATTTGCGTGTGGAAGTAGGTGGTCCTTTCCAGCTTTGCTGGATTTCATCTCTAATGAGAGATCACTTATATTTGATGTAGAGACACCTAGAAGACCAGACACAAGCTCGCTAATTGTATCATCACGTTCCTTCAAATATTTCCTGATAGGTTTCGAGATGCGCTCGAGAAGTACTCCACGAGGATCAAGTATCTTAAAACACTTGATAGCCGATATGTAACCGTAAAGAATGTCAACAGTGTTGGCGCCACCATGTAACAGTCTGTTAGCACAACTCTTTTGAAATATAGAAACCACTGCTGCCCTTTGTTTGTTAGTCGTAATAGCTTGCCTTAAGTCTTTTAACGCCGGACGAGAAGAAGGAAAGTCAACTACAATGTCAAAGAGCTCTCGGGTGCGGAGGTTCACGACAGCTTCCTTGGCGCAACTGTTGAGTAAATAAAGCATATCATCTTTATCAATAGATACTAAGTTCAATGAATCCGGTAGAACAGTGTTCAAAATCCAGGCATCAAGCGCGCTGAAAATGGATGCGTTCCACTTCATTTTGTGATCCTGTTCAATTCTTTTTTTAAAGTCCGATAGGAACTTGTCCATTACAAGTTTTTCAATAAGATTATCTGATCTCGCATTCTTCAAGACCCTCATGTTATCGTAGACAATATCATTTCTATCGCAGAGGTCAAAAGACCGCAAATATGTTGTTACAACCATAGTGAAAACTGCTGGAGTCAATGTGGAACTCAACAGAGATTGATATGATGTCTCAAATTGGTTCAGTATACTTTTTGGTATATCGACATACATTGTGAAATGAAAGTAATGAGCGTGGAGTTGTCGCATAAAAGAGATTGTCTGAAGAGATTCTGTGATTCGAAACGGTTTGATACTAATAGTACGACGTAAGGGCTGCTCTGCATTAGATATAAAATCAGATCGAACATCGTCAGCATATGCTTTCATTAGCTGACTCAGGCCCTGTTGGCTCTTGATGATGTTGAAGGCTTGTTTTTCAGAGGTTTCAGGTGCTACCTTCTTGAGCAACCATTCGCGCGCAATAATGAACTCAGGACAAGAAGAAATCAAATCATTATTGAGTCCTAATATCTTGTTGAAAGTAGCGCTGGATATCAGCATCGCAATGGCCTGAGATCAGGATAATTGGTTGTGATTAGGGTGAACACTTCAATCAGCAGGTTGGGCAAAGAAAGGAAAGAAATATAAACAGAATAAAATAAACTTTGCACAGAAAAACGAAAAAGAAAACAAAAAGTACAACGCATGCCTTCCTCACTTCAACCTTGAATCTTTTTACCTCGATTCTGCTCTCATCACCCCTTGCCGCTTCCGCAGTCTTTTACGGTTTTTCAAATCTTCTAATAGACATCTAAAATGTCTTTATCTGATGCTAAAATAGCTACAACGATTCCCGGCTTGGGCTTCATTCAGCACTATGGAAAAAATCTTCTAGCAAATATCTTGCGTGTTGGTCCAGTCCCACAACATGTCGCTTTCATCATGGACGGCAATCGGCGATTTGCAAAACAAAATCATCAGGAAACTCGAGAAGGTCATAATGCCGGCTTTCAAAGTCTCAGTCATATCTTGGAGTTGTGCTATAACACAGGAATCAAAGTGGTTACAGTCTATGCATTTTCTATCGAAAACTTTAACAGAACACCTTATGAAGTCGATTCTCTTATGGAAATCACCAAAACCCGTTTGTTACAAATTATTGAAAGAGGGTATGTATGAATTGCTTCTTTCTATGATTACAATTATTAACATTTACTTCTTTTTTTAGTGATTTAGTGGATCAATATGGCATCTCCGTTAGAGTTCTAGGCAATAGAAAGCTGCTACGTCCTGATATTATCGAAGCGATAGAAAAGGTTACAAAGATGAGCGAGAATAACACAAAGTAAGTTTCTTACCTGATCTGATCTTTGCTAATTCATGTCTTTTTTTTTTTTCTGACAATGTTGCAGGGCGGTTTTAAATGTGTGTTTCCCTTACACATCAAGAGACGATATCACTACGTCTATTAAAAGCATTGTTTCATTGGTTGAGAAAGGAGATATTGATCCATCAGATATTGATCAAGATCTGCTAGAGTCGCACATGTATTTTTGCGAAACCCCTCCTTTGGATATTTTAGTGAGAACAAGCGGGGTTGAGCGGTTCAGTGACTTCATGATTTGGCAAGCAAACGACGGGACAATGATAGAGTTTACGCCGACATTATGGCCTGAATTCACCCCTTGGAAGATGTTTTGGATTCTTTTGAAATGGGGGTTCCAAAAGCAAACGAACAGCGATAAGGACATTTAGATCAATATAAAATCTCTACGTGTGGGCTGGTATAGAGTTCAAGTTGTTTTAGCCCAGAAAACTCATACATACTAATCATCGATGTATGTATTATCCCTGTTCTAGTATTTCAGTATCAATGCCTGAAGGTCAAATTTTAGAAATTTCAAAAGACGCTGTTTCCGACTCAAAAGTAAATGGTATTTCACTGAGAAAGTTTTCATGGGAACAGTAGCTTTTGAATATGAAATATACTTGATGAATATTATAAAGAGCACAATCTTTTATAATCACTGAAAAAATATGTCAATACTTTTTATCAAAAGATTGTATTATAATCCTTTCAGGATACGTATTGAATAATAATAAAAAAAAAAAGAAAAAGAAATAGATGAAATCAAAATCCCATGCCGAATAGTAGCATAACTCCTAGTGGTTTTAGAGAGAAAACGGAGAATTCAATGTTTTTGTCATATAGCTTTTTAATTTAAACATAAAGCTTAGCATGTTAAAGCTCAAGTCGTAAGTATATAATGTTAGTATCTAGAAATATACAAAGTTTCAACTAATGAACACAAAGCTCAAGTCGGATATCGTGAATTTGGGATATATATATAATGTATATACACTATTCAAAGCTGACCATTCTAAACAGTTAAATACTAGATAGATAAAAAATCAGTTTATTGTCCTTACATCAAATGGTTACAAATAATTATATAACAAAATGACATACAAAGAAGACATGTGATTTCAAAGGCGTTTGTCTCTATGAGACTGTCAAGGTAGC
>QQZM01000012.1:130270-140723 GCA_013365045.1 Geotrichum candidum | reverse complement strand
AAGTGTTGAAAGGTACGATCAGCCTGGCAGTAATTGATATTACTTGACAGATTATAATCTCTACCTCAGAACCTTTCTCATTGAACGTTTTTATTGAATGTTCTTTTATGTTGGTTCACTTCAAACAACAATCTCATTTATATGAGATTGTCAAGTGATATTATTGTTAAACCTATAACCCTAACTGATGTCAGGTGATTATATAGGTTAGGGTTTTATCCCTCTGGTATATATAAACCCATCTTTTGTCACTTTTATAATTCTTTCCTTTAATTAATCAATCTTCATCCTTTTCATCTTACCATATACATCACTCACCATCCACACTTCCTTTACTGGAAGTGTGTTGGCTCCAGTGCAGTAGACCTCAGTAGGCATATCTCTCAACATCTAAGAGGGTATTTCATATTTTTAGCTTGAAAAAGACTTTTGCAGGTCGAATGGCGGTGGGATATTTGCTGAAAGTAATTTGCTGTTAAAATGTGACCTTGAGGCATTTATGGTTCTTTGGTAGAATATTCTAGTAATAGAATGTTCTAAAAAAAAGTGTTCTAGAAATAGTGTTGAAAGTAATGTGATGTCAACATGTGACCTTGAGGCATTAATGGTTCTTTGGTAAAACATTCTATTACTAAAATGTTCTAGAAAAAGAGTGTTCTAGAAGTGGAATATTCTGGAAGTGGAATATTCTAGAAGTGGAATATTCAAGAAAAAGAATATTCAAGAGAGCAAAATAAAGTTTATGAAAAATTTATTTTGCAATTCAAAAAATTATATAAACAGGGGTTTTTCCCCAATCTTTGGAAAATATCTTTAAACAACAATATTAATTAAGAAAATTTTAAAATAATCAATTGCTACTTTATCAACTATGAATTGACTTAACCTCTACCAAAAATCAGTTAACCTTGCCAAGCAAGAATTACAATAATACCTTGCTGGAAATTTTAAAAGCTATTGGCACTCAAAAATAACATCCGGACTATTATCAAACTACTGACTGCTGGGGGTTTTAAGACAATAAAAGTACCTAAAGTTGAATTGGGTAAATAATTTAGACATCCAAAGGGTCTCAGAGAATGCTAAACACTTAATTTCGCAATTTCTCAAGTGATACACTGACAATGTCAATATTTACAGTATCCCCCAGATGAAATATAGAATTTCGATGAAGCTGGGTTTAAAGTTGAGTATTCAACATATAGTTAATATTTAACTACCTAGTATAGTTTCTCATGAGACTTCTAAGCTGGTAACAGTTTCAGAAATGTTTGTGTTGGAAATGTACCAGTGTCACATGAGCTTGACAAGTGTGTACCGCCACAAGTATTTACTTATCTTCTATCTTTCTAGAAATGGAAAGAAGACTAAAAGAAGATCTAAGAACCAAAGTCTAAAACCTAAAACTAAAACAAGAGGTGCTTTACATAGTATATAAGTGTTGAAAGTAATATGGTGTCAACATGTGACCTTGAGGCATTAATCGTTCTTTGGTAGAACATTTTATTACTAGAACGCTCTAGAAAAAGAGTGTTCTGGAAATAGAATATTCTAGAAGTGGAATATTCCATTTCTGGAATATTCAAGAAAAAAAATATTCGAGATAGCAAAATAAAGTTTATGAATAGTTTATTTTGCAATTTAGAAATTTATATAAACTGGGGTTTTTTCCCAATCTTTGAAAATATTTTTAAGTAACAACAATAATAATTAAGACAGTTTTAAAATAATCAATTGCTACTTTATCAACTATGAATCGACTTAACCTCTCTCAAGAATCAGTTAACCTTGCTAAGCAAGAATTACAACAATAAGCACCTTTATTTTCCTGATTATATTTCATATTTTATTTTATTCTATAACACATAAATTACAAACAACAATACCAACTACTATTCTTCTTTGTTTAATTTACTCTTCACTTCCTACCTTACTATGTCGGATTTAGTCAGCGAGCTTCAACATACTGCACTGGAGCCAACACACTTCCAGTATGTTGAAAAGTACTCAGTGGCAAATACACACATTAGTGTGTATTGTGTTGATAGTCAAAGCTTAGTAATATTTTTGCTATCTGATCTCTCAATATCTATATAAACCCTTCTACTTTCTCTTTATTTTGTATTTTTACAATAATTAATCAATTTTCCATTTTTTATTTTACATACATACTTCACACAGCCTACACACTTTCTTCCTTATAGAAAGTGTGTACAGTGGTGGTTAACGCCATATTCTAACACAGTAAAGGAAGTGTGGATGGTGAGTGATGTATGTGGTAAAATTAGATAAATAGATAATCAGTTTACTTTCCTTACATCAAATATATATATTTTAGATAGATTGTGATAAGATTAAAGGGATGTGTTGAAAGTAATGTGATGTCAACATGTGACCTTGAGGCATTAATGGTTCTTTGGTAAAACATTCTATTACTAGAATATTCTAGAAGTAGAATGTTCTGGAAATAGAATATTCTAGAAGTAGAATATTCTAGAAGTGGAATATTCTAGAAGTAGAATATTCTAGAAGTGGAATATTCTAGAAGTAGAATATTCTAGAAGTGGAATATTCTAGAAATGGAATATTCTAGAAGTAGAATATTCTAGAAGTAGAATATTCTAGAAGTGGAATATTCTAGAAATGGAATGTTTAAGAAAAAGAATATTCGAGATAGCAAAATGAAGTTTATGAAAAGTTTATTTTGCAATTTAGAAAATTATATAAACAGGGGTTTTTTCCCAATCTTTGAAAATATTTTTTAAGTAACAACAATAATAATTAAGACAGTTTTAAAATAATCAATCACTATTTTATCAACTATGAATCGACTTAACCTCTCTCAAGAATCAGTTAACCTTGCTAAGCAAGAATTACAACAGGATGAATATTGATTAATTAAAGAAAGGAACTATAAAAGTTACAAAAGGTGGGCTTATATATACCAGAGGGATGAAACCCTAACCTATATAATTACCTGACATTAGTTAGGGTTATAGGTTTAACAATGATATCACATGACAATATCACATGAATGAAAATGTGGTTTGAAGTGAACCAACATAAAGGACGTTCAATAAGAACATTTATTGAGAAAGGTTCTAAGATAGAGATTATAATCTGTCAAGTAATACTAATTACTGCCAGATTGATTGTACCTTTCAACATTTAACTCCATATTCTAACAACTTTTTCTTATTTAAATTCAATGGCAACCCAAGCTTGTTCAGAATTAGTTCTATTATCATTATTTCTATTTTTATGTCTATTATCAATATATATTTCTTCTTAGGCATGTTTTCTTATTATTGGAGATTGACTAGTGGTTCTTCTGAAGATGTTGAAGCTCGCTGAATAAATCTAACATAATAAGGAAAGAGGTAAAAAGTAAATTTAACAAAAAAAATTATTAGTTTGTTTGTTATAGAAATAAATATAGAAAATGTAAACAGGAAAGTACATGTGCTTATATACTCTAATTAGTGCTGAAAATATACCAGTTTCATCTCATCCAATCAAAGGTGTACCTAAACATATACACACTTATATCTTATCTTTCTAAAATAAAATTTGAAAAAGATATAACGTAAGTGGCAAGTGAAAGGATCAATCAAGGGAAAGGATCACTTTTCTTTACCTTCAAAATATAAATCACTGTAAAAACACTACAAACCATTTGATTACTTAAAACTAGTTGCTATACTCTTCTCCAGACGTATTAATTACTACCTGACACGTTCTTGCGTTATGTCCGGGGTTGCCGCATACTTCACAATGCCTTTCCCTCGGTCGCGCCGACCTTCCTTGACCACCGCTTTTCAACGATCCAACCGCTATCTAAACATTAACATCCAGCTGAGCAATTACTTGCCTTCCTTTCTCTACTGTAATTACCCTTCTTTTCAGTAATCGGGTTCTTTTTGCCCTCCGGTGCCGGCTAAGTATCTCATTTGCCTGTCAAAGGTCTTGGATCTCTGCTTTTACTAGAGCCAAGCTATGAATAATTGCAATTGTCCCCTTAGAAAAAGATTTCAATGCTTCTAAAATTGGTTCTGGGGAGCTACTATAATGTTTTCTGATTTGTCTTTCAAGGTATTCAGTTTGAAATTCAGCCTCAAGAACGGTCGTTGAGGTCTTTGAACCCCAAGGGGTAGAGGGGACGGTCTCTTCTTCAACTGGCGTTGGAGTCCGTAGCTACACATCAATCATAATTGGATCTTCGCATTTAGCTCTTTGATCGTCATATTTACGAAAGAAACGCATATCAAGCTCTTCGTGTCGCTTAACAAAATTTCTAGCCCAACGCTTGCCGACGAGTGACATATCGCGGTTTGCAACCAATCGGCTGGTCATTTCTTCAACACCACGCAGTCGCGGGGGAAAACCTCGCAAATTTAGGTCCAGAATATACTTAATAACTATCTCTTCCTCTAGATTAGATAGTTTGCATGGTTTAGGGATAGTATTAGCTCGAGATTGTACGCCGTTGTGTCGGCGGAGAAGAGTCGTGAAATTGACTTGATAGAGCTTTGCGGCGCGTCGGAGACTCAATTCTGGGTCATTTTTATAGGCTTGAAAAGCTAGAAGGATTTTAGCTTTATTATCTGTTTGTGGCATCTTACGTGGTCAACAATTAATTGATTAAATGGAAAGGTTGTGGGATGAAGAGAAGTGATCCTTTCCCTTGACTGATCCTTTCACTTGCCACTTACGTTATAATTATTATTCAGTGCTTAATAAAAGACCAAGTTTACAATCACATAGTAAGCGATAATAATTGAAAGATATAAGTTTATTCTATCTTAAAGAACTTAAAATCTCAACAAGTATACAAGCATCTATATTTTCATGTTCTTTTATAATTTCACTGTTGGGCGGAGCTGAGTAAATCCGACATTGTAAGATGTTGGAAATGCACCAGTGTCACATGAGCTTAACAAGTGTGTACCTTCACAAGTATTTACTTATCTTCTATCTTTCTAGATTTGAAAAGTAAACTAGAAGACCTAAGAACAAAAGTCTAAAAGCTAAAACATATGTTTTAGAAACCTTAAAGTAAAAATCAAAGGTCCTTTACAAGTATGTTAGCAACTGTATTTTTCTGTTTATATTTTACATATTTTATGCTATAACACATAAATTACCAATAGCATGCCAACTACTATTCTTTTTTGTCCAATTTACTTTTTACTTCCTACCTTACTATGTCGGATTTAGTCAGCGAACTTCAACATCGCTGCCTCACAGCTGTCAGAGAAATGTCTTTTTGCCGTGAGTGTTGTAGTTCTTGCTTGGCAAAGTTAGCTGATTTTTGAGAGAGGTTAATTTGATTCATAGTTGATAAAGTACTGATTGATTATTTCAAAACTGTCTTAATTATTTTTATTGTTGTTAGAATATGGAGTAAACCACTACTATATGCACTTTCTATAAGCAAGGAAGTGTGTAGGCTATATAAAGTATATATGGAAGATAAGAAATAAAATATTGATTAATTATCATGAAAATACAAGATAAAGAGAAAGTAGAGGGGTTATATAGATCTTGAGAGATTAGACAGGAAACATAGTACTAAGATTTGATTATCAACACAATACACATATTAGCGTGTATTTACCACTGAGTACTTTTTAACAGTTGCTACTTGAAAATATTTTTCAAAGATTGGGGAAAATTCTCTGTTTATATAATTTTCTAAATTACCAAATAAACTTTTAACAAACTTTATTTTGCTATCTCGAATATTCAATTTCCAGAATGTTCCTCTTCTAAAATATTTTTACTTCCAGAATATTCGATTTTAAGAATATTCTATTTTCAAAACATTCTTTTTTCTAGAAAATTCTAGTAATAGAATGTTTTACCACAGAAGCATCAATGCCTCAAGGTCACATGTTGACAGCTCATTACTTTTAATAGAGAGATTGTCGAATAGCTTATTCCTGATCTTTTGGGGGACAATAAGGGAGTTATTTCTTGTATTTTATATTCATGACGTGTCATATTTATATAGTCAAGTTTGGTTGCGTGAAATTGATGATATAAGTGTTTTCAAGTTGACAGAAATTTTGTTAATTTTTCTTGATGTTTTAAGTTTTGTTCACCTAGCCATCACATGGTATGGTGTGTTACCAGAAATCTCCCAAACCTACTTTTTCCCAACAACCATAGGATACCCTAAATCAAGTATACAGCTTCAAAATCAAATTTCTTAACAAACATAAATACTACAGTTTAAAAAGAAATAATACATTCAATATCTGAAGAGCTATCAATCAATATCCTGAATACCATCCCTTAGCATTCAGGCATACATCAAGCCGTGCAGGAATAGATGCTACAAGCTTTAGTACACGTCTCTGATCTATATATTCCCGTGCCTCCTTGATTCCAGCTTTGAAAATCTCCACACCAGCTTCATTATTTTTTAGCTCATGCAGTTTAGGATAGAGCCGACAGAACTTATGCTTCAGGGCCTTTTCATACATACTCAATAGGGTTTAGATTGGGACTGCAAGATGGCCAATCTATCACCCAAATACCATTGCTCTCGTACCACTCTTTGGTCATTTTTGTAGCATGTATTTGTGCATTATCTTGCGGTAATGGCTGACCTTGTTGACATATTTTGACGGAGCCCATCCTCAAGAGCCGATATATATGACCTGGAAGTATACTCATGGTTCTTATTCTCTTTATCTCATTGTTGAACGGAGCTGAGTAAATCTGACATTTTAAGATGTTAGAATATGAAGTTAACCACCACAATACACACTTCCTATAAGCAAGGAAGTGTGTAGGCTGTGTGAAGTTTGTATGTAGAATAAAGTATAGAAGATTGATTAATTATTATGAAAATACAAAATAAAAAGAAAGTAGGGGGATCTATATTGATATTAGGAGGTTAGATAACAAACATGTTACTGAGCTTTGACTATCAACACAATACATACATTAGTGTGTATTTGCCAATGAGTACTTTTCAACAATTATTTCGGTCATACCTGTAGGCCAATACTAACCAAATATGCTGGTCTACTTAAATTCTTCTTTTAATGAATCCTCAAGGTACTGCAATGTCAGTAGCTGTTATACTACAAATTGTTTTATTGATGATTAATTTCAATTATTACTTTAAAAAATTGATTAAGAAATATTTTTTCCTTGATAGGTTTTATTGTATCTATACCTTTCCCTTTTTGATTTCTTTATGAATTTTCTGTGTGATGATTTCATAAAAAGAGGATGTATTGAAGAGTACTCAGGGGCAATATACAGTAATGTGTATGTTGTGTTAATGGTCAAAGTTTAGTGTTATGTTTGTTATTTAATCCTCTAATATCCACAGTGGTATATTAAAAAAGGACTTGGTCAATTTTGAACCCTAACCCCACAAACACACACACACACACACCTAAATCAGAGACTTGTTCAACTTTCTGTTTAATTGCTCGTTTTGTTATATAATTTCATATTTAATTATTTGATGTAAGAACTGTCGACTAATTACCTATCTATCTGTTCAATTGAACAGAAAGTTGAACAAGTCCCTGATTTAGGTGTGTGTGTATGTGTTCGTGGGGTTAGGGCTCAAAAATCAACCAAAAACTTCATTAATAAATCTTTGTATATTGTGAAACGGAGCTAAGTAAATCTGACATTGTAAGGAAGTAGTGAAAAGTAAATGTAATAACAAAGAAAAGTAATTGGTTTGAATATTGGTAATTTATGTGTTAATTGTTGAAGCTCGCTGATTGAATCCAACATAGTAAGGTAGAAAGTGAAGAGTAAATTAAACAAAGAAGAATAGTAGTCGGTATTGTTGTTTGTAATTTATGTGTTATAGAATAAAATAAAATATGAAATATAATCAGGAAAATACAAGTGCTTATATACTTTGTAAAGCACCTTTTGTTTTAAGTTTTAGGTTTTAGACTTTGGTTCTTAGATCTTCTTTTAGTCTTCTTTCCATTTCTAGAAAGATAGAAGATAAGTAAATACTTCTGGAGGTACACACTTGTCAAGCTCATGTGACACTGGTACATTTCCAACACTTCCCCTTGTCACTGAGTTACCAAGGTGTGCCATACCAAGCAAGTCACGTAGTTCTCTGAATTTAACACGGTCGAGAGACTTAGTAAACATATCAGCAATCATGACTTCAGTGCGAAGATACTCAATGTGAATCACACCTTCTCGAGCAAGTTGTCTCGAGATATGGTACTTAATATCCATGTTTTTAGTACGTTGGTGATGAACAGAATTCTGAGCAATGGCAATACAACCTTGGTTGTCTTCATGAATAGTGACCGGCTTGGGGATATCAATTTTCATCTCCAAAGTAATTTGAAGGAGCCAGACACACTCTTTGGCAGCTTCACTTAGGGCGACATACTCAGCTTCAGACAAAGACCCAGCTACAGTCTTTTGCTTACGGCATGCCCAAGTGAGCGGACCACCAGAGAGTTTGAATAAATATCCTGAGATAGATATCCGGTCCTTAGAGTCGGAACCCCAGTCAGCATCAGCATAGCCTACAAGCTCAAACTTGTTCTGCCGACGGTATGTGATACCAAGATCAACAGTGCCAGCCAAGTAGCGAAGGGTATGCTTAGCAGCGTTGAGGTGGATAGCCTTAGGAGCCTTCATATGGCGACTGAGGAAACCCACAGCAGTAGCTAAATCCGGTCGAGCACAATTGGCAGCATAAATGAGCTTGCCAACAATGCTACAAAACAGAGTGGCATCAGCATCGGGATCCGAATCTTTAAATTCAGAGAGATGAGTGGAAGGCAGGGGAGTAGGAGCGGATTTGCTGTCAGACATGCCAAAGTGTTTGAGAGTATCAGTGACATACTTAGACACGTCAAGAGTAATGAAGTCCTTGGTTTGGTTGATACGCATTCCAAGGAAATAGGAAGCAGGACCAAGGTCTTTCATTTTAAAGACAGAAGCTAACTTACCTTTGACAGTATCAACTTGAGCTGGATTAGCACCAGCGATTAGAAAATCATCAACATAGAGAGCCAGAAGAATGAGATCACGGCCAGATCCTTGAGAGTAAAGGCCATAGTCGCTTTCATTACGAGAGAATCCAAGTGAAGTAAGAACAGACCCAATCTTTTATTCCACCATAATGGAGCTTGTTTAAAACCATAGAGACTTTTGTTGAAAGATACGATCAGTCTGGCAGTAATTGATATTACTTGACAGATTATAATATCTACCTCAGAACCTTTCTCATTGAACGTTCTTACTGAAAGTTATTTATGTTGGTTCACTTCAAACCACAATCTCATATAAATGAGATTGTCAAGTGATATTATTGTTAAACCTATAACCCTAACTGATGTCAGGTGATTATATAGGTTAGGGTTTCATCCCTCTGGTATATATAAACCCACCTTTTGTTACTTTTATAATTCTTTTCTTTAATTAATCAATCTTCATCCTTTTCATCTTACCATATACATCACTCACCATCCACACTTCCTTTGCTGGAAGTGTGTTGGCTCTAGTGCAGTAGACTTCAGTAGGCATATCTCTCAACAGCAAGTACACACTAATGTGTGTATTGTGTTGATAGTCAAAGCTTAGAAATATGTTTGCTATCTAACCTCCCAATATCTATATAAACCCTCTACTTTCTCTTTACTTTTGTATTTTTTTAATAATTAATAAATCTTCTATTCTATATTATACATACATACTTCACACGGTTTACAAATTTTCTTTCTTATAGAAAGTGTGTATAGTGTTGGTTAATTCCATATTCTAACAATATTTTCCAAAGATTAGAGAAAAACCCCTGTTTATATAATTTTCTGAATTGCAAAATAAATTTTCATAAACTTTATTGTACCACCTCGAATATTCTTTTTCTTGAATATTCTAATTCCAGAACACTCTTTTTTTAGAACATTCTAGTAATAGAATGTTCTACCAAGAAACCATTAATGCCTCAATGTCACAAGTTGACAACAAATTACTTTCAACAAAGGAATTGTGTTGGCTCTAGTGCAGCAGACCTCAGTAGGCATAAACTCCAACAATATTTTCTTTATTTGTAAACATATTAAGGACGCCGAGTTCTTCTCACCAGAACTAGTATAACTTATAGATTTGCCGTTTCATTGACTTGTGTTTATTTCTTTACGTATACTGATTATAAGGGTTGTTCGTTACCGAAAATAAACACTTATAAATTATACCAATTAAAGGACATCAATATTACTAACAATCCGTCTTCAACAATAAAGCAATCTTGAGGTCTAATGTCTTCGAGGTTTAATCTCTAGACCAAGATATGGTGTAGAAGCTTTACGCAGTCAACTCATACTGTTTCAGAGTTCATTATTCTAACCTCCAAACATAAGGATGTTGAAAGTAATGTGATGTCAACATGTGACCTTGAGGCATTAATGGTTCTTTGGTAGAACATTCTATTACTAGA
>QQZM01000012.1:115733-130088 GCA_013365045.1 Geotrichum candidum | reverse complement strand
GAGATAGCAAAATAAAGTTTATGAAAAGTTTATTTTGCAATTTAGAAAATTATATAAACAGGGGTTTTTTCCCAATCTTTGAAAATATTTTTTAAGTAACAACAATAATAATTAAGACAGTTTTAAAATAATCAATCACTACTTTATCAACTATGAATCGACTTAACCTCTCTCAAGAATCAGTTAACCTTGCTAAGCATGAATTACAACAGGTTATGAGCCGCCTTGCTTCCACCGCAACAATGTCCGACAAAGAAAAACTCGACTTTAACGGTAGATGGGTTACCTGGAACAAGAAATTCCTTATCCGTGCAAGACTTCTAGGTGGATTCCTTGTGGAATACATCACCGGAGGTGTCGTTCATCCTGAGTTGACGATTGCTCATGAACGAATTGTCGGGGAATTGTTGTTGTTCACTGTGTCTGATGGCCTAAGAGACTATATTGAGCATCTTGGGGCTGTCGGTCTTGAAGCTTATCAAGAGCTTATGAAGATCACACAGTCGGTTACCCTTCCTCAGGCTTTGGAATTGACCAAGAAATTGATTGTCCCCTATGATGGGTCTGTCTCTATTGCTGAGTTTTGCAGAGAACAGATCAACATCATCGAGGAGTTGGATGCCTTTGTACCTTCTCGACAAGGTGTATGGGCTTTGCTTGCACTTCTTCAGTTGAATTCCCCTGATATTGTTACTCATTTGGTTAATTTTCCGTTGCCTAAAGACAATATGACTCCTACTGGAATTTTTTCTGCTCTGCCCAACATCTGTGCAGCCACCAATATTCCGTTTCATACGGCTAAACGTTCTGCTTTGGTAGGCTCTGCTGAGCAGTCTTATTCCAGAAGTACCAAGCAGTTGAAATGCTATCGCTGTGGTGAACCTGGCCATAATTTCCGCCAGTGTGTATCCACCAAGATATTGGACTCATGGAAAAATAACAAATATTCAAAGAAGAAGCTACCCAAGGATAATCATGACTATGGTGATAGTGACGGCGCACATGCTGCCTGGAGTGTTAGCCACTGGACTGAGGCTCAGTGTGCTGCGTTCAATGACTCTGGGTCCTGGATTGCTGATAGTGGTGCCACCGTTCACATCACTAATAATAGGAACTGTTTCAGTACTTATGAAGCCTGCGATGGTAAGGTTTTGTTGAGAGATATGCCTATTGAGGTCTACTGAACTAGAGCCAACACACTTCCAACAAAGGAAGTGTGGATGGTGAGTAATGTATATGGTAAGATAAAAAGAATGAAGATTGATTAATTGAAAGGAAAGAATTATAAAAGTAACAAAAGATGGGTTTATATATACCAGAGAGATAAAACCCTAACCTATATAATCACCTGACATCAGTTAGGGTTATAGGTTTAACAATAATATCACTTGACAATCTCATATAAATGAGATTGTTGTTTGAAGTGAACCAACATAAAAGAACATTCAATAAAAACGTTCAATGAGAAAGGTTCTGAGGTAGAGATTATAATCTGTCAAGTAATATCAATTACTGCCAGGCTGATCGTACCTTTCAACACTTCCCCTTTTTACGGAATCACCTAACGAATCTCATAAAGTGGTCATGTAGAATACAAGTTACAGGCCAATAGAGTGGTGGTTGCGTAAAACACTAAATGAAGTAAAGAGACCTTTCCCAAGAAAACTTGTTGAAGAAAGATAAAGGAGAATATATCGTGAGTACGATATATATGTAAGGAAACGGCAAAAGAACTAAAAAGGACATTTTGTTTTGGCTTTTGGCTGTGTAAATTGTGTTCAACAGGGCGTTTCTCTGTTTAGAACTTGAGAATGCTGATGTAACACAAACGAAAAATAAAATAAAGAAATCACAAGCAAATGTTATGTTCTTAATATTGAAAGTTTTCCACAAGGAAAAATGAGGAAATTGTATCGACATGGAAACAGGAGAGCAGTAAGAATTTTGGTTCTAAACTTTTCAAAAGAGTAGAATCAAAAAGCTGGGAAAAATAAATCGGGATGCTTCTGTATGGGCCAGGTCATGACAAAAATTAGAAAAACAAATGCTGGGTAAGAATACCCGAATGCCAGATAATATGACATGTATAAAGAAAAACAGCTACTAAATTTTATTGGCTGTACCAGGGATACCAGACATAGTACTGGAGCTAGGCTTGATAATAATGAATAAAATGAATGAAGTTGGTAGTAAAATATAGTTCCAATCTTCACTAATATTCCATAGATATTTCAAGAAACCTTTTATAGTTGAAAAACTATCATTAGGCATAAAGGCTAGAAATCCAAATGGCTATTTGCTGGGTCTGATTTTGTAATATTGGTTATATTGGTGTACTGTGAATCAGAATGATATTTAGCTGGGACCATACACATAACGTTGGTGTGGGAAGGTAAATAAAACCTGGGACAGTATAATCTTGACATTTTCACACTGAAAGTGAAATTCTAGATGTCTAGTAACAAATAACTTTAAAATATTTGTACTAATCAAGAGACACAGAATTTTGGGAATGTGAGGAATTCTTCCTCTCAGATGTTGAAAAATGGGAAATAACTTCCTCTCAAATGGTAATTCAATAAAGAATTCTTCCCCTGAAATTTGGAGACGATGGAGAATCCTTCCCCTCAAATATTGAGAACAATAAGTCTACTAGGAGTTGTTCAGACCATCTTATCAGTAATGGGTGGTTAGGCTGTAGCGGGAAAACTGTTGACAGTTTACAGTGTACATAAATGATACTGTAAAAATATTCAATAGCTTCTAGTTAGATTGGTATTCGACGATAAGGCCGATTAGCAACCAATATTGCCATAAACTATTGTAATAAAAATAAAACCAGGAGTGAAATTGATGAGATGTGCTGGAATACACAGACCAGTGGTGCAGGAAAATGTTAAAATGGAGTAAGAGGAGTTTGAGGAAATAGGGAATAAGTGAGAATGCTTTGCGGCAATGTATTATTCAAATCAGAATGAAGTTTGGCTGGGATCATACACGCGACATCGGTATGTACAGGTATACAACACCTGAAACTGCAGAAATGAAGCATATAATAAGGAAATGAAACTTGACTTGATGGTAGTTTTAGTCAATGTGTAGATGAGCTCTGTTTTTGCCAATGAGAACTAGCCAGGATAACATAAACCTGTGAAGAAAAAGAAATGTTCCTTCGAAATATAATACAACAACAACACCAAAAGAGTTTGAAGTATGGCTCTTTGGTATCTTGTGCATATCTGAACACATTGTTCAGAAGTCACAGTTGCCGGAATCAATCAACTCAAGTATGTTAACCAAGTGATTCAGATCAGCAATACAGACAATCTTAATTTAAAATGCTTTTGAAATATTTTCAGTCACAAGAAACCATTTACAATGTCTGTGAGCATGAAATTGCAAGAAAAAGAATGCCTGGAATTGTCTCGGACTCCATCAGTTTACCTTTTTTATTTTGAAGAAATAAACATTAGATAAAAGCTCAAATTTTCTTCCCCTGAGCCATAAATGTTTGACAAAACCATGTAACAAAAATTGGTGAAGTAATAGACATTTATGACACAATAATAATGTGCTAGATTTTCTCAGGATAACGAGCAGTTGTTGTCATGTACATTTGTAAGCGACTGATGAAGTGTTATAGAGTTGAAGCACACTCGATGCTGGGAATGAAGATAAAATTTGTCAATCCAGTAAGTAAGATGTATCAACAAACACTCAGTAGTAGAGTTGCATAGTATATACCAAACAAATCTTCCCCTAAATGTACAATGACATACACTGATTAGAAGAAAAAAAAGGGCATTTTGAGGGAACCGAATCAGGGAAGCAAAAAAAATGCTAGAACAGTGCTGACTGAGATGGTTAGGATAGGTAACCAAAAATTAAATGACTCAGTGGTTCAGTGGGAACAACCGGAGGCACCGGTAAAAATTGTCGGTGGTTCGACTCCCAAAGTCACCCACTGATTTAAGACTAAATTAAAATAAGTCTTAGGAGGCGTATATGGGGCTCATAACCTGTTGAGAGATATGCCTACTGAGGTCTACTGAACTAGAGCCAACACACTTCCAACAAAGGAAGTGTGGATGGTGAGTAATGTATATGGTAAGATAAAAAGAATGAAGATTGATTAATTGAAAGGAAAGAATTATAAAAGTAACAAAAGATGGGTTTATATATACCAGAGAGATAAAACCCTAACCTATATAATCACCTGACATCAGTTAGGGTTATAGGTTTAACAATAATATCACTTGACAATCTCATATAAATGAGATTGTTGTTTGAAGTGAACCAACATAAAAGAACATTCAATAAAAACGTTCAATGAGAAAGGTTCTGAGGTAGAGATTATAATCTGTCAAGTAATATCAATTACTGCCAGGCTGATCGTACCTTTCAACAACTCTAACCTATATAATCACCTGACATAATTTAGAGTTATAGATTTAAAAATAATATCACATAACAATCTCATTTATATGAGATTGTGGTTTGAAGTGAACCAACATAAATAACGTTCAATAAGAACGTTCAATGAGAAAGGTTCTGAGGTAAAAATTATAATCTGTCAAGTAATATCAATTACTGCCAGACTGATTGTACCTTTCAACAATTAGGCCTCATATCAACATGGTCTTGTAGTCACTCCCTATCTTACCAGTCAAAAAGAAAATTATATTTAACACGCAATGTGTTTTGCCTTACTCAATAATAGGTGTCATCATTACAAATATGAGATCTCTACTACAGAAGCCAGCATCCCCAACTCCAGATAACCAAAGATTCTTTCCAACTCTGATAACCAGTATAGTCCTTTCTAAATCGGGCAAAATCTCTTCATTTACATAGGAAATATTTATAAATAACTTGATAAGCCTGTTTTTGCATATATTGTTGCTCATGCGCTAAAAAGTATTGGATCTGGTTATTGGAAAGCGAAAAACAGATCTTAAAAAAACTAGTAAATAACTAAACTGCGCTCTTAATTTGAAATGAAATATAAACTATCATTATTTATACAATTTTCAACTTGTTTTATAGTATATAATGTTGAAGCTCGCTGACTAAATCTGACATAGTAAGTTAGGAAGTGAAGAGTAAATGAAACAAAGAAGAATAGTAGTTGGTATTGTTGTTTGTAATTTATGTGTTATAGAATAAAATAAAATATAAAATATAATCAGGAAAATACAGGTGCTTATATACTTTGTAAAGCACCTTTTGTTTTAAGTTTTAGGTTTTAGACTTTGGTTCTTAGATCTTCTTTTAGTCTTCTTTCCATTTCTAGAAAGATAGAAGATAAGTAAATACTTCTGGAGGTACACACTTGTCAAGCTCATGTGACACTGGTACATTTCCAACATATAATGCTACTTCGGTCTAAAGATAAAATTTACTATTTTGGGAAATATACAGGTTTTTGGAAGATGACTATAAAATGTTCAAACTTCAGTTTACTACCTAAAAAAGTATTTAGTAATACTATTTTAAGCTTTCTTATGTTCTAAATTTACTGCTCACTACAAAAATTTGGTAAGTTAAAAGCTTGAATTTACTATACTTTGTGTTTGTATAATAAAATTGTTCTAAAAGTTTGTTTTATATCTTATTGAAGTTACTTCCCTATTATTCAAATATTCTTTTTCATAATGTAAATTAATATTCATTTAGATTTTAAAACCCATTGTAAAGTTTTCTTGTTAAGTTATCATCAAGGCTAAATTTGTAATGTTATTATTATTTACAATTTTCACACATACCGAAGGAGTGTATGATATATGAAACTTGACCCACTAAATCCTGTTGAAAGGTAAGATCAGTCTGGCAGTAATTGATATTACTTGGCAGATTATAATCTCTACCTTAGAACCTTTCTCATTGAACGTTCTCATTGAATGTTCTTATTGAACGTTATTTATGTTGGTTCACTTCAAACCACAATCTCATTTATATGAGATTGTCAAGTGATATTATTGTTGAACCTATAACCCTAACTGATATCAGGTGATTATATAGGTTAGGGTTTCATCCCTCTGGTATATATAAACCCATTTTTTGTTACTTTCATAATTCTTTTCTTTTAATTAATCAATCTTCATCCCTTTAATCTTACCATATACCTCACTCACCATCCACACTTCCTTTACTGGAAGTGTGTTAGCTCTAGTGCAGTAGACCTCAGTAGGCATATTTCTCAACAAGTAGTTCGTATTGTTATTGGTAATTTATGTGATAGAATAAATATAAAAAATATACACAGAAAAATACAAGTGCTTATATATTTGTGAAGAACCTTTGATTTTCAACTTTCAGGTTTCTAAAACTTGTTGGAAATGTGCCAGTGTCACCTCATCTAATCAAAGGTGTACCTGAACAAATATACATTTAAATCTTATCTTTTTTAGTCTACGTTAAAAAAGATCTACAATTATTATCCACAGCTTGATAAAAGAGCAAGTTTATAATCACATAGTAAACAATAACGATTGTAAGATATGAATTTATCTTATCTTAAAGAACTCAAATATTTAACAAGTATATAAGGATCTACATTTTCCTGTTTTATAATTTTTATAACGCATAAATCACCAACTTTAAAGCCAATTACTTTTTATCGTTATCACATTTACCTTTCACTGCTTCCTTACAATGTCACATTCACTCAGCTCCATTTAAAGGTAAGTCCGGACATCTAGAGAAAAGTGTCGCAACTAGTTTTAATTAATCAGATGTGTTGTGTTATTTTTACAGTGATTTATATTTTTACAATTAAGAAAAGTGGTCAACTCGCTTGGTTGATAAAATTTCCTATTATATACGTTATATTTGTTGAAGCTCGCTGACTAAATCCGACATAGTAAGGTAGGAAGTGAAGAGTAAATTAAACAAAAAAGAATAGTGGTAGGTATTGTCATTGGTAATTTATGTGTTATAGAATAAAATAAAATGTGAAATATGATCATGAAAATACAAGTGCTTATATACTTTGTAAAGCACTTTTTGTTTTAAGTTTTAGGTTTTAGACTTTGGTTCTTAGATCTTCTTTTAGTCTTCTTTCCATTTCTAGAAAGATAGAAGATAAGTAAATATTTCTGGAGGTACACACTTGTTAAGCTCATGTGACACTGGTACATTTCCAACATTAAAAAGTTCATCATATTTATTATTAAAGACCATCTCCGTTTGTTATCTTTTATGATATTTTGATATTTTCAACCATAACATGATGTGATTGGCTAAAAGACTTGCTAACTATATGTTGCTTGGGGTCAAATTTGATTCAATACTTTCTCGCAAAAGCAAAACAACAATACTTGTTTTATGTAACAGAAAATTATAGTATTTGTAACGAGGGACAATCTAAAAAAAATTTAAAGAACTATAATTGAAAGACTATGATTGGGTATAATTAGGAAGGAAGAAGACCAAAGGAAACAGCAATCATACAATATCAGGTGTCACAAGTTGGTTAAAGGAATTAACTTTAATAGAGGTTTTTAATAATATTCCAGATAACTGTAATTTCGTGAATCCCCAAAAGATCTTTATTTATAAGCATCTTTGGACATCAAGTTTTTTTCACAAGGGCAGATGTAGCAGGTAGGCTTGTCATTTAGACATGCTTGGTAGCTATTTGTTAATAAATAGCTGTTATATTCACTCAATTGGAGTTTTCCTCCTACAATAAAACAGTTGAGACCAAATAATTAATATCAAGGTAACAAAAACAACAACAACAACAACAACAACAACAACAACAACAACAACAATAATAATAATAATAATAATAATAATAATAATAATAATAATAATAATAATAATAATAATAATAATAATAATAATAATAATAATAATAAAGATAATCAATCTTCAGTCGCTATTGCTTGTATAAAAGTAAAAGTAAAAGTAAAAGTAAATGAGGCATATAATATCAGAAAACTAAATGGTGACTGGGCTCGTTAATCTGGCTCTGTTATAGTATTTGCATTAGTTTTTTAAAAAAAAAAGTGCGAAAAAATTGAATGTACAAGTTAAACTGTTTAATATTAAGTATATATACCGGACTTATACAAGTGTTAGATATGTCCTATTCTATAACAATCATTTTTTATAACCTAACTATACCTTATTATATCCAGATATTCATATAGGCCTGTAATTATAACTGGGACTTTTAGAATAAAATAAAAACGATAATTAATTATCTTAGAGTTAAGCATGTTAAACTTTGCTAACTGAACTTGGCATAGTAAGGAAGGGGGTAAAAAATAAATTTACCAAAAAAGAATTATAGTTGGCTTTTTAGTATATTATATGCTATAAAAAATAGAAAATATAAACCGGAAAATAATAGTGTCTATATACTTGTGAAATATCCTAGTAATTTCTTGTTAGTTTGTAAAACTTGGATTTTAGATATTAGACTTTAGTTTTTCAATCTTTTTCAATCTTTCTGAAATTGGAAAGATAGACAATAAGTGAATACTTGTGGAGATACACATTTTTTAGACCAATGTTACACTAGTACATTTTGGAAAAAATATTAACGCTTGTAAAAGTAACTCTGGAATAATATTGTTGGAAATGTACCAGTGTCACATAAGCTTGACAAGTGTGTACCTCCAGAAGTATTTACTTATCTTCTATCTTCTATCTTTCTAGAATTGGAAAGAAGACTAAAAAAAGTTCTAGGAACAAAAGTCTAAAAGTCTAAAAGCTAAAACTAAAACAAAAGGTGCTTTACAAATTATATAAGCACCTGTATTTTCCTGATTATATTTCACATTTTATTTTATTCTATAACACATAAATTACCAATAACAATACCTACTACTATTCTTCTTTGTTTAATTTACTCTTCACTTCCTACCTTACTATGCCGGATTTAGTCAGCGAGCTTCAACAATAGGAAGTGTGTATATTGGTGGTTAACTCCATATTTTAACAATTATCAAATAATAAATTTAAAAATAAATTTTGGACAAAGATTTCATTTCCAACTGCAAGCACTTACCATTAACGACAATTATTCTGACTATTATCGATCTGCAATACTGTACTTATCATTGTGATGCAACTTTAAATTATATTGTAAAGATTTCAAGTCACAATATTATACAGTTATTTTAGTATTATTTATACATTGTATATATTTATGAGCTTTGCAAAATAGAAGTGATTTTTTGCGAATGAGTTAATTAAACTATTTTTAAACTTTGAACTTGCTTTAAACATAATAAACATCTCAATAAAAAAAATCATTGTAGAGCTGAATAAATAAAGTTCTTAGCACAAATAATGTTTTGCTTCACTTTCAATTAAAATGACTTGCCTTTTTAATAAAAACAAAATTTAGTGAGAAAAGTGGAAATCCCAAATTTAAAGTATTTTTATTTAATTATTCATATACTTTGTGTTTTCCTTTCATATTTTAGCAGTTAACCACTATTATACATACTTCCTTGCTCATTTGGGACTGTGTGGACTGTGTGAAGTATTTATCTAAGATAAAACATAGAAGATTAATTAATTATTATAAAATACAGAGTAAAGAAGAAATAGAGTAGTTTATTTAGATATTTAGAGATTATATAGTAAACATCACCAAGCTTAGACTACCAGCATAGTACACATATTAGTGTGTATTTTCCACCAGGTGCCTTTTAAAACTATGAAACACAACTCACCAGCTTTATTTATCACTTTTTATACTTCTGTTGTTGTACTTGCTTTTTCACAATGCAAAAATTAGTTAGCTCTATTTACTATCTTTTTTAAAATTAATTGAAAAGGGAGCACTGAGATTTTGTATGTGTGTGTCGCATATATTAAATACCAGTGCCACATGAGCTTTACAAGTGTGTACCTTCACAAGTATTTACTTATCTTCTATCTTTCTAATTTAAAAAGAATATTAAAAAAGATATAAGAACAAATATTTAAAAGCCAAAACGTAAGTTTTATAAACCTAAAAGTTAAAGTCAAAGGTGTTTCACAAATATATAAGCACTTGTATTTTTTGTTAGAATATGGAGTTAACCACCACTATACACACTTCCTATAATCAAGGAAGTGTGTAGGCTGTGTGAAGTATGTATGTAAAATAAAGAATAGAAGATTGATTGATTATTATAAAAATACAAATAAAGAGAAAGTAGAAGGGTTTATATAGATATTGGGAGATTAGATAGCAAACATATTACCAAGCGTTGACTATCAACATAATACACACATTAGTGTGTATTTGCCACTGAGTACTTTTCAACATTTTTTTGTGTATATTTTCTATATTTTATTCTAAAACACATAAATTATCAATTAGAATACCAACTACTATTCTTCTTTGTTTAATTTACTTTTCACTTCTTACCTTAATATGTTAGATTCAGCCAATGAACTTCAACAGCAACACCTTCTATTTAATGACAATTTATAATATGAAAATAATAAATCGGTTTTGTTGAAAAGTACTTAGTGGCAATACACACATCAGTGTGTATTGCGTTGATAGACAAAGCTTAGCAATACGTTTGCTATCTAACCTGCTAATATCTATATAAACCCTTCTACCTTCTCTTTATTTTGTAGATAGATAGATAATGAGTTTATTGTCCTTACATGAAATGGTTACATACAAAATTATAAAACAAAACGATATACAAAGACATGAAAATTTAAAACATTTGTCTCTATGAGACTGGCAGAGTAGCTCTTTATTTTGTATGTTATAAAAATCAATCAATCTTCTATCTTATGTAAGTTAATAACTGATTATTTTGCATGATACCATGCTTCTCTATTTGAATGTAAAATTTTGTTGTTTTAGGAAACAATATATGCTTTTAGTGATTGTGTGTGATATTAGTAAAGGGGTCCCCCAGTTTAAACGCGGTGTGCCTTCAACACTTATTGTAACGGAGCTGGACTGACGAGCCTAGTCACCATTGGCCCTTATTATATTATTACTCATTTATTTTACAACCAATAACGACTGGAGCTTGGCTTTCTTTATCCCTACTGTTATTATGATCATTAACATTGTTATCTAGCATGCTCTCCTATGCTTGGAGGACAAACTGGTGAATCTTCCAATAGTAGAAGCTGACTGAACAACGTTCTCCACTCCGACTCGTTTTAGAGAGTAATCTCGGAGACATTAGACTTCGAGATGACTCTATCGTCAGTACAATCGATGTCCATCTATTTGTAATTTGTTTACTCCTTGCAATGCACAATCGTTATAATATACTTACGCTAAAAAGTGAAAACGAGCCAATAAAACGGCAAATCTATAAGTCACACCGATTTTGATAAAAAGATCTCGGCGTCCCCAACATGTTTATAAGTAAAGAAAATCTTTCGGGGATTCCCGAATCAACAATAATCTGTTATGATTAAGAACCCCATATAGGATTAACTCCTGCGGCTATCTTATGATACTTACTATTGTATAAACGTTATTTCCCGTTAGTCTTCTCTCTACTTGATTATATCTAATTCCACGTATTTATTTTAGTATCTTATTATCTGATATAGAGGCCCCTGTTACAATAGCTATAACTATTTTCTTCAAGTTTGTCGTTAAGCTGACCTCGTTTTCTGTGATTTGCTTATACCATTTTCTACCTTTAAATTCAACAAAAAACTTATTTTTCAACCAACTTCTCTAACAGGTTTTCATTATCCTTTTGTCTCTGCTCTTTCTAATATAATTCAGATTTACCTTTTTGATCCCTTCGTCACACAGAAATTCTATAACCAGTGCCGGCGGGTTTGCCATAGCATCACCTCGAGAATTTATTTCTATATTTTTATTTTTAATATCATTAAATGTTAGCTCATTTTCATTTTTTTTCTGTTTCTCTTTTTTATTTAGTTTTTGTCTTTTCGTTTTTCTTAGTGTTTTTCTTTTTTTTTCTTGTTTTCTATTATTCTTTAATTTTTTTCATGATTTTTTTCATGATCTTTTTCATGATATTTTCATGATCTTTTAATTATCTTTTAATCATTTTTTTATTCTTCTTTATCTTATTTTATGTTACTTTAAGTTTGTCTTATTTTATTTTGTTTTGTCTTATTTTATCTTGTTTTATCTTGTTTTATCTTATTTTATCTTATTTTATCTTTTACATCTTTTCTTTTTTTTCTCTTTATTAAATTCTCCAAATTTTTCATTTCTGCCTAGCATCTCATAAATCGGATTTCCTTAGTTGACCCAAAATAGAATTGTCGTCAACTTAGATCCAAGTAACTTAGTTTCAGCATCATGACTGCAATCTCCTTCTCCAAAATGTTACTGGCGCTGCACTTGCGTTGAACGGAGCTGAATAGATCAGATATTGTAAAGGAACAATGAAAGTAAATTTGGTAAAAGAGAAAAGTAATTGATTGAAAGTTCGTAATTTATGTGTTAATGAAAAAATAGAAAAATTATGAAAATATAAAAATGTAGATATTTGTATATTGTTAAACACTCAAGTGTTTCAATAAAAGATAAACCATATCTTTTCTAGCCATTATCGTTTACTATGTGATGGTAAATTTGCTCTTGTATTAAGCATTGGATAACAGATAAAATATCTTTCTTGAAATAGATTTAGAAAGATGATATATAAGTGTATATCTGTTCAAGTACACCTTTGATTGGATTAGGTGACACTAATACATTTCTAACAGATTTGACTGTTTTTCCAGTGTTGAAGAAAAAAATATTGCAAAGAAGTCCAGCAGCTTGCTGACATCACAGGTAATTCAGCCCTGGGTAAGACATACTTCCTGAAATACTATTCCAAAGCTCGCAAGCAGGGTATGAAGACAGATACTATTTGAGCAGGCTGGAAATAGTCAGGAATTTGACCAATTCCAATGACAAAGCCCCTTCGTAACCCATTGTTCGTTCAACAGCAACAAAATCTAGAAATCAATGTTTTTCACACTCCTATTGTTAATAGAAAAATGCTGGATATCATTGAGAATATGATTCTGATATCTGTTGAAGTTCGCTGACTAAATCCAACATAGTAAGGTAAAGAGTGAAAAGTAAATTAAACAAAGGATAACGTAAGTGACATACGAAATGGAAATATAAATGAAATGGTAACTTTTTTTTACCTTCAAGATATAAATCACTGTAAAAATACAACAAACCATCTGATTACTTAAAACTAGTTGCTATACTCTTCTCCAGACGTATTAATCACTACCTGACACGTTCTTATGTTATGTCCGAGCTTGCCGCATACTCCACAGCGCCTTTCCTTTGGTCGCGCCGACCTTCCTTGACCACCACTTCTCGACGATTCAACCGCTACTTGGACATCAACATTTAGCTGAGCAACTGCTTGCTTTCCTTTCTCAACTGTCATTACCCCTCTTTTCATTAATCGGGTTCTTTTTGCCCTCCGGCGCCGACTGAGTATCTCATTTGCTTTTCGAAGGTCTTGGTTCTCTGCTTTTACTAGAGCATACTCATGCATAATTGCCTTTGTTCCCTTAGAAAGAGACTTCAACGCTTTTAAAATTGGCTCTGGGGAGCTACTATGATGTCTTTTGATTTTCTTTTCAAGGTATTCAGATTGGAATTCAGCTTCAAAGACAGTCGTTGTGGTCTTTAAACCCCAAGGGGTAGAGGGGACGATCTCCTCAACCGGTGGTGGAGTCCGTAGCCGCACATCAAGCTTCAAAATTACCCTTTCTGGGTCGAAAGGAACAAGCCCAGCCCCTCTAAAAGCTGATTTGATGTTTCTTTCTGTCATAGTAGCTTGAAATGCAGCGTGAAAGGCGGAAAAAAACTCCGACTTCGAAACGTGGGTTATAGAGCATCTGATGAGACGCTCTATTTCTCGACCATATGCCTTTTTGAGCACACCAAAACACCCGACATCAAGAGGCTGAAGCAGATGAGACAAATGAGGTGGCATAAAAAACGTGATAATGTTGTTCTCATCGCAATACACCTCAAAGTCGGCCGAGTAGTGGCTTTCATGCCCATCAAGAATCAGAAGACGAAATACACTTTTTGATCGTTTGGCTGTGTGTTGGTCAAAGTTCTTTAGCCACTCGAAACCCGTCTCGTTATTAGTCCAACCAGATTGGGTCGTTGCAATAACCCAGTCATTCGGGAGATTGCTTTCTCCGTACCAGTTGGCGAGGTGATATTGGCCCGCAGCCACGATGAATGGTGGAATCGCCCAGCCTTTCGTACTACAGCGATACCTCGCTATAGGGTATCTCTTTGAAGGGAATACCTCATTAAAAGGATGAAATTTCAATTTTCAATTCAAATTTACATACAAAATTTCACAAACCTCGACTACTTGCTATAAGCAACCATTTTCATTTTTCCCATAC
>QQZM01000012.1:1020-115403 GCA_013365045.1 Geotrichum candidum | reverse complement strand
TATGTATGTATGTATGTATGTATGAAATCTGTTTTTATTCTTGCTTACTTAGCTACTATATGCTGATTAATGTGGATTATACAATCACCTACTTCCTCCCTATTCCCAGCACCGTGCCTCGTACTAGAGCGAGATCTGAGTTGCTCAACGTCTCTCTCGTACCGCCCCGTGTCGAGTTTTATACAGCTCTACCTGTATCGATTGTTGGCCGCTACTAACTCAGGGAGTTTACTCCCATTTGACTATACGTGGATCTTACTCTCCCAGACCGAACCCACTTAGTGGGTTCCCTGTTGGCCATCGTTCTGTCGATATTTATCGCATTTCGTCGTTTTTTCGTTGGGTGTGGTCTTCGTGATCGTTTTCAACCCCTACCGTCGCATCGATTCTGTGGCTTTGGATTAAAACACCGCCGAGGCCTTTTTGGGGCAAACATGGTCGCCTGGTGACTGCCCTGGGGTGACTGTGGCAGTCATTGGTGTGGTTCCTTCTTCCGGCTTACCTATTGCGCTGAGGCTACCGATTCCCCCTAAGTATCCGCTTCGGTGAAACCTTGGAGCCAGTTTCGGATGAAAACTTGGCACGTGGCGTGCACAACTCAGCCAGCTTTATTGTGGACACGTTATATTTCCTGGAACAAGAGATGGGAAACAAACGCGAGAGAAGGGAATCGAACCTGGAACTTAAAATCTTTGGAAAAGCTGTTAAAAAACCAAAATCAGTTCCCGAGCCCGAACCATTAGGTTAGATTCCCTTTTCTCTACAGATAGACTAGAGGATCTGCATAACATTGTTACTTGTCTCTTCATATTTAGACATGTCATTAGCTACTGAATTGTTGTAATATCAAGCAAAATTACCTGTAAATTCACATATTTCGCTGAAGGAAACACCTCGCTGTAGGGAATATAAACGATTGTTGAGTATCGTTCCCTATAGCGAGGTATCACTGTAATTGCTTGAATTACCGTAATCCATTCGCGGCTTCCAGGCTGTACTGATTTTGGTTTTTCACGCTTTTCTGACCCCGTAACGACCATTCCGCTTGCAATCATGCCCATTCGAAAACCAGTCTCGTCAAAGTTATAGATATCATCTGAATGGATACCGTACTTTGCGATTGTATTCTGTACAAGCACAAACCAATTGTAAATAATAGTTGGATCTTCGCATTTAGCTCTTTGATAGTCATATTTACGAAAAAAATGTTGGAAATGTACCAGTGTCACATGAGCTTGACAAGTGTGTACCTCCAGAAGTATTTACTTATCTTCTATCTTTCTAGAAATGGAAAGAAGACTAAAAGAAGATCTAAGAACCAAAGTCTAAAACCTAAAACTTAAAACAAAAGGTGCTTTACAAAGTATATAAGCACTTGTATTTTCATGATTATATTTCACATTTTATTTTATTCTATAACACATAAATTACAAACAATAATACCAACTACTATTCTTCTTTGTTTAATTTACTCTTCACTTCCTACCTTACTATGTCGGATTTAGTCAGCGAGCTTTAACAAAAAACGCGTATTAAGCTCTTTGTGTCGCTTGAAAAAGTTTCTAGCCCAGTGCTTGCCAACGGGTGACACATCGCGGTCTGCAAGCAATAGGTTGGCCATTTCTTCAACACCACCCAGTTGCGGGGGGAAACCTCGCAAATTTAGGTTCAAAATATACTGAATAACTACCTTTTCCTCTAGATTAGATAGTTTGCGTAAATTGGGGATAGTATTAGCTCGAGCTTGTACACCGTTGAGTCAGCAGTGAAGAGTAGTGTATTTGACTTGATAGAGCTTTGAGGCGCGTCGGAGACTCAATTTTGGGTCATTATTATAGGCTTGAAGGGCTAGAGTGATTCTAGCTTCATCATTTGTCTGTGGCATCTTACGTAGTTGGCAATTAATTGATTAAATGAAAAAGTTGTTAATTGATTAAATGGAAAAGTTGTGGGATGATGAAAAATTTCCATTTCATTTATATTTCCATTTCGTATGTCACTTACGTTAATAGTAGTTGATTTGTTATGGGTAATTTATGAGTTATAAAAAATATAGAAAATATAAATAGGAAGCCATCAAACATCTGAACTTATTGCGTGCGCTGACACCGCTACTTTGCCAGTCTCATAGAAACAAATGTTTTTGAAACTTCATGTCTTCTTTGTATATCGTTTTGTTTTGTAATTTTGTATGTAACCATTTGATGTAAGAGTAATAAACTGATTATCTATCTATATAAACAGGAAAATACAGATGCTTATATACTTGTGAAGAATCTTAATTATAAACTTTTTAACTTGTAGAACTTGTGTCTTAACTCTTAAATTTTTATTCTTAGATCTTATTTAGTCTTCCTTCCAAAACTTAGAAAGATAGAAGATAAGTAAATACTTGTGGAGGTATACACTTGTCAAGCTCATGTGATACTGGTACATTTCCAATGGACATGATTAGAACAATAATAGTCATCAACAATAGTGACAAATGAAAGGAACCGTTAACGTTGGGAACATACGGGTCCACAAACATCGGTATGAAGAAGTTTCAGAAATCTGAAGGCTGAAGAATGGACTTCTCCTAAACACAAGAGATACAAGAGGAGTGAGAACAAAATTTGAAAAATCTCACGAGAGGAAACTTTGAGTGGACCAGCAGGCTTACTATAGTAAGACTTGCTGGCATGGGCCAGTCGCTGATCCCACATAGAGACAGATACAGCAATTAAAAACTGGCATCGAGACTGGCACAACAGCATGGGAATCTGTAGGCATAAATGGCTCGAGAATAAGCTCCCACAAGTCGCTGCTATTGACTGCAGCTAACAAGCATTCGATACCAGACCAAGTGGAATAGAGCTTGCCTTTGTGGAGAGAAAATAAAATGAAAAGACATCCGGTGCACTGCTGGTGGATAAAATATTCACACCAATATAGAGGGTACGCAGTACACGGTGCATGGTGATGACTAAAAATCGTACATCACAGATACTATCAGCAGGGATATGGCCAGCTGCATCAGTACCCAAATACCAAGCATCCACACGACAAGGATTAAAATATGTTCTTAGTTCGTGGGCCAGAGTGGCTTGAATACATTGAGGTATTCCTCAGCAGTTTGAATGTACCTGTCTGCTGGAACCAGGTTTTCCACAAGAGTTAAATGTTACCAACAATGTGCCTATAGAAATAAAAACTTGATATGACCAATATAGAAATAGGCCTTTGGGAATATTATTCGTAACATGTAATGGAGTTTGCCAAGCAAAATAAATTGTTGTATGAACCAAAACTGTTACTGAAGTAAGTTGGTGTTGCTTAGAAGAACAATCGCAACAACTATGTAAGATAAAATATGATTTTTATCAATGAATATTGACCAGGAAAAACATAAACCTGTAAAGCACTAATACTTCAGAAAAGAGTACAACAACAGTACCAAGAGTATCCAGAAAATAAAGCACTGGTAGCTTTGCACAGATGGAATCAGTAACTCAAATATGGCTGTTGCCGGAATCAATCAACTTTTATCTGGACGCTTTAGCAGTTGATCTTGTACCATGATTATTGCGATAAGATGACGCATTAGGTGTAGCAAAGAGAAAATCCGATGACAAGAATGTTTAAGATATTTGTACCAAATATAAGGTAGACACTAAGGTAGTAGACATTCCTCCTCTCAAATATTGAAATCATCAGAAGTAGAACCCGACAGGCAGAGACTAGACTTGTCTTCCCCTATGGAATAAATGACCTCAGGAACAGCGCCTAAGAGTAGTCGAAAAAACTTGACATCTAAAAAAAATCGATCATGGCTTCCCCTTAACAGATAATCACCTGACTTGTAGCAACAACAAGATAGAAAGCATAGATTTGTTGTAAACACAGCAACATTTTTACCGCATGACACAATAACTTGTAATGGTAAAGAGGTTTTCATGACTTATCCGTTAGCGGGTTCGAACCCGAGGTGAACCACTCACCGATGGAGCGAATACTAGAGTGGGCGAAAGCTAGTACGAGTTGAGATTAACTCTGTCACACTAAAGCAATAGAGAAGACAGCGCACATGACCAACAACCCAGAGCAGCTGGATCTAAATCGAAATCATAAATCCCCGGAACGAGCATGCAACACCTCACAATAACGTAAATGACACACAAGCACATTTTCGAACATGCAAAAATTGTTGCGTGTAGGCGGAATAGGTTCGTAAGCCGTCGGCAGAACATCGGGATTGACGCAAAAGCCCTCATGGTTGAAAGATCAGATTAAATCGTTAAAGATCAGATTAAATCGTTAAAGATCAGAGAAGCTATAAAAGTCGAGAACAAGTAGCACACAAATAACAGAAGTTGTTTTTAAAGAGCACTAGCCATGCAAAACTTCTCTTCAGTTTATACTAACATACCCTGCAAGCAAGAGCAGAGAGAAGGAAAGAATTTAATGCAGACGCACACATAGACAAACAAAAGTGTAGCTAGCATAGTGAAAAATAAAATACACATCAAAAACATCAAATACAGCACGAAAAGTGGCGGTAGCAAACATGCCATAACATGGACATGGTAGCTGGTTAGACTCAAGGGGCTCTGCATGGTTGAAAAATTCTATAAAAGAACTTCAAGCAACGCATAAGAGGCTCATAACTGGTTATAATATGGAGTTAACCACCACTATACACACTTCCTATAAGGAAGGAAGTGTGTAGGGTGCGTGAAGTATGTATGCGAGATAAGAAATAGAAGATTGATTAATTATTTAAAAATAAAAAATAAAGAGAAAGTAGAGGGGTTTACATAGATATTGGGAGATTAGATAACAAACATATTGCTGAGTTTTGACTATCAACACAATACATACTAATGTTTGTGTTGCCACTGAGTACTTTTCAACATTGCAATACCAATACTCTTTTACTACATGTTTAATTTGTCTCAAGGTTTTAAATAAATGTTTTTTCTTTCTATAACTCATGATTTATTACTTTTATATTTATCATTTTTCACTTTCCCTCTATGCCACCACCTTGGAAGAAACCTAGAAGCACGGAAACTTATAAAGCAGCCGAGGTCACTAGTAGCCTCAATCTATGCATTAAAGCTGAGATGATATTAGCCTGAAGAACATGCAATAATGCCGAAATGCAGGTGGTTTCTACAGAAAGCACACCAGACTTGGGTTATATAGAGAAACTTGTAATAACAGCCCTCTCCAGAAATCCTGGCAAAAGCAAATGATCACGGAATTAGTATAGTAGCGCAGCTTAAAAATGGACAGAGTAGCTTGGGATCTCACTCCAAGAGGGTGGTAGTCTCAAACCAGAATCACAACTGCAAATACGGTCAGCCTGAAACGGTTGACCACATCCTGAAAAGACTGCACCTTCTGTGAACCTGGGTGTAGTTACCAGAGAAAACCCTCTTTGGACCTTGATCTAATTGGTCTCCGAAATAATGAAAATGCATTGAAGCGATGGTTGAGTTTCTTGGCTCACTATTGCACTCACTCAGCTGATGGTTAGGCTAGCAGCCAATGGAAACAGAAAATAAAAGTAAAAATTCCTATAGCATTTGCTTTGCGCATTACAATGAAGGTTGCTTAATTAGCGGTAATCAAAAATATGTGATATGAACATGATATTTCACTTGAATATGCAAAGATAAAGATTTGAAGCAAATTTTGCTATTAAAATAATAAGAAATGCTTAAATGCCTTAATATTATGACAGGTTAGCCGCGATTGTCAAGCCAAGAATAATCTCAAGCCCGATGTAAAGGATTTTTTACTTTATTACTTAAAACTTACTTTTTTGAATTTCTGTCATGGGTTTTGACCGCAGGGCTTATGCGAGACCCCAGATCTCAGGGGTTAGCTGAGCTAAAAATACAAGTAACTTAAGGAACTCGAGGAACCTAGATTTAATCTTAATAAAGACCGGTGCGGCAAATCATCTATATTATATCATTAAAGATAGACCACAATTAGATCTTTGATTCTTATACACCATAAACAACATGAAAAATGGTATTGATAGGGCTATGAACCTGTAAGAGTTAATGCATAATTACAAATTGAACTGCTTTCTCAAGACCTCGCCAAAGAGCTTGAGGCCCACTTGCAGCTTGTCCTCGGTGACGGAAGCAAATGTACCTCTGAAAAACATAGAAGTGCCCTTGGGGTGGTTCTTCTCCTTGACCAAAAACCAGTGACCAGGAATCATCAACACACCGTGGTCAATGCCAGCCTGATAAATATCCAACTCAAGCTTCTCTGGATCAGAGTCGTACTTTGAAACAAAATCGGCATGCTTGCTAGCATCGATCTTGATCCAGAAAAACATGCCGGCAGTGGGCGGAATCCATTCAGCAATCTCCTTGGGAACGTATGCTTCAACAGCATCAAGAGCAGCATTTCTCTTGTTGGTGTATGTTCTCCGTAGCTCCAGAAGCCAGTTCAGGTAGCCCTCCTGGCCCCATCTTTGAAGCAAGCCGTTGACGATGGACTGAGCAAAACCAGAGGCGATCTGAATGGTGACATCGTGCTGCTTAAGGTATTTCTCCAGGAGGTTCTTCTGACCAACAATCCAGCCAAGTCTTGCACCAGGGGCCAGAACCTTAGAGAACGAGTCTAATCTCACGACTCTGCCTTCAGTATCCAACGAGATATAGGAAGACACTAATGTTTTGATGAAGCTGTGTTTATCCAAATTGTCGGGAGTGCGGTCAGATTTCTCGACATATTCGTCCATCTGCAAAAAGTAGTAGGGTTCGTCCTCAACAATAATGAAATCGTACTTTTGAGCGAGCTTGTAGACCGCACGGCGTCTCTCTTCAGATAGGGTACCACCAGTGGGATTCTGACCAGTAGGAATCGTGTAGAGAAGCTTGGGCATGGGGCCCTCCCAGTTCTCGAGCTGCTTGTCAAGGGCTTCAGGAATAATGCCCTCGAGATCGGTCAAAACAGGGGCAACAGTGAGGCCATGAGCTCTTGCACACTCAGCAGAAGAAGAAAAAGTGAATTGTTCAGCCAAAATCGTGTCGCCGCGGTTAGTAAAGGTACGAAGGGTGGCATCCCAAGCCTGGGTGTTTCCGACCGACAATATCACGTCCCAGTCCTCGTACTTGGGGTTATGGATGATCTTATTGTGCTCTTTAATAAATTGGATAATTTGAGGATGACCAAAAGAGGGACCATATTGAAGAGATACAGATAGCGGCAAGTCGGGGGAGTCAGGATGGGTGTACTTGTCAATGGTTATCTTGAGCAGATCCTCGTCGCTCTGGGGGAGGACATCAATGCCATTCTTGAAAGGGGGTGCGAGAGAGCTAACCTCAATAGAGTTGAACGGGAAAAGATCTGGGGTGGGCAGACCGCCACCAAGGGAAACAATATTCGGGTCCTTGAAGTGCTTGAACGCAGCCTTGATCTGCTCGGCAGTTCTAGACTTTGCCTCAATAGACAGATGGTGAGAAAGATCTTTGGCGTAAAGCTGGGTCATTATTGCTGTTGCTAAGGGAGATGTAAAATAATGATAGTTAAAAGAATAATAAAAATTTGAATGAATATGGTGAGAATAGAAGACAATGGCTAGGCTTTATACCTTGTTGATCGGGGGGGGGGGGGGGGGGGGGATCAAGTGCCTTTAGTATGTGAGATCTCAAGTGTCCGCTAACCGAAATTGAACGCGACAGCGGTTTGTTGTTCAAGTTTTTTTCTCGAGAAGGCTAATTAAAACTTTAATCTAGTTCATCGCATCTGTAGAAAGGTACCATAGTAATTGCTATAGTGCGATTGCAGTAGCACTACTACGTTCTTGCTCGACATTAAATTGACTGCATAGGTCAAGTAGACGCGACGAGCCACGATCTTATCGGCTGTGACTCAGCACATGAGTAAAATAATAAAATAAACAGATTAGCAAGAATGGCCAAATACTGATATTGACGATGTTGGTCAAACATCGTGAAAATCAATATGTGGGGCAGGCTGCGATTGAGTCATTGTTTCGTTTTGCAAGTATTGTGGATTAGTGTATCAAGTGGAAGTCATGAAGCCACCAAGTTGAAGATAAATGATAGACAGCCCAATGGCAACTGAGTAACGTTTTGCTGATAAGGAGCGGCAATTGCAACGGCGCTAATTATTGTGGTAGATACCAAACCCCGTTAAAAACAAAAAAAAAATAAAAAAAGCGAGTCAGTTGAAACATAGACTATAGACTATAAAAGTTAAATCATAGATCATAAACTATAGTTGATAAAACTTACGTTGATATAACGTTGGGCATAACGCGCGGATGGCCCGCTTGGGAGATAAAAAATTTTGACCCGCGACGTTTCCCCCCAACCTTTCTCCAGCACCGCGACGCGAAAGAGTCACAACGTTACCATGACTGAAGCTACTGAAAAACCCACATACGACGAGACCCTCCTCGACAAGATCACCGAGGGAAAGGCATCAATCTTGTTTCCCAAGGGTAACAAGGTCTTTTACAATCCGATCCAGCAGTTCAATCGCGACATCAGTGTCTTAGGCATTCGCGCCTGGAGCGAGATCTTTGAGGCCGAGCAGAAGAGCAAGAAGGCCAAGAAGAATAATAATAACAACAAAAGAAAGGGCAGCAATAAGGAGAGTGAGTCAAGCCCCAAGTTCACCAAAGTTTCGGAAAACGAGAAGGTTGCTGCAGAAGCCAAGCCAGCTAACGAGGCAGAAGCAGCCGAACCCGCGACATCGGAAACCGTTGAAGAAAAGTCCGCCGACAAGCAGCAGGAAGAGAGCACGGCGGTGGGCTCCAATTTGGTAGTCGCAAAACCCCATGAGCCCAAGCCCTACATTGAAATCATTGAGGCTCTCTCTGCTTCTGGTCTTCGCGCGATCAGATACGCGCTTGAAATCCCCAAAATCAAGACTGTCATCGCCAACGACTTTTCTGCATCAGCTGTTGAATCCATAAAGCAAAATTCTCAGTACTCTGGTGCCGATTCTGTGGTCAAGCCCAACGAGGGCGATGCTTGTGTGTTAATGTACCAGCACAAAAATAAGCCTGTACACGTTGTGGATCTGGACCCCTACGGCTCCGCCACGCCATTCATGGATGCGGCTGTTCAAAGTATCAAAGATGGCGGTATCATGCTTGTTACTTGTACTGATTTGGCTGTTCTTGCGGGCAACAGCTACCCCGAGAAATGCTTCTCTCAATACGGTGGCCAGACGCTCCATTCTGATGCAAGCCACGAGTCTGCGCTCAGACTGGTGCTGAATATGGTTGCATCAACTGCGGCCAAGTACGGCAAGTCAATTGAACCCTTGCTCAGTTTGTCCATTGACTTTTATGTGAGACTGTTTATTAGAATCAAGACATCGCCACTGCAGGTCAAGCAGAACGCCCACAACACAATGATTGTCTACCAGTGCACTGGCTGTGGCACGTTCACTAAGCAGCCCCTTGGCAAGGCCGTTCAGAAAAACAACAATTTCAAGTACGGCTACGCCCGCGGCCCTACTGTGTCCGAAAGATGTGCTCACTGCGACTCATTACACATCATTGCAGGTCCTATGTGGGGAGGCCCAATTCACAACAAGGCTTTTATCGACAAGATGTTGGAGGTGTACAAGGACTTGGATACTGACGTGTACAAGACGACATCCAGGATAGAGGGTATGCTGACTCTGGCTAAGGATGAACTGACCGACGTCCCGTTTTACTTTTCACCCCAGAACATTGCATCGATAGTGAGATCATCCTCCCCGCCCCACAGAAAGATTGTTTCGGCGCTGTGTAACGCCGGCTATCAGGTCTCTTTCACGCATGCTTTGGCCGGTGGCATCAAGACCGATGCGCCATTCACTGTTATCTGGGATATTTTCCGCCAGTGGATCAAGGAAGCCCACAATGGCGAGACATCCAAGAACCTCAAGGAGGCATCGCCGGGTACAAAGATTGTGAAGTCGCTAGAACCAGTTTCTGGTCTGAAAATCTCATTTGAAGACCACCCACGCGCACTTGAACTGGAGAAGTTCCGCAAATCCAAGGTTGTGCGATACCAGGAGAACCCAACCAAGAACTGGGGGCCAAAAGCTAAAGCGTCCAAGAATTAGGGTTTAGGCCAATTACGAGGTGTACCTTTCGATTACGCTGGCTGATGTAATCTTTCTATCCATGTAAATTTGATACATTTAAATACGTTATATTTCCATCCCAAGGTTCTCAACTTCTCTTTTTTTTTTACGTTTCTATATATCAAATTCAGGGATTTGCCTATACAAAAAAAAAAGGAAAATAAAACACACACATACAATGACTGCCGAATCAAATAAGGGAATCAGCGTGGCTTTCGTTTGCTTGGGTAACATGTGAGTAATGATATTAATCCGATCTCTGCAGCCGTGCTCTTGCTAGTAGTGCAGTATGCTAACTGACGTGATTCGATAGTTGCCGTTCCCCCATGGCCGAGTAAGCATTTACCCCAGAAAATTGAAAATATATAGTCCAACGCCTACAAAGGCCAACTCATGCAGTGCACACAGAACAGCTTTACTAAAATCCTTCTCTTTCTATGCATTTTTTTCTTACGATTTCAATAGGGCCATCTTCAAGCACACCGTCAAGAGACTGGGGGTCCAGGACAAGTTTGATAAAATTGATTCGTTCGGCACATCGGGCTTCCACGTTGGATCGAGCCCGGATCGCCGCTCTGTTCAGGTCTGTAAGGAGAATGGTGTTGAGATCTCGCATCATGCTCAGAGAATCGGACCTGAGGACTTTAACAAGTTTGACTACATTCTGGCCATGGTATGTTTTGTTTTTACGAATGCGGTGATCACCTCTCGCAGTTGATCTTGTCAGCAACACTAACTGATATCATTTTGGTGGGGGGTTTTCCTTCCTTTTTTTTTCTCTTTTCTATAGGACCACGATAACTACGAGAATCTCGAATACATCCATCCCAGCAACTCTAGAGCTAAAGGTATGTGATGCTAGTTTCGTTGCTCAAATCAAATACTCGCTGATAAGATATTTAAAACTAACTCTCTTTATTCAGTTGCCCTTTTCGGTGAATACAGAGAAGACCCTACTTTTAATAAGATTGTCGAGGATCCCTACTATGGCGGCAAGAATGGATTTGACGTCAACTTTAAGCAAATCACTCATTTCTCTGAGGTGTTTATCAAGAGAGTCCTCGGCGATAATTAGATATATATTTACAATCTCTATATATCCATTCAATGCTACCATCATTTATCTACTTTTGTTTGAATTTTTTTTTTTTTTACGCATGCTCTGTAATCCCACTAATGTGTTGATAATAGTATCTCCATATATTGAAAAGAAAGAATAATAAAAGCTCAGGGTACAAATAAAACGATAAAGCAACAAGAGAAGATTCCAAAACAAAAAAGCAAAATAAATATATAAATTTATTTGATCAAATCCTCGTCTTCCAGAAATTGGTACTCGAACTTAAAGTTGGATTTTCTTCTCTGTAGCCATAAGCCTTCGAAATCAAAGTAGCGGTAAGTGCCCTGCTCATACTCGTTATTGATGGTCTTGGGCTCCTCATGACGCTGGAACCACGTCAAAAACCGTTTGTGGAAGCGCCAACTGCGTCTCTTCAGCTCGTGGGCGGCCAGAGCCTGCTGGTAAGTTCCCTGTCTGTAGTAAAAAATGTAAAACAGAGTGTCAATGTCCATCTTAACAAACATTGCTTCTTCATCAAGAGACGAGAGCGGTTCCTGAGGGTAGTACGAAGGCGTAGGATATGGAGTTTCCGGTTGGTAGTTCTTGGGCTTGTTCGCCAGAAAGCTGTTGGGGCAGTGAATATACGAGCTCTCCAACAGCTTGGCGATAGACTCAATGGGCGGAGGAGCGCCAATACGTTCCCGCGCAGCGTCAAAGGATCCAATAAGATCCTGAAGGCCAGGAGGAAGAGTAACCTTTCTCTCCTCCTTCAGCTTCTTCTCGGTCTTGACAGCTGGCGCAGCAGGTGTTGACGTTTCGTTTGAACTAACCGGTATGCTGGTGTTGGTGGCTGCTGGCGACGTAGTTGTCGATGAAGCCTTGGTAATCCCCGGCGGTTGCTGATTATTGCGGGCAGCAACTGGAGCACTGGGAACAGCATGCGAAGCAGCAGGAGTGGAAGTGGCCGCGGAAGCAACTGGTGCTTGTGACGTGGTTGTCACTGGTGTTGCATGTGACGAAGTCACTGGCGTTGATGGCGTTGGTGGAGGTAGAGGCGATAGCGCGGGGTGCAGATTGTTGGACCCCGATGCAGCTGCCGAGGCATATTTCAGCTCGCTCGTTGACCGCACCGGTGGTGGGGCGGGCTTCATTCCAGAGGGTATAGTATTTGACGTCGGCACATTCGTGCTAATGTTGCTATGAGACAGTACCGGGGAATTTGCCGCTATCGAGCTTTTCCGTGATGGCGCTGCAGATTCTAGTGATGTGGAGGTTTCTTTTACTGACGCTGACGTACTATGTTCCGAAGCTAAGTCATCTAGTGAGTATGACGGCGTGTCGTCACGGCCATAGTTTTCCAGGTCACCATCCTCCTCGTAATCTAAGTTCAGCTCGTCGTAAATCTCCTCATCTTCGGCAAAGTCAACGTCTTGATTGGACTCGACGTAATACCGAATGTCATCCTGGATATTGTTAATGACATCGGGAGACAGTTCACCATTTTCAAGCTTACGAAGGATGATCTCTAGTTTGTCGACATGCCATTTATGCCGTTCTAGCGCATCATCAATTTCCGATAGTCGTTCTTGCTTAGATGTATCCTTTCGACTTTTTTTAGCTTGTAACGTTTCTTGTTCAGCTTCCAGTGCTTCGATTTGACGTTCCAGTTCTTCCAGCATTGACGAAACGAAATTACTAGTGTCGACTTTTTCCTTTTCTCGCGGATCCAACTTCATTGAATTTGTCAGACCCTCCTTACTATAGGCTTTCGTCTTCATCTCTTTTTCGCATGCTTTAAACCGCTCCATCTCAGTTTCGATAAGTTTTCGCTGTTCTGTCAGCATTTTCTTATCTTTAATATCGTTACTTCCCATCCAGGTTTTAATCTGATCACGCAGCCGCTGAAGTTTTTTGATTTCACGTTTCAGGTCCTGCTCCAGCTTTTCCTTTTGCGAGTGATTCGACGACATTTGCACTTTTTCATAAATTGCATCAAATGCTGCCACACCCTCGGCGACCCGCTTAAACACGCGGTCCATCTCTCTACAAAAAAACAATGTATAAGTCAACATCTTATTTAAGCAATATACCGCCCCAAAAATACTTACTGTTGCAGTTTCCGTTGTGCCATGTTTGTTGCTTGACGGTTCTGGTAAAAGCTTGCTGTTAATACTAAGAAGCTGATGGCAATTGGATAAAAGAAGGAAAAAAAAGAAGTAAGGAAAAGTTGAAGGTAGAGAGAAAAAAAAAAAAAAGAAAGAAAAAACCTGCAATCACGTGTTATGATTAAGCAATTAGATAAGTCGAACTTTTTCCAATCGTTTTGGCTCATGAATTGTTAAATGTAAACCACTACAAGTCATAAACTCTAAGTCATGTAGGCTGTTTTTGTACCTAACTGTTGACAAGCCCTGTGAGCTTTAGACTACGCATGGGCATGGGCTCTATTCGACTTTTAGTCGTCATCTCTAGTCTATAGCAATGCTTAATTGATGACATGAAATTATTATTTATCGAAAAAAGCGCGCAAACGCGGAATATTGTATCCTCAAAGCGAGTGGTAGTTTTCCCACCACTTGTTTAAAGAGAAATGTATACCCGGCCAGTTGAAAGCTTTTTAAAAGTGCATGTAGCCATGCTGCGAGTACATTCTTCAAGATTGGTCACAGCCATGGCACCTTTGTTCTAGGTTTTTTAGAAAACAAAAATTTTAATGAAGCTTTTGACTTAATTGTTTTTCTGATCATTAATACACACAGTATGAACTACTCTATTAGTCTCGTTGAGATTTGTTTATGAATTAAATGGGTTTTTTTGTATATTCTAATGTTATGTTGATACCACTATCCTTTTAACTTCATAGAGAAAAATGTATTAAATCTTACGTCTTTTTGGTTTGTCATTTGGTTTATAATTTTTATAACAATTTAAAGAACAATAAACTGAATAAATATATACACTGATGTTATTTTATTTGTAAGATAACTTTTAGATATTAGGACAACTAGCGAATGTTCAATCAATTCACCTCAATCAAAGCAACAGAGAACAAGTTTTTGTAACAGGAAGGTTTTGATTTATGTACATGAGTTTTATCTATGAGACGAAAAACAAATAGACAAAATTAAAAAAAAAAAAAAAAAAAAAAAAAAAAAAAAAAAAAAAAAAAGGTTCATTGCAGACAAGAGCAAAAGCAGTCAGAGTTTTTAAATTCTCAGCCGCACTAACTAATTTCATAACAATCTTCACAGCATATTGTATAGATGAAGGAATTTACTACAGTCCTAGGAAAAAGATTAATCATTTGCAAATTAGTTAATCTAGTGCTTAAAATGAGACAATGCACTATCGTGTAAAGATTAGCTCATAAATTTAACCTGTTTTGAGGAGTTCTTTTAACAGATTTGACACATTCTCTTGCTGAGACAAAATTTTCATCTTATGTTGTTCATTTGATTTTGATTGTGAATTGGGGAACTTAATGATCTACTAAATTTTTAAAGCTCTGAAATTTATCAAACATATATTAAACAAGGAAAAAAAGATATTGTACCTCTTTGAATAAAAGAGTTGATAAAACTTAGGCAAATCAATTGTATAGGTCTTATGGCTGTACAAAGTGTTCCTGATATCATTTCAAAACGAGGCAATTAACAATCTAATACAAAGTTCAATGTTACCGGTACGAGATCTTGCCATATTATTACACTATATTTTGGTACAAGACATGATCCAATGGCAAGTGTTTAAATTTTCATTTTTTAGTAATGGAAAGTGTTGCTGACGTCAAGGCTTGAAACTTTTCACTAATAATTATTTCAAAGAATGTATTAAGAAAAATAAAATTACTGAAATATATGAAACTAAAAAAATTTATGATACGTAAAGCACACTGCTCTTGATTAGATATCCTTTTGAATTTAAACGTCTGTTGTGATGCAATATCTAATTACTAACTCAAAGACACAAAATTAGGTTCATGTGAATTCAAAGTTACAAATTTCCAGATTAGGCAATAAAAACAAGTGGCCAGGTACATCTGAAATTCTATTTCTGTCTTGTTCCTGACTATTTGAGTCTCTGCAATTTTCCAGCTCCAGCAAGCTACAGAGCCCTGAATTCAAAAAAAAAAAAAAAAAAAAAAAAAAACTGTAATACTACTATCATTCAAAGCTACAGAATCAAATAGCAAGACACAATAATTACATAAATTTATTAAACTATAAACTACTTCTCTAGACAACAAGACTGGCCAACTTTCTCTCTCTGCATGTATTTAGGGGTTTTGAATTTTGATGGTACCGAATGGAGCCCACGACAAAGTTAACAACAATGTCAAATTCATGCTATATGACTGATTTGGTGACTACATCCTCCGGAAGAAAGCTGAAATCTCAATGTCTGTGTCGGATTCTTAAACTCCGATTACTGAACACTCTAACCCTCATATACTCAATCCAAGTATAAATGGATAATTCTTCAGGATCATCACTGCAGTCTACGTACCCCAACAGAAAGGCAAGTCATTAAAGCTTTAACATGCCATTCCGTTAAGCTAACCATGGAAAGAGCTTCAAAAAAACCCCCCATTAGCATATCTTACCTACCCCGTGTATTCTTAAACTTGAAATTGAAATGTACCTAATATTTTTTAACTACTGGATCTAACCGAAATGCAGGCTAACGGGAGAAAAAAAGGTTGGTGGTTTCACGCAGGGGGATAAGACTTTGGCTTTACACTACAATAAGCAGAAACTATTAAAATAATGATAATAATAATAATAATAATAATTTGCCATAGAACAGATCCTAATTCTCAGTGGTGTCACAGGACAGCTAGGGCAATAGACTTCTAATGCAAGAAACCTGCTCATTTTTGGATTTCAGGAGCGCGCTTATAAGTTTACTCGGATTCAGAGAGAAGTGGATTACCTTAAGAAACTACTGATCCCAAAACAAAGGAGAGCACATATTAATGATTATTATTATTTTTTTTTTTTATCTTTTTTTGATTTATTTTTTTTAACCAGCTTTGGATTGTTATTTCCCGTTGTCTCGCTACCAAAATCAAAACATTCCTGCCTCAGAGCCTCCTTTTTGGAATTTTTTTTTTATTTAATTTTTTTTTTGTTCAGTATGGCTCTACGCTTAACTAGGGCAAGTTGCTGGCAAACCGCGCAGTATGCATCGACCATGTAGTCACCGCAAGGAATTCACAAGCACGGCAGTGTTTGCATCGCTATGTACATTACCAATTCCGCAGGTCTATTGGTGGCTGATGCAATATAGCATGGTATTTCTGGCTTTTATGTACCTGATTACGAGTTCTTACAAAATTCTCTAAAAAAATCGCGAATGTTCGTGCATACAAAATGAAATTCAATAGATATCTAGCATGACTAAAAATGTCATTCTGCTGGGGTCTTATTTTAAAACTTTCTAACTCCCCAGTGGGCTTTGCCCGCTACACTTTGTAGTGATCGTCAAATGGGCTAACCCTCCCGTCGAGGTCCGCTAGCGATCCTCCGAGATAACTCGCATCACCATTAGAGTTCCTGCTCTTTTGGTCATTCTGCCCCGTTCCAGACGTGGCAGTATGGTAAGTATTGATGCTCATAGTTGATGATAACCGGTTGTCTAAGCTCGCTTTTAGTAATGACTGACTTTTGGCGGACGTTGGCGTCGTGACAGACACCGGTGAAGATACCTTGGTCAAATTTATAACTTTTGGTTGCGTTGACACAATCTGCACCTGACTGGGTACATGTTCATTATCTTCCTCTTCGTCGACTTCATCCAATCCTGACAGCTTTTCAACAGAGGTTTCCTCTGGAATCTGCTGCGATTGTAGACCAGCCGACTTGCCGATAGTGATAGAGTGTACATTCTGCCGCGTGGCCCGCGCAAACTGAACCTTCTGAGCCGCTGGCGCGGGCTCTTCACCATTCTTAATGTCGACAAGATTTGGCCGTGCCTGAATTGCAGTCATCATGGCAGAGCCAATAACCGCAGTTGATCCTCTATAGTTTGTAGTAGCGATGGAAGACCGGTCTACCCTGGCCTGTTCCGTAGAGTCCTGGATTGCTGCCCGCGTAGTGACACCAGGAATATAAGCAATAGGAATGACATTCGAAGAGCGGGCCAGCGCTGACGGTGCCAACGAAGTTAATGTTTCTGCAGAAAGTCTGTGTTCGGCGTTCTTTTCATTTTCTTTAGATTGCTGCTGCTTTCGAGGCTTGTAGTAGAACTTCCAGACAAGAAACATACCAACTATCAGAACTGCAGCAACACCACCAACGACACCACCGGCTATAGCGCCTGCGTTGCTGGAAGAGCCGCTGGACACTCCTGGGGGTGAGCCGGAGGAAGACTTGATGCAGGTGTACGTGGCGCAGGTGTCGCAGGTCTGGAGAACCATCTGGCACTGCTCACCGTTAGAGCAGACGGGACAGCTAAGCTCAGTGTTGGGGCATGTCACGCACTCTCTTCTATATAGATATGCCATGGTTGTTGAGAGGATGCGGCAGAGTATGCTGTTAAACGAGTGAAGGGTTTGTTAAGGGGTGACGGTGTAGAGAGAAACAAAGTTTCAAAGAATAAAAAAAAATAATGATAAATAAATATAATACACAAAAATAAACCCACGTAGAAGGGTTAGGTTTACTGCTCCATTTTTATCATTTTCTCAAAAGCCAGGAGTCTAATCACCTCAAGTCATATGGATGTTTCAGATAGTAAGTGCCCTTCTGGTGGCTATGAGCGCAGAAGATCTTGCGCTTTCTGCCATAAATGTGTTGCTATTGCTGATGACTGCGTCTGTGGTACTTGCTGTTTCTGTACCTGACCTCAATGTGCTTCTCCTGTATGGCAAGACTCGCGAGGCAAGTACCAAGCACGTCGTGCTGCTTCCTGGACTTGACTACTTTCTAAGCATTTACTTGCCTAAACGCTATTTTGTTCATTTCTACATTGTGTCAGTGGTGTGTTCATTAGCTGTAGTAGCTACCAGGTGGGAAGAGCATAGTCCTAGTGGCTGGGTTCTCACAGGGCTGATGCTGGTTCAGGGACTCAGACGACTACTCGAATGCATCTTCCTGGAGAAGCCAAACCCAAAGGCATTGATTCACATTTCTCACTACCTCGTTGGAATCTTTTTCTACACGCTTGTCAATGCCGTTGTTTATTTGGCTTTTAGCTTCCCGGCCACACCGTCAAGCCTATGTACGGCTTTGGCCATCGCTATTTTTACAATTGCTTCGGTATACCAATATTTATTTCATCGTCATCTTGCGTCGCTGGTCAAATATACTCTTCCCTCATTTTCCCTGTTCCGACTTGTCGCTTGCCCACACTACTTTTCCGAAATCTTTATTTACGCTTCTTTCGCATTTGTGACTCCACGGGCCTGTAGCCCTTCAGTCTATATGATAATAGTCTGGGTGCTTGTCAATCTTTCTGCGTCTGCAAAACAGACACAGGTATACTACCAGCAGAAGTTTAACACAGCCCAACCATATGCAATTATCCCCTATATCTACTAAGAGGCTTTACGACCCCTAAACGGGGGAAAATCCCGCGCTTAACAATAGCCAGTTCTAGCTTGAAGTAAACGCCATCTTATTCACAAAACTGTATATTGGTCTTATTTATATATAAATTAAAAAAAAAAAATCTTACATGATAACCTCGTTCTTGACGTCACTCTTAATCTCCTTGTGAGGAAGAACAACGGTGTTCTGGACATGAATTTCATCAGCAACCACAACATTAGAAGCAAGAATAGTCACTGTTTGAACCTTGGCACCATCCTTAATGACAGTTGAGTTATGATCATCGATAGTAGTAGGGGAACCTTCAACGCGAGCCCAGCTGCCGACCTTGCTGCCCTTGGAAACAATGCTGTGAAGGATAATAGCGTTTTGTTTAATCTCAACATCATCCAGAATGATACTGTCTTTAACTCTTGAGCCTGGGCCAATCTTGGCGCCAGGACCAATCGACACATTGGGTCCCAGTTTTGCGGTTGGGTCGACGTGGGCTGTGGGATCAATGTAGACTGGGGGCACAATTGTGGCTGAGGGTTGGGCCAGGCCAGGACCGTTAGGGTTGGCCTGGAAAGCCTGCTGCAGATAAAGTGCATTTGCAGGGACGGCTGAACCAGCGGTCTTGATTTGTCTCCAAAAGTCCTTGGTCTCGTAGACGTAAAACGCGCCTGTTTCAGGCAGTCTCACAAGAATATCCTTCTCAAGACTCAAGACTTCCTCAGAATCATCGTCGTAATGAAAAGCAGCCTTGAGAGAGCTCTCGCGAGCATGTCTCGCATCAGCAATAACGTCAAAGAGGCTCTTGTCAAAAAGATAAACACCAGCGTTAATCAAATTGGAAATTTGCGACTCTGGTTTCTCAACATAGTGGACAACCTTTTGATCGCTATCTCTAACAATGGCACCAAAATTTCCGGCAACCTCCTTAGAAACCTTGGTTCCAAGGATGACAGCTTTGGCGTCCTTTGCTTCAAACAAGTCGTTGATTTCTTTGAGCGGGAATGAACAGCAAATATCAGCATGGATAACAAAGAATTTTGATGGGTTTCCCTTCAAAATGACGTCTCTAAAGTGATAGAGGCCTCCAGCAGTACCCATCGCCTTGTATTCACGGAGGTATTTGATGGAGATACCGGGATATTGCTTGTGAGTTTCAGTGATAAAGTCCTTGAAAACGCCGTCGTCGTAAAAGCCAATTAAGAGAATTTCTTTGACGGTGGGCACGGCAACCACAGAGTCGATAGCGTGTGAAAGAATGGGTTTACCAGCAACAGGAAAGAGAACCTGAGATATGGTTAGAAAAAGAATTGGCACAATTATAGCGGGTGGCAATAATAACAACCACATACCTTGGGAATATCCAAACTGAGAGGTCTGAAACGAGTACCTCTGGTGCCGCCGCCGACCTAAATGATGATGCAGGGTTAGTAGTGAACTTTTTTGGGCAATGCTAAAGCGCGGGGTCACATACAAGAATTAAAGCCTTGGATGCCATTGTTTATATTGTTATTTGGGTAAAGGAAAGTGTATGAGATATTGAACAAATAAGTAAAAGTAATATAAAAGAGTTGGAGGAAAGAAACGAAAATAAGAATGTTAAGAGTTAAATAAACAAAATAAATAAATCAAAATAAATAAATAAATAAAAACGTGAGGCGAGAAAGGTCAACCAAGTGCATTAGAATCTTCTTTGTGTGCAAAATGGCTGAACCTCCCCTTGCTTGCATATTTACGCACTACGTGCAGGATAATGCGTATTTTGCGTAAAGTGTGTATTACAACAAAAGTTTAAAATTTATAATAACTTACCAAATAATTAGAAAATATAAGTAATTTATAAGTCATCAAAATCAGTAGTTATTACGCTAATCATTATTCATGATTAAATAGTTAATTCTTATGTAATTCTTTTTATGATTTTACATAATTATTACAGACATATTACACATTCACAATACCTGTCTGTCAATGATTATGTCACCCATATAGTTTCTTTTTTGGTTTTTTTCGCTGCATTGGGGTTCGCTGAGATTTTCCACAGAATTCCATTTTTGTCATTTCCAAACTCTCATGCCTATGGTTCACCTTATTCTTATTTCATCATTTTGACACTTTCCCTCCACCACCATCCAAATCAAGCGAATCATCAACGCCAACAACTCTCTCTGTTCTGCTTGATTTTTTTGATTTTTATTATTATTATTCTTTTTGCATACAATCCTCCATACATCCAATAAATGTTAAGAAGCTCAAGTAAACTCGCGCTGAGTTCTATTGCCGCTCGGAGGCTTTTGCTACAGGCTACGCCCGCGAGAGTCGCCGCCACTGTACTCACTTCTACCGCGACCAAACAGTCTGTTCGTCAGTTCTCGCTGCCATCATGGCTCACCAATAACAGCAGTCATTCTGCTGCTGACTCTTCTGCCAGTGCTCTCCACATTAAAGAAAAACTCGCCAACGCATCGTTAAGCAATCCCGGTCTTCAGGCCGACTTCTACCGCACCCTGCTCGCCGCCAACTACCCGCATATTGTGATTTCTCGTTTCGAGACCACCGGTGTGGCTCGCAACCGTGAAACTGAGGCCCTCTACGTTGCAGCTCTCAAAGCTGTTGGAGACTTTAATAAAGCTCAAGCAGTTGAATCGCAGATGCTTTCACAAAACGGCGAGGAGCCCCTAGCCAGTTCCTCTTATAGTTCTTCGACCCGCGGTACCAGCATAGAGCCCATCCATGTCGTTGTAACTGAGAGTAATGCCTCTATTCTGTTGCAGTGGCTCAAATGGCTGATCCCCATGGGCATTGCCGGCTATGCTCTTTACAACTTGCTTGGCTACCTTAGTGACCCCAACTCGATTCTGCGTGGCGGCGGTATCTCCGACATTTCTGACAACAAGATTGCTGATGGCACCAACGGTACCAAATCGACTGTGCGCTTTTCCGATGTTCAAGGTGTTGACGAGGCCCGTGGTGAACTGGAAGAAATTGTCGAGTTTCTTAAAGACCCCTCTAAATTTACCGGTCTTGGTGGAAAGCTTCCCAAGGGTGTTTTGTTAACCGGTCCTCCTGGTACTGGTAAAACTCTGCTTGCCCGTGCCGTTGCTGGTGAGGCTGGCGTTCCCTTTTTCTTCATGAGTGGTTCCGAGTTTGATGAGCTTTACGTCGGTGTCGGTGCCAAGCGTGTCAGAGAATTATTTGCCTCGGCTCGCGCCAAGGCACCAGCTATTGTGTTTATTGATGAGCTTGATGCCATTGGAGGAAAGCGTAATCCCAAGGACCAGGCCCACTCTAAGCAAACTCTGAACCAACTTTTAGTTGATCTTGACGGTTTCTCTCAGTCTACTGGTGTTATTTTCATTGCTGCCACCAACTTTCCCGAGATGCTTGACAAGGCCCTGACCCGCCCAGGTCGCTTTGACAAGATTGTTAATGTGGAGCTGCCTGATGTTCGTGGCCGTATTGCGATCCTGAATCACCACATGAAGAAGGTCGAGACCGCCCCTGATGTTGATCCGTCCATCCTCGCGCGCGGCACGTCCGGATTCTCCGGTGCGGATCTGATGAACCTGGTCAACCAGGCGGCCATTTTTGCTTCACAGCAAAAGGCAGTTGCTGTCAACATGAACCACTTTGAATGGGCTAAGGACAAAATTTTGATGGGTGCTGCGCGCAAAACCATGGTTTTGACCGAGGAATCACGCAAGAACACTGCCTTCCATGAAGCAGGTCATGCGATCATGGCGCTTTACACCCCTGGTGCAACAAGCCTTTACAAGGCCACGATTTTACCTCGTGGTTCCGCTCTGGGTGTCACTTTCCAGCTGCCGGAGATGGACAAATATGATCAAACCAAGCAGGAGCTGTTAGCTCGCCTTGATGTGTGCATGGGTGGCAAGATTGCTGAGGAGTTGATTAATGGACCTGAGAATGTCACGTCGGGATGTTCATCAGATCTCAAGAGTGCAACTCAGGTGGCCCGTGCCATGGTCACTTCCTTTGGTATGTCAGATGCGATTGGCCCCGTGCAGCTCTCTGAGAACTGGAACGACTGGTCCACATCAACCAAACACCTGGCTGAGAGCGAGATTCGTGGTCTATTGCTCAGCTCGGAAGCACGCACGCGCAAGATGCTGACGGACCGTGGTGTTGAGCTCAGCCGGTTGGCACATGGTTTGCTCGAGTACGAGACACTTGACAAGGAAGAGATTGAAAAAGTTGTCCGGGGCGAGAAGCTGCAAAAAGACAAGACTGTGACTAACACGGTGGTGCCAAGCAAGGAAATTAAAGATACTCGCGGTACTCCAAACAGTGGCAGCGCCGGTCAGGTTGAGCTGACGGCCCGCGACCTCTAATTGGTTATTACTTGTGTGGGCAGCTGACAAGACTTTGGCTTTTTGTGTAAAACCAAAAACTTTACCAATCAACTGCCTGTGATACGCAAAAAGTTTGTTTTTTTATTGTATAATATGATCATGTATAAATTAAACCCCACTTACAAAATAGTTCAATATATAAAGGCTAGAAATATGGAACCGAACACTTTACATCTCCAAGCATCTTTTTTTCTTGTGTTGAACTACTTGAATCGTGAACCAATAAGCGTTCTATCATCACCGCCACTATCTATATATTGTTTTCAAGCTGTATATCCATAATGAGCAGATAATAGTACGCGTGGAAAAAAGTATCTTTTATTCTTGTAAGCAGATCCCACTTGATTTAAACATGGAATATATCAGTTATCAGCACGAGAGAGGATCTCTGGCTTTCCAGATCAAGGAGAACTAGTTCCGGTAGTAGGGAGTCTGGCATGTTTCAATGGTGGTGTAAACCGTTGTCTAAGGCATGCTTATACGAAAGCTCGTGAAACGTAAATTCACCATAATAATAGTCTTTATGATGGTCTAAACTGTCCACTGTTTTAAATACATAATTATATTTGGTTTATTCAATATTCTTTAACTGTAAGCCAATTGGCTAGGCAAAAAAAAAAAAAAAAAAAAAAAAAAAAGAGTCGAGACCCGTCTCGCGGGCTTTGGTATTCTTCAGCCTTGTAATGGCTAATAGGGTCTCCAACTTCAGTGTGATTTCGTTGGTGGTTGGAAATCGATAGTTCGCATGCCACTGTTTCTCCACCTCAGATCAATACTCATAGGCTTAAAAAAACCCCAACGGGAAAAAGGTCCACTCGTATTGATCATCGGCTGCATTGTACTTCGGCTTGAAGTTTGTCGTTTGGGGTTCCACTGCAGGCATAAAAAACCAGCTAGGGAAAAACCCTACTGATCTTTGGTTGCTAGGTGTTTGGCTTGGAGATTGTTGTTTCTCCACCTCAGATCAGCTTTCGCAATAGGTCTGTTCTAAATTTTACTCTGAGTGATTTCACCAGTTTCTACTTAGCTACCTTTCAGATTTCTAGTCTTCTTAATCACGAGTTTTGGTTAACTTTCTTCTTGTATGAACAGGAATTCCGGATTCAACTTTTTAATTTATGGCTCTTGCTCTCCATGCACTTTCTTGATGTTAGTGATTGTAATAACGTTTTCGTTGTTTGTTCTTTAAATTCATATTACCATCATCTTTTCTTGTTGGTATAGTGCACATCGTTTATCAGCGTATTTATCAACTGGCGCTTCGTTCTGTAAATCCAAATTAGGGGAATAAAGAATTCTCACTCTATATGCGCCCTTTAGTGCCGTTGGAGGCTTAAGCTGAATGGAGGCTTTATCTATTCTTTAACCAACATCTTCCTTATTCCTGTAGAGTATGGTCTTCAATGTTAATGTTGCATTGTCTAACTTACTTTCGTAGTGTTTATTAATCATTGTCCGCACTTACCGTTGTATTTTGTTGGATTTCTTGTGATGCCTCATGTACCTACCCTATGACTTCAATGGTAGTGTAAGTATCCTTGTCTTCCTCAGTCACCGGGTCATTCATCTTTAGACTTCGCACATAAGGTCTCAAACTTGCACAATTAATTGCAATGCTTCACTGAAATAATCACCCAGAGGGCAGGAGTCACAATACAGTGCATCGCATAGAATAGCCTAAGTGACAGAGGACAATCATAAAATATCTGCTGGGCTGTCTCCAAAGGGACAATGTGTGACCATATATGTGAGGAACAAGAGAGTAGACACCGCAATAAAACAAAGCATAAAAACGGAACAAGTTCTCTCCAGGGAAATCTCTTTCACAACAGCAGCGTAGATACTTGGCTATCAATGGATAGCAAACATTGAGCCACCACTAACTGTAGCAGAAATTCCTATAGTTACAGCCACCGACGAGTAAAAAGAGAGCAATGATGACAGACCTTCAGATCCAACTGTAGGGACAACCATTGAATTTCTATTGTCCTATTTTCTGTATCTCCCCAGGCTAACCTTACCTTTTTTGACATGCTCTTCTCAGCAACATGAACTTGGTACTTTATCCATCGGACACCATCGTTGCAGTTTAAGCCTAGTAATCTCATAATATCACATGAGTCGTGAGAGCACTGAGCTAAACTCCAGCTTATATATGCTATCCCACTAATGAGCTTACCACTGCGGAAAAGCCTATCAAGAATAGTTGTGACAGCGCCAGCAATGACAGCAGCAAGCTGGGAGATCGGCCACCAATGTTTCACATAAAAAAAATGTGATAGTGCGGGTACCATAGCCACATCATATCAGTCAAGCCTGCATCAAGCAATCAGTTGTAATCGGTATGAAATAAAAAAAGCTGAGCGAGGCAACTAAAACATTTCCTGATAATATTGTCAACAATTAGTTAAAAGACTATACCCCATATTGCGACAGGGATCAAAAGAAGAATGAACTTAGCGTGGACACGCTTGTCCCAACGCTATGGCACGGAGGAAGAAGACACAGATGGCAAAAGCGGTCCAAAAGAAACACTGAGCAATTGGAATGTGCCAAAAGCAGTGCCACTCTGCTGTTGTTTTTGATATAGCCTCTTTGACTGACAAAATGGTGATGGCGACAGTAACCCTGAGAAGAGGTAATGGTTAGTGAAGCCTGTGTTCAAGATCTGAAAGGTAAATGTCAGAAAAATGAAATGTATGGAATCCAATATCAATTGATAGCTGATATTGACTTGTTTGATTGAACACAATTAGGTCAACCCCAGGCTGCAGCTCATGCTGGACCTTGGCCAGAATGCTTCGGCAGCAAGAAAAAATGGAAGAAGTGTTTGGGTTGAAAATAAAATAGTAAGCAGAAAGAAAAAAAGGTATTTCCCTTTTTTGCCAGTAATTTATATACCTATTCATTTATTCGTTGTTTGTATCTACAATTACAGGTGCTTTGAATCACAAGTGATATGAAATGTTGTTATTAGTTGCGGGTTTGCCGCGACCAAAAGAACAAGCAAAGGCGGTATGAAAATATTAACGCATGCTACGCAATGCACATTATCTAATAGAAAAGGAAATATAACCAAACGCAGTTTAAAATGGGTAAATCACAAATTCAATTAACAATTAAACTCAAGACAGAATAGTCTTGAAGGTTCTACTTCTCTCACATGTGAAAATGGTTTTCAAATCCTAAGGGTCATGGCATATCTTCTAAAACTTAATTTTCATACATGTGGTAATGACTTTCACGACAAAAGAAATAAGGTAAACATGAGAAATTTCTCTATAATATGCCAGTAACAATGATTAGAATAGAGTCTTGGTAATGAGCCAAAGTTGTATTTATCTGTGTAGTTGTCAGCAGTATCCTTTAAATACTTTGTGGATCTTTTTTTCAATCGACGTAATATAATTATATATTAAATGAGAAATGGCCTGTTACCATCACTATTGAGCCAGCATTGGACAAAATAAATATTAGGTAGCTAAATGAGCTAGTCCAACAATGACAAGTTCAAGTCATTTCCCACAAATCATTACCGAGGCTAAACAAATACAAGCTTAATGGCTTGAAGCAGATTTAGACGATACTTGATAATTGTACATGAACATTATCGTTGACGCAATCCGGCAGTGAGATTTCACTGTCGGTCAGCACAGCCTGGATATCAACATTGGGTAGTTTTATACGCATCAAGTTTGCGTATTTTATAGTAAATCTGTCAAATTTGATTATTTTAACACGACGCAACGTCGAGATGACAGTGTTCAATTTTTCATGTTTATAAAGAAATTTTTGAATTTAATATACATGCATAGAAGCAAATAAAGCTAAATTAACAGCTAGAACCCAAAAGTGTCAGTCAGAAACAATGTACCTTAACGTTAAAGCTCCACACGTTGATCTGTTTCAGATAAACATGTGCCAGTGAAAATAATTACCTAATTAACTTTTTTTTGGGAGTTGATCTAGGGGTTTGAACTACAGTGTCTCGAGTATATAATTATCAGTACTTGTTTGTACGATTCTTCTTCTGTTCCTCTATCAGCGCATATATCGTTAAGTTCATATTTCCGTTCCTACTTTTACTTTCTCTACTCATCGACGGTATCAGAATTGATTGCCAAATATAAATCCAAGACACCAGATCAGTCAGTGACGGCTACCAGATATCAAAAACTGACATAATATCTACTTGGTATGGAAGACAGAATGGAAAGAATTGGGATATAATGGTGGTTCATTTATAGACTACTGCTAGCTACTGAGTATCTCAGATTTAAAATAAAATATATTTCTCACTACTCCAAAGTATTGTATTAGCAACGCCATTTGAAAATGAAATATCTAAATGAGTTTCAAGCTATAGCTGATACATATAAAAATATCGGATTTTACTTGTTTTAAGGACCAGAGCTGGGTTGGAAATGGGGGCATAAGCCATCTGGCGAGCCAAAGAATGTCCTTGGATATAGACACCAGATGGGACAGGACAAGTATTTCATTTAGAATACGCACTGACATTTTTAGACTCTTGTTTTATTTTAAATTTTTCAATTCTCATTTTAATATCAGCTGGCTTGAATGTGGTGGCCTCTAAAATCTCAGTTGCTAGCCGCACTTTGTACTTACATACTGCCGATCTGTAATTCAGCAGCTATTTTTTTTATTTAAATGCCAATTTTTTCCCTGAGTACCGGCCACTAGTGACTTTAAGGCACCCTTTTTTCTTTGTTTATTTAAGCTGTTTAGGCTTTATTCAAGTACAACTTTTCAACCATTGGTTTTCACAATGACAGATTTTTTCTTTTCTTTTGGCACAAAATCTTGAGACATTGTAATCTCACCATGCATCTGTCTTTCTTTATCTGGTCAATGCAATTTCCAGGTCATCTTGTAATGAATGTTTTAGTTTTTTCTGGTGCGTTTGGAATGGGTTTAGAAGGGTGTGGATCTTTTTGACTTTTATACAGGTCTTTGGAAAACGTGCTTTTTCCAACACTAAATTCTGAAGCCCTTTAAAATAAATCCTCGCTTAATCAACGCAACATCTGCAAAATAGCGCAAGAGTGTTATTTAAATTAGAGAATACATAGAAAAGTTTTTTCATGTCTCATCACCTTGGTTATATAATATTGTCTTTGTATAATCGATCTTGGTTTCTGGTTGGGGAGTATACTTGCTTGATTTCGAATTGGCACTAGGTGGGGTTCCCCTACAAAGGCACGCATTTTGAAAAATTATATGGGATTCCGGAAAGAGACCCTACACTTGTGACCTATTAAAAATGAATATTCCAAATATTGCATTGGCTCGATGAAAAAAAAAAAAAAATCAATAATAATCATTACACTGCCACGACCAAGAGTGCGCACAAAGAATCGGCAATTAATGCAAAAAGCGGGTTGAAATGGTTGTTTCATTGAAATCCAAAAAAAAAAAAAATTTCAGAAAGATAAAAAGTTATTCAAAAAAAAACTGACGCATGCCCAGTAGGATTAAACATTTTTTTTGCTCCGCCTGGTGCTCACAAAGAGCACTTTTATTTTTCTTATCATGAACTTCTATGGGGTTGATAACAAAGGGTCTTTTGCTCACAAGTTTGATGCAAAAATAAACAACAATCAAATCACCAAGTATATAGATACATCCACACCAAGGACGTCACCAGTATTAATGTCACTAAACAAACCAACTCATTCTATCTTTCAGGACTTGTGGTTTGTATTGTTTGTAAATCTCTGGTATTGAGCGACCAAGCGTTATGGTTCTTGGATTGTCCTCAACACATGGACCTTATCAGGAAGAATTCAGCACCCTTGAATGTCGAAGCCTTGTGCATGCGAGCAATACCTTGTCAGTACCGCTTGGATAAGTGTTGAAACTATAGGTCTTCTTTGGTCATGTAAATTTTAAATGTTAAAACAGCATGCTATGAGTTATTTCTATCTATATATAATTTTTTATTTTTTTGTTGATCGTATGGTGTTTATGTTTTTTATTCGCGATTTTGAATTAGTCAAGAAAAACAAAAAGATTTGGTTTGGAATGTAACAGAGGGCGGTTTTTTCCTTATTTTGAAATCACATACAGTCCCCAAGTTTACAAAGATTTGCAATGAGTGACGCGTAATTCTACTACCACAATGAAAAAAAAAAAAAAAAAAAAAAAATGAAAAAAAAAAAAAATGGAAAACCAAAAAGTCTACTGTCCCCTATACAAAAGATGAAAAAAAAAAGATTTTGAATTCCAGTTTAGGCGGCAATCTACGGAGAGCAGTGGTCATACATAAATCTACTAAATAAACAGTGACAAGGACTCCGCCCAAGAAGAATACTCTTCGCGGTCCTGTTTGCAAAAACTACTCAGGGTTGCTTTTATTCATTCACCTGATACGATTGAAAAATTGGTTGTGGATGAGAACAGTATTGCTCTTGTTGCCTGGTCTCCGTATCCAATTTGAACGCTATTTAGCATCCCTGAACTAGACTTTGTGCATCTGTCTGGGATAGTTTTGGCAATGATGGTTTCTGCCCCTTGATAAGATTTATGGAAACCCGTGTAGACGCAGATTCAAATTCCAAGGGGTATAAACACCATCAAGTAAATTTAAATAATACATGTACAAGTATTTATTACTTATATCTCGTTCGACTAAGATACGATTAAATATCTTATTAACCACATGTATGTTAGTAGTGTAGTAGAACCCCCCGTTATCCATCAAACCAAAGTGGGGGTGTAGAACTGTTGGGTGATATGCGCTGTTTTATTTACGAATAAAACGCATTTATTTATTTATTTTTATTATTTTGTTATTTATTTACTTTGGTTATTGGTAACACTGAATTCCATTATCTGTATAAGTATATCTATGCATGAGTGGTTTCGAACAATAAAAATCGTAATAACCATCAATAAAACTCAACTTGTCAATATACAATAACTTACTGGCATTCACCAGATTTACCATAAAACTAGATGAAAAAACTTGGATTTTAAACACTTGAAATTTACAGTTGAAATTTTGATTATAAAGTCGTGTTCTAATTAATTAAAAAAAAGTTGTGTATATTATGAAGGGGGTGAAAAAAAAAAAACGGAAACAGGATTAATGTGTTTTAGACAATAGCGGATTACAATCTATAATCTCCAAATCTTTTTTTTAAATGACAAGAACGGCAGCAAGGGCAGAAGCACCAATGGCAAAGACCGAGGCAAAGACCTTGACGGCACCGTTGGAGCCAGCAGCCGAGGTAGTAGAGTCAGAAGACTGCTCAAAACCACCAATGGCAGAAGTGGTGGCAGCAGCAGTGGTCTCAGCTGCAGAGGACTCGGAGGACTCGGAGGCATCAGAAGTCTCAGCGGCCTTGGTGGAAGAAGTCTCCTTGGCGTCCTCAATGGAAACCGACTTGGTGGAAGAAGTGTGCTTGGTGGTGGTAGAAACAGTACCAGTCACATCAGCCAGAGACACGGACGAGCTAGTCTTCTTGGTGGAAGAAATGGAAACAGCAGAGGCAGTGGGGATGTCAGAGGAGTCATCAGCACTGTGGTTGTTGCCAGAGCCAATACCAGTGGGAACACTGCCAGAAACATCGGCAAGATCACTATCACTACCCTTGTCCATGTCGAAACCAACGGCCTCAAAGGAACCAAGAACAGTGCCGTCACCGGAAAGCTTGACATTACCAGAGAGACCAGCAATATCAGTGTAAACATAAGAGTTGCTACCATCAGAAGGAGTGTTAGCAGGAGCATCATAACAGTTGACGGTAATATCCTTGAGGGTAACGTAAAAGTAGCCAGGGTCCTGAATATCGGCAGCATTCCAGTCAATTTCGCCACCAGCCCAGTTTCTAGTACCCTCGGCGTTAGAAGCCAATCCACCGGGCCAAAGAGAAACCTGCAAAAACGAGGGAGTTTGGGGGTAGTCATATCTGTTAGAGGTTTCATTCCAGGTGTCAGCACGGTTGAGAACACGACCGACCTGTCCGTCAACCGACCAAGTAATAGACTCCTCAGTCCAGTCAATCTCATAAGTGTGGAAGTTCTCAAAGGTGTCACTAAGGGAAATGTTACGCGAGTTAGTGTAGACAAGGTTTTCCTGCCAGTAGTAGTTGGTCTGAGCGGTTTCAAGGAAGGAGCCAATAAATTCGTAATCAATCTCATCTCTGACACCAGACATGAGAATAAAGGAGGAAACGACACCCTGGGTTCTAGAAGTCTTGAGGGTGGCAGAGACCTTGCCGTACCAGACGGCTCTGGTGGAGGTCAAGACGGTACCAGTAGAACCGTTGGCCATTGTGAGCAGGACCGAGTCGTCGTAAGAAACGATATCATTGTTGACAACAAAGTCGTGGCTGCCAGCGTCGCCGAGGTACTTGGTGTTGGAGATAATGCTGTCGGTGGTAGTAAACTGGTGGCTGCCAGACTTGCAAATAGGAGCAGGGGCGCAGGAGGTCAGGTTGTAGGAAAACTTGGGATTGCAGGGGCCCACGCAGTAGGAGCCGGTACCACACTCACCGTAGAGGGAGCAACAGGGCTTATCTTCGGGGCACTGCTGGCCAGAAGAGCAGGTAACGGTGTCGGCCACGGCGTAGGATGCCAGCGCCAGAAGAACAGTTGACGAGAACTTCATGGTGGGAAAAACGAGAGTAGGGGAAACAAAGGATGACGGATAAAATAGAGAATCACGAGCAAAAAAGAAAAAAGGGAGAAGAAGGAGAACATTTATAAAAAAAAAAATAAAATAAAAAAAAAAAATTGAAGCAGTTGAAAATTTGGTCTTTTTGTTCACACTCCTCTTTCGAACTGACCAGAGCGCCTTTTGAGTTTGAGACCAAAACGGTAAAGCCTTTTCTGCCAACATTGGGTCAATTCCACGTATTGTGCTAGGCCCAAACAGGACAAAGACCAGTTCGGCAAGGCCCAGATTCCCTGCCAACGACGGGGTTAGCTGCCACAGATGATTGGCTCGAGTTGGATCTAACCAAACCGAGCGTTGCACGTGACGCTCGCCAACAGAATAAGATGAATCAGAATCAGGTAATGTGGCCGCGTAAGGTTGCATTTTCTTTTTGAAAACACGAAAACCTTGTTTAGATGACGTATATGCGCACTAAGTTTGTTGCTGCAGCAACAGACGCAAACAATCAGAGATTGGGCCAAATCTTGGCTTTTTTAAGGGGCCAAACATGGGTGAGATCAAACCTGGTTTTGAAATGAGGTCTTTTGATTTTACCATAGGTCAGATGTGGACTAACCACGCGAAAATAAAAATAAAATAAAAAAGAACGCGTGGTTTGACCAGTTAATAACTACATTGTGTGCAATGTCCAATATCATACAACATGTAGCGGTTGTTGTTCCATCGCTGATTATTGAACAGGCAAAAAGGTTTAAAGCGAAACAGACAATGTTTGGGCCTTTGATAAGAGGTTTAGTCCTACGTGCAACAACAAGATCAAAACACGCGCTCTCATTCCTTTGTGTGCGAGCGGGAACAAAAGTGAATAATTAAATATAATATTTAAAAATAAATCAGGATATATCAGGATGAATCCGCTTCAGGAAATCCCCCATTCAATCTCAAGCAGTTGGGGTAACTTATCAGAATTTGTCTCCTCATGAGCAGATTAATTTCATCTTTTGAGCGGTCCTCCGTGCCATCTATACATTAATTATCGTTAATCTTTATTTTTATTATGCTTATTCCAATTGGCCTGAATCATGCAAGACCTAGAGCTCTTGTCAGGGAGAAAAAAAAATAACACTGGCATACCTAGCATTGAGATTCTTGGCTGGAGTACCCGCTCCCGTAGCTGACTCACAGGATGCAGGTCGGCCCTTTGTCCGTTTACACCATCAAGAACTTCCGGGCCTTGTTTGGGTCAGGCCGTTTAGCGAGTCATCGATTTGGTTCCATTGTTCTTTGGGCAATCCATCAACATTCGCTGCTTAGTGGTTGAGTGGTTTTTTTTTTTTGGGTTTTTTTTGGTTGCTTTCCATTTCTGCTGCTGCCAAAGGCCTTGCACTACAACTCGAGCCTTGAAAAAAAAGAGGTCATTATGCCAGCCATACGAGTTCTATTCTTACCACCACGCCCGCCTTAACAAACCCTTACGCAATCATCACCATTTTTTTTTTAGGTTTTCTGACAGCAAACTCAAATAAAAGCCGTTATTGTCTTGGCTGGCTTAATCCAGAACCAAGTGGAAGTTAAAATGAAACACAGATCTATGTCTCAACTTAAATCTTGAAAAAGAAATCAAGGCTTGGTAAATTGAACTCTCTTTTTTTTTTTCTATTTTTATTGATTCAGAAACTGAGACTTTGTTAATGATGTACCCAATAGCCGTGCTCTAGAAAGAAAAAAATTGCTTATGACGTCGGGAAAACCTGGTTCTCCACAGGTACATCTAAAAATGGCCCTGATCAAGTCAAGACAGATTCTAGTAGCTTAAAAACCTTTAAAGCTACGCACAATTAGTTGTTTGCATCAACATGTGAATGCCTGCGCATGAACAAAATGAAATCTCAAGGGTTCTAAAGATCTTGATCTTATCGGGGCCCGCTTCTCTCGTAGCACATTGTTTTTTTCCCATCAAATCTGAGTGGTTTTTGGTTAGCGTCCTGCTTTCCCAAAAATGCTCTCATCTAGGGAAACCAGGTCCCTGCACAACGTTTTCCCCGGCCATGAGACTTACTGGCCGTTTATATGGTCTTCCTCATGCTAAACCGTTGCAGCAGGAAGAAGTAGAGAGGGAAAACCCCGCCCTTTCTGTACTTTCCAATCCTTGGAGCGCAGGCATTGTGTAAAATCCATAAATAGAAGCATTGTATAAATGTCACCTACTGCTTTTAGGCATTATTCTAGCTCGAGCAATTTTTGAAAGGAGAGTTTATTTGCCATTCTACCATCTCGTTCTTTCAAAAAGAAGAAAAAAGGTGTTTTATTCTCATTTGAAGAACATCTTTTCTAATATAAAAAAAAACTTGAATAAGTATAAGTCAGCTAAGTTTTTCTTTTTTTGGTTGGCTGGCTTATCGCAAGGATTGGGTTCTGGTCAGTGCAGTACATCTTTGGTTGCGCTAGCAGCGCCAATCTCCAAACAGGACTACCCAAAAAAGAAAAAGAAAAACGATAATCAAAGTCTATGGTACAAATGTTTTCGACAGATAAAAATAATTTTGTTTTATTAATGATATCATGTGTGTGCACGTACTGTAAGTATCGTCGTCACCGGAACCATACTGGATTTAAAGTGTATTTATAGCAACATTTGAATGGCCAGCAGAAAACTCAACCAGTGGGCTCGGTCTGGGCAAGTAAATCCGCGTACAGTCGGCATAGAAGAAGATTTTTCGAGCAAACGTACCAACTGACAGTCGATACTGATCGACTTGTATAAAACTTGGCAAGGTACGAGGGAGACGTTGAGCAACTTGGATATAGGTCGGGTATGAGGCTCATTACTGGGAATGGAGATGAAAGAGGTGGTGGTTGTATAACCCAAATGATTCAGTACATTTAAACAGCCAAGAATAAAAACAGATGTCACAAGATAACAACATTTGTATTCCTACTTTTTACTTTGTTTTCTCCAAAATAAAATTATTAAAAATAAATATGGTTTACCATTAATTTTTTCTGTGCTTTGACAAGTTTGTTTTTATTTATTTTTAGTCTGGATGTTTTGTTTTGATTTACAAAGTTTTCAACTAAACCCGCTAAATCGTGTTTTAAAATCACAACTGTAGAATTAACCTAGCAGTAACATGTTCAATAAGAAAAAATTAATGAAAATCAATTAATAAATTGAAAAATAATATTATTTTTCAAGTACATACTAACTGACTCCGTTTTATTTTATGTGTTGTGATGTTGTTGTTGTTGTTGTTTTTTTTGGATGTTTGGTGATCTTGTCAACAAACTGTGCTCCCAAAATAGCTTGTATAAAACCAAACGTTGGTTTACCACAATTAACTATCATTTAAAAAAAGTTGTATTATTATCATTATTATATTTGTTTCCCCCCAATAAGTAGTTTTAGTATAAGTGTAGCAGTATGACATTTTGTAGTAGAAGAAAAAAAAAAGAAAGAAAAAAACGAAAAGCGGAACCTAGGAGAGGCCTATGAAATGCAGAGCGGCCTTCTGGTTTGGATCCTGTTGGGCCAAGATGGCACTTACATCACGTTCACAGGCCGGCTGCTTCCGTTATTGCTGCCGCCAGCTGGACCGCCGCCAAGCAGCTCTTCCAGCCGTCGCCGCTCGCTTTGCTCCTTTGATACAACCTCGGAGTGCTTTAGGTTAAGTTCGTCCACCATCTTTTTAAAGTCATTGCGTAGAATCATAACACTTAGCGGCATTTCACCCGTGGCGCTGCTGCTGGACCCACCAAGCGTGCTGATAGAGCTATCGTCCAACGTGCTCATTTTGCTGCTCGACATGAGATCACGCTCAAGTTCGCTGATCTTGGCCTCCATGCGCTCGCGCTCGGCCTCGTATTCGACAGACTGTTGAGTCAAGCCCTCGAGCGAGCTCAGTACGTGCTCAAGCTCGGCTTTCACCTCTGACGTGCGCTCGCGCCATTCATGCTCCGCTGCGCGCGAGATCTCCAATTCCGCCGCCAGCACGTCCACCTGCCGTTGCAGGGCCTCAACCTCGCGACTGAGCGTCTCAGTATCCACATTGCCTGTCATGCTACGCTCATCTTCCTTGGTTACATACTCGCGTACAAGCGCGCGGGTGATCTCCTCCAAATGCTCAAGCTTTTGGCGTGTTGAGGGTAGCGGACCCGGCGACTCCCGCACTGGAAGCACACTTGACACGGTCAGAATTAGCGACTCTAGCTTTTCGTCTTCATAGGTTTCGCTCACTAAGTTTGATCGGATAGACAGCCCCCTAGACAGGCCGGGTTTGACACCAAGACTACTGACGGATCGCTTCGACATGCCGCGAGAAAGATCCGGTACTACATCTCGCATATTCTCCTCATCGGCAGAGTTGGAATTAATCTTGTTGCTGGTTTTGGGATCCCTGCTGGAGGTTGCTTGTCCAGGTAACGGCTGGCCTGTAATTATTGGCGACCGCTCAGCCTCCCGGTTACCGGCCGCGGTCTGCTCAAGCGCTAGATAATCTGCCGCCACACTCGAGTTTGACCCTGGGTGCGTCAGACCAAGTATCGCCACGGAGCTACGTAATATCTCGGTCTCGCTTGCATGCACACGCTGAGCTAGTTCATCGTACTCAGCCTGTAGCACTGCAAGTTTTTCAAACGAAAGGTCAGCCTCACCAAACGCCTGCTTTGACAGCCGTTTGGAGTTACTCCCCAGCGCATCCGGTGCCTGGCTCCCTGGAATATGATATTTGGTCAGTGACAACGCTGCCTCCTTCATCTTAGTCTCGACTTTGAGTTTGTGTTGCAGGTCGAGCAGCCGCGACCGGTCAATGTCAAGCTCACGCTTGCGCTCCTCAAGTTCCGCGTAGGAGAGCAGCGGAAACCCCTTGGAATCAGCAATAACAGACTGTATAAGAAAATTGACGGCAATCATATCCAGGGGGTTAAAGGCGCTGGACACGTTGTAATGTTTCTGCATGGACTGGACTGAAATGGACTGAAACATGGACCGGTTGAACGACTGCTGCTGCTGGACAGGGTCGCTATTTGGAATCCTTGTGTCCAGCGGTAGATCTGCGAACATGAGGCTTTCGTATGAAGAGAACGTCATAATGTTTTACAATAGCCAAAGGGGGGTGTGGGGTCTAGGGTTTAATAGTGGTTATCTCCAGAATCGTGATGCTGGCCGTTTGTCCTGTAGGAGGAGAAAATGCCTTCGTTGCAAGGGATGACGTTCACGTGAATGCTTATGTAACGCAACGTTGCGATTGCTTTTGCAGCGTCCCAACTGGGACCTTAACTGACTTTAGTTAGACTATGACATCAAAATTAGGTGCTGTTCATACAGTGCTGAGGCCAATTGGCAATAAATTAAATTTTCAAAGGTTAGTAACTAATTAAACACATAGTGGTGTATCATGGCACAATTATGCTATCTGGGTACTCTAACAAAAATATTTCCGTCTTCACGAAACTTTCTGACTTACCCCGTATATGTGCGTTACTAAGCGCATTGGATCTCAGGATATGTCATATGAGAATCAGGGCCTCTTCGGATTCTGGACTTTAACTAGAAATGTTTTATTGCAAAACATGAGTTTAGTTTTTAGGGATTAGGTGTTAAGTTTTAGTCCTGAATTTCTTAGCAATCTTGCAGAACTTGACTTTACTGAACTGTTTAGTTCAGTATAAATAACGAGATATGAAGTAAATATTGAGTCCAAGGATAGAATAATATACCGTTTCAGAGCATACCCAAGCTCAAACAAAGCTGCTAAATTCAGGAGTTTTTCTACTGTTTACGGAATAAAAAATAAGCTTGTCTTGATATCTAGAAGTTGCATTATAAAAAGATAAAAATGTTTTAAAAAGAGACATAGGATGCTTACAAGATAACTATGGGTAAGGCGTTAGTCCATGTGCAGTTTTTCAATCATGTATTATTAATAGTTGATAGAAGGAATCCCCATGAAGTAGATAGATAGAAAATCTGTTTATTGCCCCGACATGGTTACAAAGAAAATTATGAAACAAAATGACATGCAAAAGAGAAATGGATTTGACATTTGTTGCTGTGAGACAGGGAAGGTAGCGATGTTTGCGCGTATTATAAGGTCAATGTTTGATGGCGCCAAATTCTCCATGAATAGCGTTAAAACTCTTCTGTCTTGAGTTTGATTTTCAATTACACTTGTGCTTCACTCATTTTACATTTTGTTTTACTATTTTTCCTTTTCTATTTTGTAATATGCATCGCGTAGCATGTGTTCTTTTCATGACAACGTTTTTACTTGTTCTTTTGGTCGCGGCAAATTCGCGACTATAACAACACTTCATATCATCTGTGATTCAAAACAATTGTGATTGTAAATAAAAATAAAGAATAAATAAATAGTTATATAAATTACTGGCAAAAGATGGCAATCCTTTTTTTTCTTTCTTTCTACTTATTTATTTTCAACACAAACACTCTTTCCTTTTTTTTTTTTTGCTGCTGAAGCATTCTGGCTAAGCTCCAGCATGAGCTGCAACCTGGGGTTGACCTAATTATGATCAATCTATCAAGTCAATATTAGCTGCCAATTGATATTGAATTCCATATGTCCATTTCTTTTGTCACTCACCTTTCAGATTTTAAGCACAGGCCTTGCTAACCATTACCTCTTTTCATAGTTGCTGTCATCAATATCATAGCTTTTTCATTTAAAAAGGATATATCAGTAATAGCAGCCGAGTGGCGCTGCTTTCGGTACATTTGAATTGCTCAATGTTCTTTTGGACCGCTGTTGCCATATTTATCTTTCCCCCTGTGTCAGCTAGCCCATCCGCCACGAGCTTGGGTTCTACAACCTAAATATAGAGCTTCCATAGATTTGGAACCAGTGTATGTATGCTAAGTTCATTTTCCTTCTGATCCCTGTCGCAAATATGGGGTATATTCTTTTAACTAAGCGTTAACAATCTTATCAGGAAATGTTTTAGTTGCCTCGCTCAGCTTTTTTTATTTCATACCGATTACAACTGATTGCTTGATGCAGGCTTGACTGATATGATGTGGCTATGGTACCCGCACTATCACATTTTTTTTATGTGAAACATTGGTGGCCGATCTCCCAGCTTGCTGCTGTCATTGCTGGCGCTGTCACAACTATTCTTGATAGGCTTTTCCGCAGTGGTAAGCTCATTAGTGGGATAGCATATATAAGCTGGAGTTTAGCTCAGTGCTCTCACGACTCATGTGATATTATGAGATTACTAGGCTTAAACTGCAACGATGGTGTCCGATGGATAAAGTACCAAGTTCATGTTGCTGAGAAGAGCATGTCAAAAAAGGTAAGGTTAGCCTGGGGAGATACAGAAAATAGGACAATAGAAATTCAATGGTTGTCCCTACAGTTGGATCTGAAGGTCTGTCATCATTGCTCTCTTTTTACTCGTCGGTGGCTGTAACTATAGGAATTTCTGCTACAGTTAGTGGTGGCTCAATGTTTGCTATCCATTGATAGCCAAGTATCTACGCTGCTGTTGTGAAAGAGATTTCCCTGGAGAGAACTTGTTTTATTTTTATGCTTTATTTTAATGCGGCGTCTACTCTCTTTCTAAAGATGAATGATCTGGTGATCGAGAAAGACGATGATACGTACACCACTATTGAAAACACAGGAGAGATTCATGACGAGCAACAAAAAACCCAAAAAGATACCACGGTAATTATAGGTAAGAAAAGAAGAACATTAAAAATACAGTAGCCAACGGGAGGAAGATAGATGAAGTGCAGGCAATGTAGAACAGTGTGAAGATAAGTTGGAGAATTTAGTATTAACAAGATTTTGCTCCAGATTAATGACATCAAACAGGTCCCTCGGATGATAGTGACTTGAAGAAAGATGGTGTAAGTAATAAGAGATAAGACCGCAGTCCAGCTTAAGCAGCCAGTGCTGCTAAATGTCTCATATAGAATAAGAATACTCGATCCCACAAATTTAGATTCATAAAATGAAGCGTCAGTTGAGAAACATGCAAATGAACTATGCGACCCATACCATCAAGAAGATATGATGGTAATATGCACTTGAAGAACTGCCAATAGGAACGTTACTATAATTACTGACTCCAAGAAAGAACATGAAAAGCGAGAACAATAGATGAAAAAATTGAACCCATAATTCCAGTTCATACAGGAAGAAAACAGACCAAAGTTTGTGGTCAAGAACACTAGAACCCTGAAGAGATAGTTAGGTAGGAACTGGAGAAATCACTCGGAGTGAAATTTAGAACAGACCGAGCGAGAATAGAAACTAACCACTTTGTTTTAGGTTATACCTAAGTTTTGTTATTTGAATATGAGAAAGATAAACGCAATGTATCGCTACAAGAGCCGATTGTCAGCTCCAAGTCAAATACCTCACAGCTGACGATCAATATTGGGCTTTTTTCCTAAAGGGCTTTTTATGCCTGCAATAGCACGTCAAATGACAATCTTCAAACCAAGATACAACGCAGCCGACGGTCAATACTAGTGGGCTTTTTTTTCCTGAGAGGACTTTTTATGCCTATGAGTGTTGGTCTGAGGTGGAGAAACAGTGGCACGCGAACCATTAATTTCCTGCCACCAACAAAATCACACTAAATTTGAGGACCCTATTAGCCATCGCAAGGCTGAAAAATACAAAAGCCTGCAAGTCGGGTCTCGACTCTTTTTTTTTTCCCCTTCTTTTTCCTTTCTTTTTTCCTTCTTTTTTTCTCTTCTTTTTTTCCTTCTGCCTTCCATTTCTTTTCTTTTTTTTTTTAAAATTTTTTTTTGCTCAGTAAATTGGTTGACAGTATAAAAATATTAAGAAAATCAGTTATAAACATGTGTGTAGAGTAGTGTGTATAGTTAAGACAACCATAAAGACTGATATTCTGCAAAATTCCCATCACAAGCTTTTGTTTCAATTGCCTAAAAACTGCCTGAAAGTGATAATCCACAATTGGTTTGTAAGTATTTTAAAAAAAAAGAATCTTCATTATAGGGCGTTTGTGAGACTTTTATCTCTTGTTTTGCAAAAGCGAACGATAATTCGTAGCCTCGGTTTGGTTATTTATCATACTGAGAGTCTCACTAACATGAGAATTGTTGATTTTACTAGGTAGATAGATGGTCAGTTCATTGTCCTTACATGAAACAGTCGTAAACAAAATTATAAAACAAAATGATATATAGATATGAATTTTAAAAATACTAGTCTGTACGTGATTGGCAAGGTGATGATGTCGACTCATATTATAAGTTCAGATGTTTGATGACGCTGACTTCTGCATGAATAATTCCATATGTCAAAGGGAGCCTGTGACATACAAAACGCTCAGTAGATGTGTGCCAAAGGTTGACACTCAGTAAGGCTTCAACAAGCTTCTATAATCAAGCAAATCATCAGTAAAAAAAGTTCTAGCAATTAATCTAATAACTTAACTACCGGCCCTGTGCCCTGTTTTGTATAAAACAAAATCCTGCAATTAAGCTTTGGAAAAAGTTTCCTTAATATATCTTCCTCTGCAGGACGCCAATGACATTACTTGAAAATTTGCAACTTGATTTGTTGCATTTGGTTTATCTGACATGTAATGACAGAGTCATCTGTAATGGAACGATGGTAACATTGTATCAAGTATAACTTGTCAAAAAATGTGAACAAATAACTTTGATATTTTTTGTAAAACTACAAACATACCACTATTAATCAAATGAGTACATCCGACCCAGTGGACCTGCTTAGCAGACTTATGGATAGCAAGGATGACCCGGTTAGTTGTCAAATTCACAACGGTTATTTCGGATAACACACATCACGGTAACTTATTTCAGAGCCCGGTTACGCAAAGAAGACCCGAATATGGGTGGACTCATCCCGGTTGATTTTTTATCCATTCTATACATTTATATAGAAACCCATCAAGGTTAGAACACATTTCTGTACAGCATCTCTCTTCAAATAGTTTTTGACTAATGTTGTTAAACACTTACATTTCTACTTAACTTATTACTTTTGGTAAATTTATTCATGCTACCCATTCTGTCAAGTTTACTTGTACTGACCATTCATTTATGTTATCAAATCTATCCACTCTATCTGTTTATTAATACCATCCATTCTATTCGTTTATTCATTCATGCTACTTTTGGTATTACATGCCATTGCGCAGGAGATGTTATTTGATTACCACCATTTAATTCTCGTGGTTGCCATTTTATTTTTGATTTTTGATTTAACACGACTAATAACAGCATATTTTAGAATTACCAGTAATAAAAAAGGACATGTAGGTGTAAAAGAACAAGGGAAAACCATTATATACACAATAAGTGTTGTATATTACTGTTAAAATGCTCTAAAAACTCTCTGAACATCAGAACTTGATGGAGTAAAAAACATATAAGAAGGGATGGATGGCCATTTTTTTAAAAATTATCTTGTATGGGAGTTGAGGATTGTCATTGCTTGCCATGCATGAAATTGACAGTAATCGTCAAAATTTCACTATATCTCTTCAAAATGTTAAATCCATATGATATCAGTCCCCGAATAAGCAGTACTCAATAGAGAAACTAAAGCTTCTCTCCAGAGCTACACACAGCTATTTATACCAGCGTAGTAGCTGGCGAAAATAAGACGGCCATCGCATGCCGCTTCAGTATTGCTTGCAAAACTGTCGCCCGCACCATAAAATGATTTTCAGAGCGCTATTTAGTTCAATTAGCTAGGCGGTTTCCTAGCGTGCCATGGAAGAGTCTTTTACAAGTGGATGAAAACTTTGTGTCAGAGAGCACATCCGCAAGTGCTGCTCTACGCGGCGTCCGAAACTAACACCTCTATATGCTGCAAAGAGATTTGAATTTCCCTGTTTTTGGAAGGGGGTTAGAGCTAGCATCTGTATGCTAACCTTAGAAACTGAAGCTATCGTGAGATTAAGCCCCCCTCTCTAGAGCCTCTTTTCTGATGAGTTCGCAGCCCATTTAATTTCAAAATTGCAATCATGGGTTTCCAGACATGGCTATGGGGCCTACCGATGCGACTTTGTCAACCCAACCGCGCAAAAAGGGAAAATCAAGATTATGGTTTGGGCTGCAATTAGCCTTGAGATCAAGACATCTTTAATTTTCATGACGAGATGAAGAGAATAAGAGCCAGGGTTATACTACTAGGTCATATATATATTGGCTCTTGGGTATGGGCTCCTTCCAATATATCAATTAGATCAGCTATTCCGGCAGGATAGTGCCCATATACATATTGCAAATATGACCCAAGAGTGGCACGAGAGCCGTGGTATTTGGGTGATAGATTGCCCCTGAAGTGTGGGCTCTATCGGCTTTATCCTAATCTTCATGAGCTAAAAGATAATACAAAATATCTTTGAACATCTATATCTTCTTTGTATGGCGTTTTGTTTTATAATTTTGTTTGCAACTGTTCGATGTAAGGACAATAAACTGATTATCCATCTAAAAAGCTAGTCAAATACCTGTACATCTTCCTTGCCTATGCGAGGTTCGTGGCCAGTTTAATTCAATAAATTTTTTGTTTACTTCACACAATAATCAGTATGATTAATGTTTTTTTAAATGAAAAAATGTAACACGACCAGGTTTTTCTGTAAGATTTCCAATTCAAAAAAAACCAAAAAACCATTTGTCTAAAGTTTAAAGTGGAAATCATATGGTTGTCCCATTTAGTAAGGTCCTTCCTGGGCTTGGATCAATTCTGATTACGAATCTTTTTACTATTTTTGTCTTGTCTAGATGTATAATATGGATTATATAATCCACTCACCCCTCGTACCAGAGCAAGACCTGAGTTGCTCAACAGCTCACTTGTATCCGTGCCAAGCTTTATCGCAGGTATTACATGTACCGATTGTTGGCAGACTGCTTGGCTCTAGGAGCCTTCCCACGTTGACTGTACATGGTATTATCACGGACCACATCCGTCTGGTGGGGGGTTCCCTGTTAGCCGTTGTTTCTTTTGTGAGTGTATTCGTTTTGCTGTTCCTTATTTCCGTCCGGGTGGTGTAGTCAAACCAGTCGTTCCCAGCCGTAAGCTTGGATCCATTATTGAAAGGTGAAATGGAACATGTTTGTTCCAAATGTCAAATAGAGGCTTGTCTATACAGACCTGTTGAATATACGCTTTAACTAAAATAAAACTTTTATTTATACGACCAGAACAAGACAATTCTGCAGGAGACTGTCTACGGATTCTGGCAGAAGCTAGAATCAGAAATACAACCTAATACTTGTGTGTTGATTGATAATTTGATATGCATAACTTCCCTACCCTTAGTGTTGCTATACAATACCCGCGTTTAATGGAGGTGAAATAAAGTATACGACGGTATTCAACCATTTTTTACAAAAACACGTTTCTAAACCTAGACATGTTGTTAATTGTTTCCAAGTTTTTGTAATGAAATAAAATCCATTTTGCCACACTCTTCAGAATGGCTGTCATACGATCCGTTTCCTACATAAAAAGGCCATCTGTATAAATATATATCTGCTGTTTCTTCATCTAGCCATAGACATTCACAAGAAGAGCCAACCATGAAGCCATGAAAAAAAAAAAATAAATAAAACCAATATCGAAACCAAAGTTTTTTCAAGGCATTGTATACAAAATTCAATTTACAAAATAAACGTGTCTACGATGTTACAAAAACTAGACTTGCTTGGCGCCAACCGAGTTGAAAGGCAAACTATTTAAACATTAAAGTTTTCTTCCCTGCTCATACTGTACCTTTATCTGATAGATAATCAGTTTTGTTCCTTTTTTAGTCTTGTTTTAACAAACTCTCAAGTATCCGTATTTTTTTTGGTCGTGTTTTGCTAATCCTCAACATCAAAGACGGTAGCCGTTAAATCAAATATTCATATTTATAGAATTGCCACGCAATATAGCCATTTATCAGATCTTGAAGAGAGCTGACCTGCTTTAAACAAGATATAAACTATACTCTCTTTTTCAGGTTACAAACATGTAGAGAATCTGGCCAGAAAAGAAAGAAAAAATACAATCAATAGAGTGAAAAATTATAATTAGTACAAGTTCATATTTATCACATCATCTAAATACAGGCCTTATGAAATGACCAAAAAACCAAGTTCTTTTATACTTGGAAAATATCATCTTCAATAACACCAAACAACTTTTGGATTTGCAAAGCCATGCCTGCAAGCTGCTCAGTAATGTTGATGGTCACAAGGATGTATGAGTAGAAAAGTACAAAGTCTTCATCATCACCATAATCCTCCTCCTTTGAGATGTTCTTCAGCCGGCACTCGTTGAGCTTGACTAAGATGCGATCAATTGCATGCTCCGTAGAGGGCATTTTCTCAGGAAGAGGAAAGCCTAAACGCATAGCAGACGAAAGCAAGTAAAAGTAAAGGAAAATACGATTGCATAGCTCCAACCGCTCCGCGCGTGTGTATTCGATGATCTCAACTTCCTTACTGCTAGGTTTGATGACTTTGGAGACGAGTGCTGAGATGTCTTGAAACGCATCCAATATATGCTGGGTAGATGCCAACAGGGTCTTATACTCTTGAATCGGGAATGGACCCTTTAGACGAAGCTCGTTCGGTGCATTCACCAGGAATTCTTGCAACTCGAGCATCACAAGCTGCATTAGAGTTTCCCCCTTGATTCCTGGGGTGGTGGCGTCTGGGTTTTCGCGGCGTGGTATACTCTCTAACACATCATTTTTCCAAACAATTCCCATCTGCAACCAGAGGATGGATAAGCCACGTTTGAGTTTACTGCGGGCGCTGTTAGGAAGGACAAGGGTTGTGATCAAGAGCGCCCAAATGACTCCCACGCAAACAGATACAAACCGATGGAATGCAATGTCCTTCACAATAAGCTGCGTTTCATCATCATCTTCGTTACCATCATCTTGATCTGATATTGACAAAGAATACGTGTAGAGTAGCGTCAGGTTTAGTGTCAGTAGAATAAACCGGCCAAACATGTTCTTTTGTTTCCAATTCAAGATGATGTAAAAACAAGGAATCGAAACCAAAAAGCCAATCAAAGGCAAAATTATCTCGTGTTCTGGGAAGGCGGTCCAAATCAAAAAACCCATGAACGCACCTAGAAATGTTCCCAAAATTCGAATCTTCACTGAGCTCGATGTACCACCAACAGACTTACTCATAATGATGACAAATGTGATCAGTCCCCATTCTCCGCGCCAGCGTCCAAATAATGGGCGCAGTTTGTTGGTGAAGGCAGGGATAGCAAAAATTGCGGCACCCAGACCGACCTTGATACCAAACTGTACATCTGGGCGTCTGAAATAATGCAAGCTACGCCAGAGTCGAAGGGAAAATGTGGGCTTTCCAGAGATGCGCTCAACCTGAAGATTTTTACTGAGCTCGCGAAGCGTCGCAGTGGTCTCAGCTTTAATGATGGGTTGGGTCCGTTTCCAGAATTTGAGCCACTCAAAGGATCGAGGTGAGCGTATACTAACCTCTTTGTAGTTATCAAGAATCCGTAAAAAGTTAATCAATTCGTTGCCAAATTCTTCCAAGAGATACGAAAAGTTACCACAACTTGCAGCCGCACCTTCTTCGCTTGCAGCAGCTTGGAAATCCAGATCTTCTCTTGACACGGCAGTCTGTTTGTACAAGTCTGCAATCGCCTTTTCACGGGCATCAGCGTATGATTCTGTAGCTCTAATGGTAGTGGCAAGATAATGGGGTTTCGGACCTTTTTTGAAAGGCATATCATCAAGTGTTGTAATTAGTGTATTTGTGTAGTTTTTCATAAGAGGTCCAATGTTATCAGAAAACTGCTTGAAAAGATCTAAGGATGATGTTAACGGAGGGTTGGAGTTCTTATCGTGGCGAATTAAACTGCGTTGGGTGAAAGAACTCGAGCCAAGACCATTTAGATGTAGGAGTAGTCTGTAACTAGAATTTATAAGTTCTTTCAAAATCCTCAGCTCTTCCTCTTTACCTTGGAGGTGAAGCTCATAACGAGCATCTGAGATGGTTTTGTGAAGATTTTTGAAACAAGCGTTGGCATCATTTTTCAATGTGCTGTATTGGGTTGAGTGTACGCTTTTCATGTCAATAAAATTGTCTGTGAGTAGCCCAAGTAGCTCAGAATTAAGTCCCATTGACTTATTCAAGGCATTTTTCACTTGGGTGACAGCGCTCGAGGGATACAAAAGCAAGCAAACAAGAGCTGAAATAGCCACACCAGTAGAAACCAAATTGAACGAAAGTAACACCCTGTCAAACTGAATGATACCAGCTTGAACACTACCCTCTTTTACTAACGTGGTGACCAAGAAAATGGCTGCGACAGAGCAGGCGGTGTTAAAAGTTGGTTTGTTGACGCGTTGTTTGACAAACGCAATTGAGCCCAGCCCGAAAGCACAGAATACAAATAGTTCAATTGCATAGCCAACAAGCTTCAGGTCCCAGTGAGAGAAGGCCCGGGACACAAACATGCTGGTCACAGCCATGGAGCCACTGTAGGCTAGAGAGAGAAATACAAAAAATATGGATTCAATCATGCTTCCAGCAGTCCGGGCTGGATGAAAATAGACAGCAACCGTTGCCGCCATATGCTTGTTCTCTGAAATTCCGTATATCTTGCGCAGTGGCGTGTACACAATCAGGGATGCGAGCAGATAAGCAATGGAGCATTTCATAACATTGCGGAATTCCTTTGATCTGATAAAAGTCGAAAACCTGGTGATTTTAGATACAGGATTGCGTCTATTGGCGGGAAGGAGGGGAGTGTATTCGTTTGATACGGCGCTGCCAGAAGATGTTCCGTTCGGCAGCAGCCTTGCGCGGTCATCGCCGGTGTCAGAAACATAGACCGAGTTGCGCCGCAAGGACACAAAAGTCGCCTTTCTGGTTATGGTGGGTCTGCCATTGACAGCTCCACCAGGAGAGCCCATATCTAAGGGATAGTACTGTTTTGTGGGCATTTTTCAGGAAGATCGCGGACACAGCGTCCGTTGAGCGCAGTTGGGTATAATGAAAATACCGGAGCGGTATGTTTGCGAGTATCAGGATTCCAGCGGTCGTCCACTTCCAAGGCTGCCTAGAACAAAAACAAATGGACTAGGGGCTAGGGGTAGGTACTGGGTTGGGGTTGTAGTTACCGATCATGTGACTCAAGGTTTCTCACCCAATTCTAAGCCAAGCCTTACAATGGAAGCCCAGCTTTCTAAGCCATGAAGCCATGTTGGTATCTGCCGATATAAGGGAAACCAGCAGCAATGCTTGGTATAGTCAGAGTTTGCATTATCCATTATTGCGTAATCCTCAATGTATGCACTACTTGGTGCCTTCCCGGGATCTGCGCTGTGGCTATAGGCATGTAGTGGTTAGTGTAGAACTGTGTAAGCAACGCCGAGTGAAAATGAAAAAAAAAAAAAAAGAGTTACCCTGCCTGACTGGTGCATGTTTGAGTCACAGCTGGTCGGCTGGTTGTCTGTCTTAATTTTGCTTTAGTGAATCGCCAAAGTTGAAAACTCGCAGAGGTATTAGTATTGCATTATGTTTTGTACCATAAATGCCTGTCTTTCTGCGTTAAGTGTTCACGGACAGGTTCATTTGTGATAAGACTTGTCCTGCCTTTTTCTATTCTTTGCATTTGGTACGGGGACCAGCAGGAACCGGGTCAGGTAATCGTCCACGGAAAAAAATTCCCTGAAACAGTAATCACATGATTAAACCTTAATTGTCACTTTATTAGGATGATGAGAAAAGCCCCGTCGGCTTGTTTGGGAAATCATATCCCGTGGCATTTAAATAGCTCAGCTTTCCCCAAAAAAAAAAAAAAAAAAAAAAAATCAAAAAATTAATAATAATAATTATAATAATTATAATAATAATATTAATATTAATATTAATTTAAAAAAAAGAAAAAACACCTCTAAACGCATAAAGGTGGAAAAAAGTTTTCATTATTGCTGGCCTTCTCATCAACCTCACCATCACCACCCCCCAGTCTCAGTGGCTACCATGACGACAGAATATTCAGATTATCCAGTTTTCAGCTCACCGTCTATGACGCCTTCAACAGCCAGCAGCCATAGCGAGCCTGACACCCCTGACTACACCCGCAACAACAACACCAACACCATGTTCCCTGACTTTGAGTCGAAATGGCAGGCGCTGGTCGACAGAGACCCCCGTGCCGCCAAAGCATTTTTATACTGCGTAAAATCAACAGGTATCTTTTGCAGGCCAACGTGCGCGGCCCGGCTCTCCAGGAAAAAGAACGTTGCCTTTTACGACACGCTCGGCGAGGCACAAGCGGCTGGCTACCGGCCATGCAAGCGGTGCAAGCCTCTGCTTCCTGAAAACGAACCACACTACCAGATTATCCGCGAGACGTGCAGGCTGCTCGACAAGTCACCCGACGCCCCACCGCATCTCAAAGTTCTTGCGGACCATGCTCACCTCACGCAATGGCACTTCCACAGGGTGTTTCGACGATTCACGGGAATCACGCCGCGCATGTATTGGGAGGCGCGGCATCTCCCGGCGCACCGCCAGCGTAAGAAAGTAGCCGCGCTGAAAGATCTCATTGAAAAGATTGCCAGGATGGACGAGAACACAACAGGACTAAACCAAGAGAAACGCAAACTGCGACCAAGGAAGCAGCTAGACGAGGAGCGTGGCGGGGAAGAAGACGCTGAGTCTCCTGATAAGGTGGCACTGCAGCGGACACTAGACGAGCTGAACAACCAGATTCCGTTTGGCGAGAACGAGCTTGCAGGCCGAAATCTCATCAGCGATGGCGACAGCAGCGGGCCCTTTGACCGCCACGCCATCGCCGGCGCACACCTTTTTGAAACGGACTTGACCCCCACGGAGGAGCTCAGCGGGTTCTTCAACTATGTCAAACTTGAGCAACCAGAAACCCACCAAATTCCACTACTACACCCTGTACAGCAGCAGCACCACCACCACCACCACCAATCACCACAGCACCAACTGCACCCGGCGGGATACCACAGCTTAGCACCGACAGCACACCAGGACCTCGATGGCCTGTTTGAAAACATAGATTTGCCATTCACCTTCCTGCAAGACGACCTATTCTCAACCTCAAGCACGTCAAACAGCACGTACTTCAGCCCAAACAGCGACGTGCTGGGCAGCACAAAAAACACCCCCTCACCTCCCTCACCTCCCTCCACGTGACCCGTTAGTCTCTTTTCTTCCTGCATTCCGTCGATTACATAAGGCTGCTGCCTTTGTTATTGTAATCTGCTTATATAATTAGTCCACCCGTCACGTGTGATAATATCTGTGACTTGCGACCTGGACCTTGGCAGGCTTCACCCGTTAAACAGGGCAGCGCCATCATTGTTCAAGGGGGGTTGGACCGCCAGACTGTCAGAATTGGTACCGACCCGGTCAGGGCTAAGAACTCTCCTGGAGCGCAGATAGGCTCCAGGTGGCATACATATTTTAGCGAGTTTAGGGCTAGGCTCGGTCTCCTTTTAAACCCATATAAAATTAATTCTATTTATTTAATGATTTTCATTTAAACGTAACCGAAATATGTCACTCTCTCTTTATCCATTCTCCATCCTTAGAATGCCACCAACTGTCACCACGCCGCGCTCGCGGAACGCGATTCTTGAGCTTTTGGCCAGTCCAATTGTTTCCAAGTAAGTCTCCTCCCATTTCAATCTGCTGTTACCGCCAAAATGATGATTTGGCAGAACTGCGGTACTATTTACCCCAGTTTATCTACTTTCACATGCTAATCGCCAATGCTTCTCTACCCTGACAGGTCTTACAAGGCATTCCTGCTGGCGTATATCTACACCACGCTGCCCAAGGTCGTGTCAGTGCTTGCCCAGCACCGGCGCGACCCGGCCAAGGCATTGCCCAAGATCCAGCACATTCTGGTGCGCGCAGGGCATCGCGACAAGCTGCCATTTTTCTTCGGCACCCTGCTGCTGGTCTACCACGCAGTGATGCGCGGGCTCCAGCGCAACCGCGCGATGGCCGCCAACAAGCACGGGCAGGTTGCTGGACTGGTGGCGGCAGGGGCAGCGCTTGTGTCCTACAGCTTGTATAAGCACGCGATCCGCGGCTCGAAAACCAGCGCCGAGGTCCGCGCCAAGCGCCAGGACAACATTTCGTCGGAGCTGACGGCGACCGTGCTAGCACGCGCACTCGACAGTATTCTGCGGCCTGCGCTTGCTGGCACGCTTGCCCTGCAACCGCTCCGGCCTATTGGAGACGTGCTACTGTTCACTGCGTCATGCTACGTTATCATGTTTACGTGGTTCTACTACCCGCAGCGCATGCAGGCGCGCTATGCGCGCTGGATCACTGCAGTCGCCGACATGGACACTGAACTGCTTGAGGCCCTACGGGCCATAAAGCAGGGCCGGTTGATCTACGGCGAGAAACCTCTACCACCCAGAGAAAGCGTCACGCACCCCAGTCCGCCCGATGCTGACCATCTGCTTGGCCCCATGTGCCTGCGTTATAGCCAAGACCCTGAGCTAGGTAACACGGGGATCACCGTCCCGATCCCATGTTACCTTGTGCACGCCACAGTTTCACACAATTGCGAGGTCCATGCAGCCTGGCGCTTTTGGCGCGGATTCAAGACTGGGTTTTTGTACATTTACCTGCCGTTGAACTTGTTACTGTCGCTCAAACGGCTGAAGGCGGCCCGGGGGTCTCGTACAAACTTGGGCCGGATTGTTGCAGACTTGGTTCGGAACTCGGCCACCTCGGCGGCATTTTTGGGCAGCTTCATCATGCTCAACTGGTACTGTGTGTGTCTGGCGCGGACCCGTTTGGGCCCAAAACTCTTCCCGCGTGCCACGGCGCAGCAGCTGGAAGACACCTGGGGCCCGGGGCTTGGCAGTGCATTATGTGGCCTCAGTGTTGGGCTGGAGTCGCCCCACCGCCAGCCGGAGCTGTCGCTATTTGTGTTTAGTAAGGCCATTGATATTCTGGCCCTCCCGCAAAAGTTTGGCTCGCAGTATCCTGGTCTTGACACCCTTCTCTTTTCGCTTGCGCTTGGCACGCTCGTGCAGCGTAAAGATAATGTCAAGGGTTATTTTGGTAAACTCATCAAGTCCATGTTTTAAGTTTTTTTTTTTGTTGTTGTTGTTTTTTCGTTTATACGAGAAACGTATTGATAAAAGTTTATAATATACGTATAATTCCAAGTTGGTTGATCATGGTCTAAAACGTCAGAGGCGCGAAAATTCATTAAATACATAAATAAAAACAAAAAAAAAACATAATGAGTGGAAAATGCTATAAATAAAAGGAAACAAGAGGAAGAAAAGAAAAAAATTCACTCCAGTAAAACTTCAATTTCTTTTTCATCTCGACCCTGGAACCAGTAGGACCAGTAAACACCGCCTAGTATGAAGATGATAACCGAGGCCAATGGCACCGAGTAGTATGGGAGCTGGCCCTCTTGAATGACCCCGGGAGGCGGGGGCACCAATGGCGCCAGGATAAGAAAAATGTTGATAAATAAATAGATGAGTGTAAGCACCAGCGGGGAGTGGAACGGACGCAGTGGCCAGTCCTCCTTCTCGCGGTTAAACTGCAGGTACAGTAGGCCAACCGTGACAAAAGCGGTAATTATGGCTAGCGGGTAGCTGGATAGGTCAATAACAAACTCGTAAATCTGGCCGGGAGGCGGGATAATAAGCGTCAGAGCCGAGATCACCCAGTGCAGGCCCAGGCCCGCAAACGGCGAATTGAAGGGCTTTAACGACGAGAAAAAGTTGGAAAAGGGGAGCAGCTCGTTCTTGGCCAGCTCAAGGTTCATGTAGCCGTAGGCATACGATACCACAAGGACATTGCCGATATTAGACAGGGCAACGAGGCATGGCAGCAACCGCGCAGCTGCCGACTCGCCAAAAACAATCCGGAAAAAGTGGCCGGCAACAATGGTGCCGGAGTTAGCAATGAGATCTTTGGGAATGACTGCAAAGTATGCAATGTTACAAAGCGAGTAAAGCAGCGTGGCCAGGACAATTGCAAGGGTTCCGGCAATAGGCACAGTCCGCTCCGGGTTACGGATCTGGCCCATGACAAAGTTTGCATTTTCCCAGCCCCGGTAAGAGTAAAACACGCGCAGTAGCGCCACTGAGTAGCTGTAAGCGCCACCGCCATAGCCGTCGTTCTGGAAGATATTAGTAAAGTTGTGGGGTCTATCAGGGATATCAACAAGGCCAGCCAGCACGCCAAGACCGGTAATAGTAACACCAATGAGGACAACAACCTTAAAGATTCCAAGCAGGTTGAAAATGCGGCGTCCGGCATTGGGGAATACACCATGCAGGCAGCAGCAGAGCGTCAGGCCCAGAATGGCGACAGAGCGCGCTTGCGACTCAGTCGGGTTTTCAATGCCCAATGCAAACAAAACGTAAATTCCAAAGGCGTAGCAATTACTGGAAGAGACGCCCAGGACGACGGAAACAACTGTGAATATGGCGAGGGCAAAGTGCCGGGGGTGGCGGTAGACCCGCTCGAGGTAGTTTTTGTCGCCGCCGGATTTGGGGATTTTAAGGCCAAACTCGAGGTAGACGTTGAGCCCGGCGTAGGCAGCAATGCCGCCTAGCATCCAGAGAAACATTGAGCCGCCGACAGAGCCAGTGAGGGCGTAGACGCTCGAGGGCACACTGAAGATTCCGGTGCCAATCATTTTGTTGAGCATAAGTAGCGAGGCGGAGACAACGCCCAGCTTCTCGTCAGCGTGGAGATTATCGTCATCGTAAGATTCAAGCTTCGAATCGATGGAGACTACCTGGGTTTCGATGTCGGACTTTTTCGAGTCTACCAGGAGATGTGTGGTCTCAGTATACTGAGACGAGGCGGACATGGGTAGTTCTACGTCTATGCGGGGGAGAGATATCTAAAAGCTAGAGGGCTAGCGTGGGTTATGCGATTCGATTTATGTGAGGTACTGGAACAAGGTAAAAATGGGAATAAAAGAGTATTTATAAGTAATAATGGTTGATAATAAACTTGGCTCTCCTGTTACCTAGCATTTTTTTTATTTTTTTTATTCTTCTGAGGGTTGCTCGTAAAAAGCTCAAGTTTGATAACGACATATCACTTTCACGGTGCACGCTCTCGTAGATTCCGTGATCGAAACTACAAAGATTTTCAATGTGTCATGCGTGGAATTGTGCAAAGTCACGTGAAATTAAACGGTTTTTCAAACCTTAATTTGGGTACTTTTGCAGCGCGGTTTACTCGGTTTACTTGGTTTACTCAGTTTTGCATGTCTTACTTTTTTTTAAAAAAAAATTTGGTTTTTTCGGCGGACGCGTCAAGACGATGCTGAAGTTAGGATGCTCCAACTGTTGTAGATAGCAACCGTGGATTGCCAGGTCTTAGGATGGTGGCGATGGCCAGTCCATTTCCGCACTGCCAGGATTCCCGGAGAGTTGTCTAAATGCTTATCGCTCGGTTATCAGGCAATGTCACGAGGCCCATGTTTTTTTTTTTTTTTTTTTTTTTTTTTTTTTTTTTTTTCTTGTTTGATAACACTAGCGCACATAATACGCGTGAACAATATGCATCGTAGCGATACAACTGAACCTTAAGTCTCATTATAATTTATAAGCTGAAATCAACTCCATTATAGTTTATTTCAATGATTCGCCATCAGAGACATTGTTTCTGTCAAGTTGTTCATAAAATCTAGGTAAAGCAGGTTTATCCGTGTCTACAGATATCTATTACTGCTAAATATACATATATAGCACATTGGTGATTAATTTTCATACAAAAGGCAAATAAAATATTACTTTGAAAATGGCACTATTGTAAATAAAATATCTACTGTAAGTTCACGATTAAGCAAATACGAGGCCATTGTATAAGAATACTCAGGATTTATGAGACAGAGCAATTGGTTTTTTTTTGGACTGAAGAAACCCTTGCTCAAAATATTTGGAATTACTAACCGTACGGCATTCTTTTACTAGTTGGACCTCAGAATAGTGTCCCATTATACTGGCTGTTTATTTGTTCATTTAATTCAATTCTTTTTTTTAATGATGCAACCTTGCAATTTAAGATCAGCAGTAATTCACAAAATGTTCATAATACTGACAGTGCGTATAATCGTACTCAGGTTTCACATTTTACTTGTTGAATGATGATTATAACCCATTGATGACTCGCCAACAATACTTGTAGTTTGTAATTATGGCATCATCGTTACATACGCTATTTTTTTTTTCTTTCTTCATTGTGGCTGACCTTGCATGCCATTGCAAATTTCGTTCTTGGTTCTGCAGGCTTAATTCTGCTACACGTGCGTGTACTTGAACTCCAGTCAGTCAAGACTCTCAACTTTGCCAGGCCTGGATTAGCAGCCTTACTGTTGTTGAATTGTACCAAACACAGCAACTTTTTGTTTCACTTGAAGAATTATGAAACTGGTGAGTTTTTTTTTTTTTTTTTTTTTTTTACAAAATACCATTTTGCAAACCCTTGCATCCGTTACATTTGACAATTAGCAATTATAATCCATACTTGGCCTCGTTGGTTTTGTGGCACACTGCAGCTATCGCCGTTCATTGCATCACAATTGTTTGCCGTGCAAGGCATTGGTTCTTGAGTCAGGAAATGCTTGGCTCAAGCCTCAAACTTCAAGTTGACTTCAGTCCAATTTTAAAAAAGTTTTTTTAGACTACAAGCACTTTGTGGAATAGTCAATCGCAAAGCCGGCGGTACGAAAAAATAATGTGATTTATCATATAAACTTTAGTTCTACGATTTATAGTCTATTTATTAAGACTTTTCTCTCATGTAATAATTTTATTATCAAGTACTAATTCTCAGATCATAAAGCTTAAGTCCAAAATTTCAATTCTGACTGCTGAAAATGAATTTTTTTTTTTTTTCAGCTTGGCTTCTAAACGCTGGAATTTGCTGCATTATTTGTCACCAATGTTCTTTAACTATTTAATACATAGCTAGTTTTGCAATTTCTCTATTCATTGCTTTGCACAGGGTTACGCTTGGAAATGCAAAATCCTAGAGTCTGCTGTGTCTGGAAAACTCCTGTAGATAGATAGATAGATAGATAGATAATCAGTTTATTGTCCTTACATCATAAAACTCCTGTAGATTTATCCCATTTGAAGGGACTCCAGTCCAACAGTAACAGCAAAATAAACCTGAATTAGTTATGTGAAACTGTAACTACAGAAGCTATATCAAGAAACTGGTCATTTAGGCACATACAGCCCACTCACCAGCTGCTCTCCTGATGCTGTAATCATTGTTCCAACTTGAGCGATATGCTTTTCCATGGTTGCTGCTTTGTTGCAAGGCGTTTTGTTCTAATGCTTGGTGGGTCTGGCTGTCAAATACCCTGGAAAGCTAATGGGACTGCGACACATCTAGTTTAGACTTTTGCGTGCAGTGGCGATTTTCTCAAATTGTGTACTTCCTCGACAGAAATTGGGGCGGCTGTTACAAAACGATACAAACAGGTGCATGTGTGGTAATACCCTCAGGGGGCTGGTTGCTGACTGTATACTGAAATCAGCAATAACGGGTATTTATTCCAATTGGTTTACAAATAGTCTCAAAAACCGTATAGATTTCTGGAAATGTCGGCTTTTGACGGAAGGATAACACCTATTTAAGTCTTCAAACTTAAACCAGTGCGACTTGTAGTCATTGAAACCATTCAAAGTGAAAAAAAAATATATATTCATCCACGTTTTATTTCAATGCACTCTAATCTAGAGATCTTGTAGTATTTTGGGAACCCTTCATAGCTTAGAGTTCATATGGAGTTATAAGCAATAGAAAAAAGCATCAGTTTTTTCACCTTCAAATAGTTAATTACGCGCAGTTCCACTTCACAATAAAATGAATTTCAGGCCACCATTAAGGCTCTTAATGTAATGTATTGCTCGTAATATTTCCAAAATAGCTCCCTAGACTTATAATTTAATTAAACTTCAATTTTAACAGTATTGGCGGACAATTCAATGACTCTTGCAAAGGTCTAGTGGGTCGAGTTCACATCTAACTAGCCTCCAGTTCAGTTTTTTGCAGTATATAGGCCATTCTGCACGAGTTGCAATGGTCTGAGCAAATCATGCCAAATCCTAAAAATCTGTTTCAGTAAGACTTTGTGAGCTTATTAAATTATTAATATATTCCTCCAAGGCTTCTAATACCTTATTTACGATGAGCACTCGTACTTTACTATCTGTTTCTAAAAGGGATTCATGAGGCGAATGCGCTCGGCAAAACATGACTTGGAAAGTAATTGGTTGATCTACTCAGGCAGTTCCAACCAATGTAGATGGGATGGGATGTCCCAAACCTGCTATGCTGGGTCTGTGCGCATTGTTGTAAGCATAAAATACCGCCAGTCCAAATTATATTGTCACCATAAGTTTTTTTTTTTTTTTAAACAGAAATAGCAATGCTTGCTCTCCACGGTGCAGATATAGTATACCAAAGAAAGCAATCAAAATCAAGTTAAAGAAAGGGAATATTTGACGAGCCTATGAATTAGAATATTGTATATACCTCAGTAGGTATTACCATCTGAAAGCCCAAAATCTGATATTTACAGATCTGTCTTAATAGTTTACAGCATGTGTCTAATGTTTCAATACATTATTATGGTTAAACAGTTATTTTTCCTACCAATTACTGCCCTTTTCTGTCTTATATGAAAAGTTTACCGACAGTGACCTAACACACCAAATCATTGAGTTGCCACCATGTCACTCTAAGAAAATGGTCGAGTATCAAACAAAATAGCTTGTACAAGTTTATAGAAAAGATCAAAACCTGAAGAATTTACCTGTAAGATCAGATGCACAACAAACCAGGTGTCTAATTCCCATGTTTCAAAAAAATGAAATCTCCCCTTCTATTCATGCAATGGCCTTGCTTCAAAGAAGATATTTTGGATAATCTACCGTCATTAAAGTGCAAGTATTCAATATCTGCCTCTTTCCGTGAACTTGATGTAGAATCTCTCCGTCGCATAAAGTTTATTTTCCACGCCCAAAGGTCAAAATAAGGAGAGTCACTTATGCAGCACAGAAAATTGAAAAGAGCTAAAATTCCATAGTTTGGCTATATTCCGTATTTTATTAAATTGTAATGTATTAACCTCTGTCCATTGGTTATACTAGAGTCTGAAGGCCGTCTAGAAGCTCCCATTAATTTGGATTTTTTTCTCTATTTTATTTTTTTAGGTGATAATACGTGAGAGAATACGTATCTTGTGTGTGGAAATTCTTTTTACTGAGTTGTCGTATAGACACAACTAAAAGAGTTATAAGTAAAACCCTCATCCCATACCTGTGGATGATACAGTTTCAGGAACTATAACAGGGTTGCTATACTCAAAATCTATTGATAACAATTCTCAAGCTTTGATGAACTTGAACTAAAACCCAAGACAAAATATTATCAATTTTCGCGTATAATAATAAAAAGATATCCTGAATAAGTTTCAACTTTTTTTTTTTAATTTTAATCTGTCAGTTTAGCAGCAGTTTGCTCACCTTTTCCAAAACGCCCTGCGTTTTAATTATTCATGTTTTTAGCCATGTTATTAAACTTACCCCCTTCAGCCTGCGTAATATGTTGACATATTTAGATATTATTCCGCCCTATATTCAAATAACAAACTACAGTTTGTAAATCTTGCATTTACCTCTCATTTTTATTCACATTTATTTTTCAAATCACATGTATCAAAAATCTGATTTGAAAGTGGCATATCATCTAATCTCATCTGCTGTACACTAGAAAATGTGTCTGCTAATATGAATACTTGGGATATCTAGATAGTTCAGATATTGCGATGCCTTGATATAACTCTTTATCTCTGCTGCTCTTTTCATAAATGTTCCCCACAATTCCTGCCAGTCAAGGCTCACCATACAAGTGGAAATATTGCCAGATGATACAAAACCTCCAATAGGTTAATATTAGCAGTCTATGTCAGTGTTACGTTGGCTGCTTGTTTTTTCAATATGGTTTTCAAATCTTCTTGTTTTTAGGTAAATAAAACACCAAGTAATAACAGATATAAGTTTCTATATGCAATAGCTTTTTTTCTTTACTTGCTGTACTACGTTCTGTAACCAGCGCACATTAGGTCAAGAGAATACCGGTGATGAGGCTGTCTCTTTAAGTCTGTTCTATTTTCAACTAAAGGCAGCAAGTTGCTGCGTTTCCAATATACTTCTGCACATAATTTAAATAGTTCCTTCATGTACGGCCTTTTTCATACGACAGTAGTACAAGAGTCAGGAGTAAATCAATGGTCAAAAAGAGAATACTACATGATTTTTAGGTTTTATAGTTCACTAATTCAATCGTTACCTCTGTTTTTTTGCGACCGGGAACCAAAAAAAAAAAAAAAAAAAAAAAACAAAAAAGTTGAGAGCAAGCAATAATGAACTGAAAAGTAGTATTACTGCGAGATAATATTCTGTTGATGAAGCGCGTATTTCTGCTGGCATCGATGGCCATTGCATCAAAAAGTACTGTAAAGTTTGATGGTAAATTTTTCTACTGCTTCTTCTGAGGTATAGACGGCAGTTCTGCATGCTTTGTGCCAGATGATAATGGCATGCAATTGCTCTTATTTTATACTTCTACATACTACAGACAATGTAGTGACAAGGTTACAACTATTGATTAATGAGGTTCAACATAGTAATGTGCTATTGTTTTGGCCACTACTCCTCATAGGTTACTTTCTGTACCTGCTAATTATTTCTCTTATGCTTTTCATGGTGATCGTTAATCCTCGTCAGCTCTCAGTCCAAAAGGGTTGCAAAGCCGATTTCCTTTAGTCTTAAATAGATCTTCAATTCACAATCTATTGTCAAAAATAACTTTTGCTGGCTCCACTATTTTCAGAGGTTGGGATTCTTCCACAAGTCTTTTGTTGACCTACAGGTAGCTCTGCATCGAGTTTTGAACACACTCAAAATTTAAGGTTTAAGGTTAAGGTTTTATTGTTTTCCACGAAACTGATGTCGAGAACTTTTTTTACAAGTCGTACAAAAGAAACAGTTATGATTCTCTAGTTCTTTTTATTAAGCCTAGTAGTCCCCAGTTTGGAATTCCACAAACGATTCATGAATAAAACATTAAAAATGAAACTCTTGAAGAACAACTCAAAATTTAAAGACTGTTTATTTCTTTTTCTTTTGTTCCTAAAAGTACCGATGTACTTTAAGTACTCACAGTTACTTTACTAAACTATGAGTTTTGGTTGTTAGCCTGAAAGCAATAGTTTTTGAGCTTTGACAATGCCTCAGTTACTAAAATCCAGGTCTGTAATAACTAGGATTTGATTTTTGGGAAGCTCATGTTTTTCTACCAATACATCTTATGCGGTCAGGCATATGAGCAAAGCCTGCTACATTTATTTTTTAAGTTTATGATAATTGTGTTGTAGTTTTTTAGCTTTTGTGTGTTCTTTTAAAATCGTATTCATTGTATTGGATGTTTTTATGTTATATCTATGAAGTAAATCAAAAAAAAAAAAAAAAAAAAAAAAAAAACAGCAAGTTAGTTGCAAAAGAAAAATAAGTTAAAAAGTTGAAATGGTCCAAAAAAACCAAAAAGCAATTTGAATAAGGTATCCGCTTGAGAATTACAACCAACAACAAAACTTGTTTTCCACCTTTCATTCATCTTCCATTCAGCATTCTCTTGGTTTTTATCCAAAAACAAGTAAGGTTACCTGCAATATATTTGTGTGGCAATGGAGTTTAGTTATTGATAGTAAGTGATGCTGAAACTTGATATTGGTTGTAGTTCGGATCTCCACCAAGTCCGACCTCATAAGATCCCGGTAGCTTTATTACACTAATCAGTCACAGTCATGAAAGATGCCTGTTCGAAAACAAGGAGCCTACATAATTCAATGAATACAGTTAATTTCTCAAGCACTTGCGCTTATGGAGGAATGCACAACATAAAATGGGGTTTCCTTTTTGTCTTTTTATAACTGTTTTGAGTTTTTACTATAATATATCCATGGCCCATAACATAATATGTCAAATATATGCACTTTCAAACATAGCCGCAATACAAAAGACTTGAAGCTTTGTTACAATGAAGAGCTTTCAATCATCAAGGCACAACTAGCTTTAATCATCGAAACAGCATTTCCAATTTTATTATAAGATATTCTAGCAACGTATCAAAGCTTTTCTGATAATAGCATTACTGAAGACAAAAGGTATTTGCGTTTATACTCAAAATATCAACTGTTTTCATATTTAGGTAATTTCTTTAGTTAACTTGTGCGAATCTATAACAAGTATCAGGGTTTTCCAACTTCAACAGATTGGCTATATTGCACAATAGTTAAATAATACTGGAGAGCCAAAAACCAGTTTTAAAAACAGTGGTCTCAGACTGTTATACTTGAAGTAGAAAGCTATGTTAATTTTGATCTCTTCATATATATAGTCTATAAAAGGTCTAAGAGTGTTTTCCCATTGTACAGCGCTATTTTATTCAAAAATGGTTCTCTTTTTGAAATTTCAAAAGTCATAACAGTGAGTTAGACTGTTTTATTGATCAATTCATCTAAACTTTTTCATCTGCTATGGCTCCATTTCATTACTGCTAGTTTTGGAATTTTTTTGTCCTGACTTGAATAAATTGCTTTCGTCTAGAGCTTAATTTTGACTAAACTTCTGAAAAAAGCCTCAAAAGGTTTCATAAGGATTTCTGATTAAAGATTATTGTTAAAGCTTTCAGTCTAAAGGTTTCTTGCATCATCGTATAAATCGTTCCAAATATTTTCTTCAAACAACATCAGACAAAGGATATTTCTACTAGACAAGCTACACCTGAATTTTTTAAGATACACCTGTTAATGCTATTAATTTTTGTTTAAAAGCTTATATTTAGGTACTTATAGAAATTTATTCCTCATTGGTTCCTTTTTGTCAATTAATGTCGAATTCAATGATTTTACAATTAAATAAAGCTGAAATTTCACTTAAGCTGTATCTGTGCCTTCAAGCTAGACTGCAATGATTTTATGTGCACTAATGCGTGATTTTGCTTTTGTGGTTATTCAGTTCTATAGTTGAACTTTAAACTGTTTTGATGCTCATATCTACAAGTTTTAATAGAAGCTAAGATACTAGATCTTTTGAATTGATATAATTTGTTTATCAAATAAATCCTTCTTAAAACGGAAAATGAAAGGTTTGTTTCAATTACTTTTGATGTTGATCTTGGAATCTAAACTATACTCCACGATTTTATTGCTCTAATAGGATATTTCTGGGCTAACCACATATTAAATGTCTCAAGAAGACAGTCGATACTAAATGCTAAAGTAAACATAGCAACTATATTACGCAATAGTAGCAATAATTAGTAAAAGTGCTTTTAGTTCTTCAAAGTCATGTATAAAATAATGATTTTTGGTCATCTAAAAACACCAGACCTAATGTAATATTTTCTGTAGAAAGACAGTCATGTCTGCTTGCACAATGCCGATAACTCAACTGGCTCAAGAATTATTATTAATATTATCATTAATATATTGAGGTTACTTAGTATCACAAAAAAACGTGAAAACTTTTATAAATTTTCAAAAACTATTGTACCATTATATTTTTGTGCTACAGTTTAAGTTTTTTTTTCAGTTTTGTAAGTTACAGAATTTCAAAACACTTGTAGCTGCTCCTACTTCAAAAACAATTATACTATTTTGTATTTGAAAGAAGGGATTAATGAGATGGCAAATTTTTCTGAAACCATTTTTAGACGATCTTTTCACGTACTTGAAAAAAGATGATTAGTTAAGTTTTCTGCTTGTAAGTGCCTTAAAATCCAGTACTAAAGTAGTTGCACTCTTATTTTTAATGTATAGTTGCGTGCATTTCACATTTGAATTTTCTGTATGTAAGAAGAATTGGAATCTAACATATGGCCTGGCTCAAACAATGTTTCTATAATCGAGCCTTTACTTGGGATCTGTTTGCTTAGTGTTGGCCACATTGTAGATCCTAAGACAATAACATACTTTGTGTATCCCACTGTCTGTAGTCTTGGTGCCTTACTATGTACATCTTGCTTCAATCTTCAGGTATTGTGCTTTACGGCATTTAAAAAAAAAAAAGAGAGAATTTTCTTAACTCCTAAAAAGTCACCATATGGGTTAAAAAAAAAAAAAAAGTAACTATGCCATCCTTCTGTGTTTGATTGGAATCATGTTTCAGTAAGTGTGTAGTTCAATATGTCTGGAGTTCGATAGTAGTGACAATTAAAAAAATTTAAAAAAATTTAAAAAAAATAATAATTGAATAAAAAAAGCACACAGCAGACTCAAAGACTTTTCGATGAATAAATCCAGCTTCGACAACACAATTTCAACTAGGCCTGAAAATATATCATGTGTCTGATTTAGTATTTGATTACCTTAAATGCAAAGGTAGTGATGTTTTTAGGTCTTGACTGGTCTACCTAGATTTGCCTATTCTGGAGTACGTGTTTCATTTGACAGTTTGGGATGTGTGCTCTACTTGACCAACGCACTACTTTGGAATTAAGAACTCGCCTAATGTTGACTTGATTCTGATTTAGACTACTATATGGAGTCCAAAAAACCTATATTATAATTTATTTGCAAACTTAACTCCAAAATTTATTTAGAGAACGATATTTCGGAGGCTGGTGGGGATTGCAAATTCTGGAATTGCACATGTATAGCTATAGCTATAGCATGACCCTATTACCCTAATCTATTGAACTATATAGCAGAGTTATATTAAATCACGCCTAGAGGGGATGCAGGTCTTGAGAGTGGAGAGTTTGATATACCCATACTTATGTACGGTACATATTTTCCAATTTTCTTTACCTTGATTTTTTTTCTTCTAAGATATGGCGCACAATTTTCCGTTGACCCAATACAATTTCCACTGATTATGTAAAGCTAGTCTATTAAGTCAGCACCTGCCAGTTTAACTGATAGAAAACAAATTGTAGGAGCTTGTCGGGATAGGAGATATACCATCTGTCTTTGAGAAAAGGCTACTCACTTTATCATTTTTTTTTAGCCATGATATGTAAATGATAGGTCAGTTTTAGAAAGTATATATATTTCTTGTTAGAGCACATTTGATAAAAAAATACGCAGTCTGGAAGCGGATATAATTTCGTTGTGGAGCTGCCTCAGGATAATAATGTTTCTATCCACCCCCCATTTAGAAATTCAGGGTTTTCACTATTTTCACTTGATGAAATCAAAGCCAGATATAGCCTAGAGCATCAACAGAAAGCAAATCAATTCCAAAGATGCCAATCCCCGTGAAGGGATAACTGTAAGGGTACTGTATTACGTATCTCTTTTTTTCCTTTTTTTTTTTTTTTTTTGGACAACATAGGCATAGCTCCTCTGATCTGTTATCGTGTTTTGGCCATCTCATATTTGGCAAAATATGAATGAGTACACTAGTGCATGCGCATCAGGTATTAACGGGCGGCTATCCTCATCAAACTATACGCAGCACTGCGACAAGTTCAAGACACTGATTGGCCTAATACAGTGCATTAATCACTTCCTAGAATAACGAAACTACTCCCATATTGGCTTACCGGTTTACTGACCACCTCGCACTCGTTGGTTATTGGCCTGTTGTATTTTATATATCCAGGTTATCCGAAAATGAGCCGCAGTCTCAAGTCTGCTGCACAGTTGTAATGTCATGTAATGGTTTACAAAGTTGACCACTGTATGATTGCAGTGGAAATCATATTCAACAATGAAGTGGATCAAGCTTGTGGACTACGTGGGCCGTGATCACTTGTTTTCCTCTACAAAAAATGTATAAACTTTACCTGCTTTATCTTATTCCTAAATAGAAAATGGAATGCAATTACCATACAGTTTTCCTTCTGTAATCATTATGTTTTGTGATAAATAGCAATTTAAAACATTCGCTTCATATCGGTGAGCGTCTATGTAAGATATGTATGTTTTAATTGAAAGTTTCGTTTTTTGGTGCTGTATCTCACTTTACATAACATTTCCCACTTTTAAAAGAACCATCTGATACTCTCATGCGATAGGCAGTCTGAAGCCCGTCTATAAAAAATCAAATTTATCTAGAGCTTATTTGGCGGGCTTTGAAACCCCTTGAATTGATGTACCGTTTATTTTATACGCTAAGAAAAAACTCACCATTGTATAATTGAAAATACTTGCGAAAGTGGACACGGTTCAATAATACCTGTAAAAGGGCCCTTATTTAGTATTATTATGAGAGGCTCAAACGGCTAAAAAAAGCACTGAAATGGACATGTACTCCGTAGCGGGTCGCGAACGTATCAAAGTCAGTCGAAGCGGACCATTCACTAGCGTTTGTATGGATGAGCCCTCGCAGCTCCAATATTACGGCTCTATGCTTTTGCACAGGTGTCAATATAGACGTGGTCCATGTCGCATAATTATTTGGCCATATCACATTTATATTGGCTCTGGCTCCTGAGTACTCATCCAAGAATCATAAAAAAGTAAGCTGTACAACTATTGCCGTGCAGGAATCATGAAGCCATTTCTTGAAGTAGTAAAATATCGAAAGGTACATTAATGGGATATACCCTTCCATGGACCAGTTTTGTCCATTGCGGGAGGCCCATTCAGCCGCAGGTTTTGCGCCATAGTGGAGCTACAATTATTGAGAAAAGAATGTGTTCGATAGCTAGAATAGCCATATCTAAAGTGGTTGTCCCTTCATGTTGTGGGTATTATTATCCAAGTAGCAAGCTACCAACTGGTGATGCTTGTATGTGTATTGTGTTTGGTCTACATGGATAGCGATAAAAGGGCACTTGTTCTGGTCTAGTGTGATGTTTAAACGTTTTAGGGTCGCCATGCTCGGTCAATACCTAGTACATATACCCAACTAGCTAAAGGTAAATGGGGTAATACACATAATGTAGTTACAAAGGCCTGTCTGTATAATGTATTTCTTTGAGCAATAAAATATAGAGGTCTTACTGGAACCCCAGACAGTCTACGAGCTGTTAACTACTTGAGCTAATACCCAGAAGATCATGTCCCTAAGGCACTTAGGGGCCCATCCAGACCTATGTGAAAAGAGATAACTTAAACTCTGTTTTATGTATGTGTTTGAGAGGCATAAGGGCTCTATAGGTAAAACTATGACCAACCTAGCTCAGAGTCGAAGCGTCTAGACATAAATATGAGAACAAAACGGTATCTGAGTACAATTTCTTGATCCAATTATTTATTGGTTATACGCACACGCATTTGCCATCCCTGGTATTTCATAATTTTTTCTCCTGGTGACGGAATGGATACGCCCGTTAGCATTTGTATGGATAGTAACCCAAACATATTATTTAAAAGTCTACGTTTATGAAATAACACATGGTCGAATGCTTCAATATTAGAGTTGGACAAGCATAGGTACTATAAACACTCAGACTGGAGCCCTTAAAACTGGTTTCCTTTCTTGGACTCAGGTACTGTACACTACTCTAGGTACACATTCATTATCTCTTGATGACATTGACACTAATGATGTGGTTCATCGAGACATCTGCTTACATTCACTTTACACAACTGCCTACAGTTAGCGTGTGTAACAATCTGTGCTCAAGTGTGGGCTTCATAGGATAAGTTGACTAAAAGAGATTTCTGGTACCTTCAAGTTTCTTCAATTTTCTAAATGACTAGCCTAAGCCTTCCTGAAACTGAGACCTGAGAACGGTATTTCCGGCAGTCAAACGTCCAGAGAATGGTATATTATTTGTTAAAAAATAATAATGCATGGCCCAGATTTCTGAATATCTGCAATTTTGCTTACTCTTATCTGGAATGTATTACTGCTGTACTGCTTAAAAAAAGAGTATCTCATTCAAAACCCTTTAGCTCGTTCCCATGCTTTTTTTTTTTTTCAGAGCGTGAGCTGACGCTGTCTTACATGATTAATTTCTGTTCCAGCTTAATGGCTGTAAAACAAAATGTCGTGAAAGCATTGATTGTTTTGCTACAGAATTGCATCACGCCTTTCTGTCAGGTGATGATTTCTTAGGGAAGGAATTTTGCGTATAGCAGGCTGTTTTTTAGTATTATGTAAACTTTGAACAGCCAGTAAGGTTTTCTGGCTTTCCTTGCATCTAACACATGTAACTCTTATAGGGTGGTTAAACAGATTATACATCTATATATATATATATAGTTATATATTTTTGATTATCTATCCTTATGAGAGTTCCTTAACTGGTTAATTCAACTCTGTGTTCATTTGCCCCCTTCCCGAAAACTGCGCAGTTCAAACTTGTTTCTGGACGCCTAAATACAAATATGACTGTAATCTCTAATATCTATTCCAAATCACGGTTTGAAAAGGACTAATGCCTTTCCTGTTCAAATATATCTAGCAACCACGGGAAGATGCTTAAAAGCTGTACTATAAAGGCTGCACAGTGAACACATAGTCACTGAATGTAAATGAATCTACCTATCGACGACGGACGATGGCAGTCCAAGAATTTTATAGTCACTGAAGCAAAAGAGAAAAAATCTTAAAAGAGATTTTTTTTAATTGGATTTTTCAATTCTTATCTACACTTTAAGAGCCTGTAACTAGAAATAATGTCCCCATCCAGTTCAAATAGTTAGCTACATACCTCGATTCACGACAGGACGTATACATGTCAGGCTGGCTACACAGAATAGTGCTTATCTATAATTTGGACTAGGTACCTCACTACATTTTATAAAATTGTAGGAGACGGTATTGAACAGCGTAGAGCATAGTATAAAAACCATTTACATGAATGGTTCCTGAAAGTCTTTATCCACATTAATGGGTTCCAAAAGTTTTAGGTAATCTTTATCTAGAGTACTGTAATTTATTGCTTTGATATTTGCTGTCTCTCGAAATATCTTTGAGTATAGGTGACTGTTCAACAATGTTTATGAAAAACAAAACTCCAACATAATTTAAGTTTCCAAAGCAGCCAAACAGTCAACGTGCAAGAGATTATCGGTTTTCTTTTGAACTAGTCACCGTTGAGACCGTTATAGGATTTCAGTTTGAAATCTCTTTGTTTAGTCTAACTAAGAACGATAAACTAAATTATGATTATCTACAGGGGGGTCATGATTTATGGAGTCAAATATACCAGCCCCGGCTACTTGTACAGATTCAGGAATGAAACGTGTTTAAATGTACCGTAGTTACTTGCAAAAACAGCACAACCGTATTTCTGATATCTGGACTGTGTACATTTTTGAGCCCAAAACATCCAGGCACACAAGCTCGATATGGCGATTCTCATTGGACAGTTAATGTCATTTACACTAGTAATGATCTTACCTATAGGCTATAGAGTTGCGCAACAAGAAGAAGGTATAACATGTCGTCGTTCTAGCTGTCCAGCCAAGTAAAAAAAGAAAAAAAAAAAGAAAACTATAGAGCCATTGTAACGGTTACCAGCCAAAGAGCTGTAATGGCTCCCCAGATTTTTACTAAACAAAAAGTACCTGGGTTTAATGATCCCGCCAAGCCATAGTACAAGGCAAAACCCATCAAACACCCATGTCTGTGTTTTAATTATCGTGTGTTTATGTGTGATTGTAATCTATGTCTGCTAAAAACTCCGTTTATACAAAATCCTGTAAAAAATTAATATTCGGACATGGAGCTAAATGATAGCTACTTTCGTGGATTTTGAATCGTTATTGTATTTAGAGCTCAACAATAGAAATTGTTGCGTAGGCAAAACATGCCTAGCAGGTATCAAAGCTTTGGGTAAACATTGAAAGGGACTTTGTATTTTTACAATATTGCATACAACTTAACTACCAGCTTGGATACCAAATTCAGGCGCTGTAAATAATATATCTACTAAATTTTATCGAAAACAATAGCAGGTATTTCTTAGAGAAAATTTTTGCTATTGAGTAAACTACGGTCGGATAGTTCTACCTAAAACTAACATTTGCAGAACAAGGAGGCTAATTCTTTGCCCCTAGTCCAAAAGACAATAAACTAGGCTAGAGTTTGTATAAATTTAATACTCATCTAATTTAAACTTTTAAAACGATCTTGCACGGTTGTACTGTCAAATAAACTCCTATACAATGTTATCGATAGAAAAAATCCAGCGAAACAGTCAGAAACATTTATTCATCATGAATTTGTGCTTTGAAACTTTTATACTGATATTCAATACTATGTAGTGTATAGGTAGGATGCATACTTGGTGATGAAGTTGCCTGCAGGGGAAAGGATTGATTGTGTAAGCTTTTACGTCTAAGGTATATATGTAGGCATAGCTTTAAGCTTTGCATTTTTATGGAGAAAAACAATAAGAGGCATCAAAGCATATATCAAACTTCAATTTTAGTATAGGTGTATTTTGATTTGAGCCTTAAACCCCCAGGTGATAAAAACGTTTTGTTAGAACCAGGGGTTCATTTCGACATCTTTTGCGTTGTTTTCAGATAGAGATCTCATATTAATGTATTAGCGAACTGCAAAGCTGCCAATGAATTGCAGTTGACTTCTAGACCTTTTCTCATCTTTAATGTTACCTAGCAGGACATTTACTTTTTTCACAGTTTTGGTTGCACGATGCTATCATGAGGCTGCATTTTTATAGGCTTTGGGATCTCCCGATGAGCTCTTGAAACCAAATCACAGTAAGGTATTCATAAATCCTAAATATTGACGTCTCCGGGCTACATTACCATTTTGATTTCAAATATCATTCATTTCATTATGAAGCATATTTAACTAGAAAATTGAAGTTTTCTATTAATGTTTATGATCTATGTAAAGCCTCTAATGTGTTATTATTTTTGAACAGCACCATCAATGCTTGTATTGAAGTTAAACATTTGAAAGAAGGGTTTTTTTATTTGATGTTTCCAATTTCATAGTAACCTGATACTTGTTATAACAGGTTTTCTAGAGCTAAATATATTTGATGGCATGAAATATAAGATTAACTGGGTAGTTGCTTTGCCAGAATTTTGAAGATTAAGTCGACATTTGTAGGCTAAATAAGCCACAATAAGACAGTTGATAATGTAATTAATAACTAATTTTGCGAGTTTCATCTAAACAAGATCTTAACACTGCTGTTTGACTTGTGCAATGAGAACTAGTTTTCTGCAATGGCCGCTCGTGTTTGTCCAGGCAAAACCCCTGAACGGCTGCAAAAGCCCGTACCCTTAGTATAGACACGCCGAATTAAGCTTTTTAAAGTTTAGTGCAATAGTCCCCACAAAACTAATAATGGAAATTGTTTGTCCTTAAAATTTCTGCAATGGCGATCACTACATCGCATTTGGGCTGAAAAGCTGCATGGCCTGAACAAAAAAAAGAAAAAAGTGCTGCCCGTCTGAGGTAAACTGATGGTAGTAAAAAAAAAAAAAAAAAAAGAGAACAATGATCACTATTGCCAGCCAATGGGCGTCTATGGTCTACGGAGGGAGGAAGGCGGGGGGTTGGTTGTTAGTCGAAAATAGCCCGTGATCTATACTACGCTGGTGCGAAGTCCTATTGGCTGGGTGTAAAAAGTCTGGACCTTTTAATACACCGTACTTGCTGCGGTCTGGACATTGATGGCCAGAACCCAGTCTTGCATGACTTCTTTTCATCATTGACACGCAGGCTCTCAAACTGATGATCATCTTCTCAGGGCAGCTAGCAGAATTGAGACACTGACGATCTTTTGTTCTTGCCATTTGGCTACTACTTTTAAGCGTAGTGCGACTGTTCAAAATTCCTACTTGACCCACATCCGTCATCAGATTCAAGCTATTTTTCTGACCCTTGTTTTCTATGCTTTTTAAGGTCGAAAACGGCTCGGTTATTTTGGTGAACAAGACTGGCTTTAAATTTTAAACGGTTTCCCCTTAGAATAGGGTTATTGTATAAGAACAAAGCCACTAAAGGGGATACTTATAAAAGTTCATAGCCAACGCTCTCTGCTTTAAAGTCTTTCAGATAAATCTTGTCATAATACTTTATAATTCCGGTGTCTTACACTTGGGCAGCCTTAATTCTACCGTAAATAATACTGTACAACCCATCGTAAAATATTAGTCGTATTACCAAAGCAATTCCCTTCCAGCTATCTTAGTATACCCCAAATAAGAAAAGCTTGTTTACCTTGGAATTTATATCATAGCTAATCTCAATGCTAATTATGGCTGCCTTTCGAATAGTGTCTTTAAGCATAAAAGTGATATCCATTTTCAAAAGGCCTCAAAATCATTGAGTTTTTTAGAATAGCACAATACTGACCATCCTAAATCCTCAAGTATCAAGAGCTTCTAAATGCCTAACAATGTTAGGCTATCACCCACTGTCTTAACGTGTGAAAAACCCATTCAAGCACTTGGACTGGTAACTTCCTCCTCTATGTTTGACTTTTATCGTAAATTATCCCCACTATCCAGCATCGTGCTGTCTTTTGATATTATTAGCATATTTGTAATATTTTTTCTAGCTGAAACCTATGGATCTATTGATTCCTATTCGCCCAACAACTCCTTTGGTCCCTACTTTCGACCCCTCAACTGAGACTTTCTAACGATGAGATTTGTTATTGCTAATGTCAAACCCAACCCCTCATCTTGAAATATCCATGAGGGTTTTTTCTTAAAGTCTAGATTCAAGCAACTCTAAAAGTTTCAAGCTAGTCAGGTTGGCAAAAAGAGCCGTGATTCGACTAGTCAGCCGTCAGTTTAGTACTGAATGGGATTAGCACACTGCAAATTGTCTCCAGTTGCAGATTCACTTTGCACGCGAATAAAATTCATCTCAAAGTTTAAACTTAGTCAAATATTTATTTTCAAACCTTGTAGACGGGACTGACGATAATATCTCTGTGCATATCATAGAGAAAGGAGGTCAACCTTATACTCTTCCGCTTATTCTTATTATTTCAAAACTAAAATGAATGTGAACTGGCTATTAGACCGATCTAGATTAAAGAGAAATGTGTGAAATGACTTCCATTGCTTTCCTCCTTGGTGTTTTATAATGCTGTAGACCAAATGCTATGCATTGATGTTGCACATATAATATTGTATATGTTGCCTTTTTTTCAACTTACAAGTAACAAATCTTAAGCACCCAATCCTAATTTTTCTTGCGTATAAAGGTTATGGCTGGTTTTGACAGTAGACTATTACCCAAAAAACTACAAAAATAATCTTAATGGCTATGAGGACTGTGATCAAAAAATAAAGTCGGACCCTCATCAAATTATTTTCGGGTTGGTTCTCTGTATGCGTTTTGGAGATGTATGCGATCTCTTTTTGTTTTAATGCCGGCTATTTTCAGTCTTTTCTTAATCAGTTTAGTAGTTAGTTTATCATGTTTATGCAAAACTGTAAGCTTTTAGACATGTTTGAATTTATGCGTATGTAGGGACTACAGCTGCGAATGGCGTACACACTATCAACAAAAAACTACCACAAATTATATAATCACTGCACTGAATCTCCAAATGTCCCATATTATTGTTTAATTGTTTAGGATTTTTTTCTTCTCAGAATAAAATTGCAAACTTGTCAGTATGATATAGCTCTAACTAGTTTAAGGCTCATCAGGACGATAGGCCGGGCAAAAATACAACCCCTCCGAGACTCGTTGGAATTTTATCAACAAAATATTTCTTAAACTTAACTATCAAGCATAATGATATACTAACTCTTACTACAGAATAGTGTAAGCAAAAAATATTTTATATCTCAACGAAAAGTAGCATATTATGGCTATTTTCCTATTACATTACGTTGAGTTAATATTTAAAATACAATTTGCTTTTCTCAAAGTGGTTGAATTGTATTGGCCAAGCCTTAATTTGAGCGAGCTGTAACTTGATGTGTGCTAATAACTTGCTATCCACTACTTAGAGGGGAGGTATAGGTGATAAAGAAACAATTATCATTCTATGTGAAAGCTTTTTCTTGAAGCTTTGCGAATGCCAGTCATATTTACACTCATGATATAGTAAGTGGGTTGGACCTCTTCATAGTTTTATCAGTAGGAGTATAAACCCCAACATAAGAGTAGAGAAATCAGCTGCAAGCTTCGGTGCCCGCAGAATTCACTTTAACACACCCACATTTCTAGTATTTGTCTTTAATAAGTCAGTGCGGTTTACTCATTAAACTATTTTAGTTCTAATGCCAAGTCATTTTTGATCCTAATACATCAGTGTAGTCGTCAAGCAGCGAAAGTTTTTGACTTCACAAAGACTTTAAAAACTCTCTTTGCGCTTCCTTTATAGCCCTTAATAAAAACCAGGAACATAATTTTTATTTTGTTTAAATATAGATAAACCATTTGCAATATATTGGTCGTGAATAACCATGAGAACATGAAATAACTTCTGTTTACCAAGGTAATTGACTTTAAGATGACCGTTTGTGTGCTTTGGTCTTCTTCCAACCAATCTCTTTTCCTTTTGCTTTTTTCTGTTTTTTGTTTTTTTTCAAAAATTTATATTTGTTTTACAGTTTGACAAGTTTTATATCAAAATATAGTTGGAGTCCCCACTTGCATGCAGTGTCCAAAACAGGTGAATGATTATGGGATTCTTAGCATCGCAGAAAGAAAGTAGCTTAAAAAAGAAAAAAGAAAAAAAAAAGAAAAGAAATATATAGTTTACGTTTGCAAAAAAAAATAAAAAATGAAAAAAATAAAAAAAAATAAAAAAAAAAAAGAAATCCATTTTGAATAGTTTCTTAAAAATAAATTATAGATAAGTTCAATTATCTAAACTACTTGAAAGCCAATTCTAAACCATCTTGAAAAACTATTTATACAAGACCTCCTCCTGGTTTTTTGTTTCTCTGATATTGTTTCACTCTAATTTTCTAATACCATTTACCAACCTCAACACTGATTTCAATTCAACTTCTTAGCATATATACACATATTTAGCAATGGGCCCGCTATTAAATAAGTTCCGCTTCTTCAAAAGCAAGAAACAAGCACCTGAAATGATCACCGACTCAAACTATGAACAGGTTAAAAAAGAAAAACCGGTGCAAGATAATCTCCTTCCCCACCAACTATTGATGCTCCAGCAACAGCAGTTTCAACAATCATTAGTTCAATCACACACATTTCTCGCACAACTACCCAACGGCCCTTACCAAGTGTTTGGCGTGCCTTTGAAAGAGGCATCGGAATTGAACACCAACTTTGAAGACAATTCAATTCTTACACCTTCATTCAACAAGTGGGAAAATAGCTTTTGTGCGCCTGAATATCAAGCATATGTTCCCAGATTCATTTTAAACTGTGTCAAGTTTGTTAACGACTATGGTTTGCGGGAAGAAGGCCTTTATAGGGTGAGTGGTAGTAGTTTTGATGTCAGGACTCTGCGAGATGCATTCATTCAGCATGGCCCTAACTACCAAATTCCACCCACTACTGATGTGCACGCTGTTACTTCGCTGATAAAAAGCTTTGTGCGTCTGCTACCTTCAGAAATTGAAGATCAGCCAGCACTTCTTCCCATTACAGATCGCCATAAATTTCTTTCATATGTGCAATCTGAGGTGCCAAACGAGCTTACATTTTCCGCTTGCGGTCTTTCAAACTTTTCTCCTTTTACCCCCGAAGAACAAGATCTGAATCCCATTGTTATTCCTACTCAGATTCTTCAAGAAATTCTACAATGTCTGCCAGTGGCCAATTTTGCATTAGTACAGACCTTAACCAGACACTTTGCTGCCATTGTTAGCAATGAGAAGTACAACAGAATGTCTCTGACCAGTCTCTCTTTAATTCTCTGTTCTACGCTTAAAATTCACAAGTCTGTTTTTCATGCCTTGATCCTGAAAAACTCTCGGATTTGGGAACACCTTCATCCTAATGAGTCTGTCTTGACATCTAAGGGTATCAAGTATGACATGAGAAATATCATCTCTTACAACGAAGACAGTCTTACTATGTTTGACTCCCCTCCTCAGACCAACTTCAGTATTCGCACTGATCCTTCTTCATCAAACACATCGCTTACAGAGTTGACAGGCTTTTCATCTCTCGAACTGGATCCTATCTCCTGTGACATATATCAATCGACTTTTGAGAGCCGAAGGTCCTCCCTCATGATGATTAGCGACGCAGATGAGTCTTACCCTAAACTCACTGACATTGATGATTCTAAAAACAAAAGGTTTTCTGAAATTTTTGACTACACTGATTACAAGCTGTCCAGTCTGCAAAATTATAGATACCAACTCTCTTCTCCTAGCGAGCCTAAGAAGGGACTTCGCCACAACAATAGAACAGTTTCTGCTAGTGCCCTACCCTCGACACAGCGATCACTGTTTTTGCGCAAGTCTGTCGCAAATTTCTAATTTTTTAATGATTTTTTACGTATATTTATTTCTTCATGTTTTCATAATAAAAGCTGTCCGTTTTTGATTTCCAAAACACTATTAATTTCAAATAAAACATTTGTAGTGAGATTCTGCATAATCACAAAACTTCTCCACATGATCTTTTTTTTTTTGCCAACGCAACAGGGATGATACTTTTTTAACAAAAGTCTTATTGTAGTCTCATAAGTCTCTCTCAATATTTTTGATCGGGCTGGTGTACTTGAGCCCTTCCACTTTACCTTTTTTTAGACATTATATTGAGCTATCTACTTGATGAAAGCGAAGCGGCAGCCGCAGGTACAGACTGTACGGTGGTGAAAATCCTACAAATGATGTACACATGGCAATCACCTGCTTTGCTACTGAGCCTCCACATTGTTTCTTACTTTGTGATTCCATCATTCCAGATAACGTCAGGCAAAATATATATAAGGAAAGATAACTCAATTCTTTTAAAAGACAAACCTGTACTTTTTGGAGTAAAATTGAATCACTTTAAGCTTTAGGTAAACAAAATCCCAATTATAACAGTACTGTCTCAAATTAGGATAGAATTTAGAAATATAATAGCTATCATTTTTTTCTACCATGCTAAAAGCTTACTGGTATGAAAATTGGCACTTCTAGGAGGTTAAGCTCAGGACTAACACATATTAAGAAGTTTGTTGGTAGATATCAATATTGACTCAAGCTGTTTGAAATACCAAAGTTAGAAGATTAGAAATTTATTGCCATTCATTACAACTAGATGAACTAAATACTCATGACACATTATTGTAGTAGATCTCCCAAAGGCCAGTATCTACAATTCTCTTAAAAGGTTTCAGCAATTCCGATATTGTATTATTTAAAATAAATTGTTCCCACAAACCTACTGACTATTAAATTGTAAGACCACTCAAAGAGAACTTGATGTCAAATGGTCTAGGTTTTCAAACAATTCTGCATTTCTCTTGTAAGATCTTATATATCTTTTTACTTCAAGCCCATTTGATTTATATCATTGGCACCTTCCTCGGGTGATGTTTTCCATTGAGAATCAGCTGATACATAAAACCTCCTTGAGAACAGAAGTTCATACGCTGGTGAAAAAATGAAATGATAAATGTTGGGGTTGGTATGATTCCAACCTCTAAAACTTATAGAAATGCAATAAAAACGTTTTTTAAGTAACCAACGAGCAATTTCAAAAGTTTTGGTGTAATTTTAGCACAAGGATTGAATAAATGGTCTTAGCGGCATCAATATTTATTCTGATGAATTGACTCCAGCTAAGCATTTATTAAAATCACCACTTGTGTCCATATAGTGATCCAAAGGAACATAACAATATAATTGTTTAAAAGACAGCTTTAAGTCAAAAGTAGATAACAATTATATTTCTTGTTTTAATGTCTAAAAGACATGTCAAAAATGAAATACCAAAAGGATGTTAAAAAAAAAGAAAACATTATACCCATCTCAATTAAACCAAAAGTGTAACACTCTCGGAATATATAATAGGTTTAAGTACTTGAAGGCACCGAAATTCCCAAGGAAGATTCCATGTGCTGTGGGAAATTCGAGACATATACAAAACTTGTTAGCCCGATTCTAAAGATTGACACGAAACAGAAACTCAACAAGCTTCTCTAAAAAAAAGACCAAGCACAACCCTCAGTAAAAGAAAAGAGAGATATGTTCTAGAACATGATCGCGGCACCAAAACGCTTCTTAGTTTCAAGACGAACATAAAGATCGGGTTTTGAGAAAACGTTGCGTACTTTGCATTTGCACACTTTAGAGAGGTTGAGTACGCCTCTTCAAGAAATGGTTTTCAGGTGTTTTCAGCTGGCCATACTTGTGGTATCATTTTCTCTAGAAAATGAGCTGCTATTTAAAAAAGAGAATTCTTAGTAGCATAACGGCTTGTACAAGAGCTTTTAAGCCAAAGAGAGGTGATTTTTCTTTTCTGACTGTATTCAACCTGAAAAATCCATTCAAAATATAAAATGACAGTTATTTCAAACCTAAAAAGAAGGGTGATTCCAGGGATAAAGGCACCTTTAAAGCTGACAATACTTTATGTACTGTTGTCAAACTAATTGATTTCCAAAAGGTTTTCTGGCCAAGATTTGCTAGATAAAGTACTTGATAGATTGAGCTTTTTCAATATCCCATTGTTTTTTCACCCTTACAATTTATAAATCAAGCATCTCGAAAATTTTAAATTTCGAACGGCTAGACTCAAAGGAATATAAAGGCTGGTATAATATCTTGTTCTTATTAGGTCCTGTTACTTATATCCACTTTTTTGCTTCCTTAAATAAAACCGCTCCACGGCATCAAAACAGCATGGCTAAAATGTTTGGGTTTATGATAATAATTGGCACGTTAAATATTTATGATGAAGAGACAAATTACCGTCAGTTTTTCTAAGCTTTCAGATAAGCTAATAAATTTTAATATTGTATATGTATACCTGTACTTATGATGTTTGAATTATCGCCTATAATGCTTTTCTTCAATATGCGAACTATTACTAAATTTTTAAAAAGACATCTCAAAGCTCTTGGTCCCGTTTTATTTAGGTGTTTTGTATTATCTTGTGGGCTACGAGACAGTGCAAACTAGTAAGGCAGAATGCAGGTCCAAATTCGCTGCTAGCTTTTTTTTTATAATCACTCTACTAATAAAGTCAGTCTCTTGAACTTTTGCATAATGGGTTCATTCAAGGCTAGACAAATTGGTATAGCAGTCAAAAGTTTAAACCAAGCTTCCATGGCTTGGAATATAAAGTAAGAAAAATATTACACTGGAAAGTCTTTTGAAATTTCAGTTCAAGACTAGATTTCTTTCCAAAACCAAGTAGCTCTCACAACAAATACAATTTTTTCTTTCTTAAATAACTGGCAGCTAACAAATGAATAAGATAGGAAATTAAATAGTTTATTGTTCTTAAGTCAAATAGTTACAGACAATATTATAAAACAAAATGACATACAAAGAAGACATGAATATCAAAAACATTTGTCTCTATGACACTGGCTAGCAAATGAATAAAGTATCTGTGATATTAAAAAATTAGACAGAAAAGATAGTTTTCATTTGACCTCTTATAATATCAACATTTGAAAGCGTTAAAAATTGCCATAGATTCAACAGTGTCCGGAAAATATCTGGATATAGCCAAATCTACAGTAATAAAAGTGCTACAGTGTCATAAGTGTGGATTTAACGTGTACAGCTGTATACACATAAATAATGCATTAATTATAACCTATAAGTTAACAAAAAAAAAAAGAAAAATTAACGCAGTATCATGTAGTTATATAGGCTACGGGATTAATAAGCTTAGGTATTCAAGGACGAGCTCTGAATTAAATGGAAATAAGTCTATTCCCCTGATTATCTACGAGCTAAGGGATTCTAAGTTCATGATCTAGTATAATTGCTGATATTTACAAAAATAAAAGAATTCACTGAATTTTGCATTCAGTTGTGGCCGTACTAGTAAATGGATCTGGACGTTTTACGTACGTCTGGTGCTCTGACCTTTCAGTACGTGGATTCCTGTGAAGTGACCTCCATTAGTACTGTGTTGAAAGATTCTTAGCAAGACCTTTGACAGACGGAACATTTACTTTTAGTATTTCTAGTAACCGTGATTGCCTTTAGATCAATTTGAGGTACCACGCTGCAGTCTGACTTCACATTAGTTCTGTATACCTTCTTTTTAATCTCGGCAGGTAGACGTACGCTTACTCAGTGTTGAGCCCGGGTATTGTCTCTGTGACCATGATATCTCGTTGACGCTTACTCTGTGGTGAGCCCGGCTTGTTATTATTGTTTGTTGGAACATAGGTGAATCGAGCCAAACTGTACTGAGCAAGCTGTGCATTTTAAGTTGTTACTCTTTGCTGGCTAAACATCTTGATTGTTATCGACTCATCATGACTCGGGCAGGTGAGAAGAACTAGGGGAAATCTTGCTCCACGACTCTGCAATTACTCCTGTATCCTACAACCCCTCATTCCTAGTCCATTTTTTCAAATAATTCAGAAAATCTCTTTAATGGACTAGAACTAGTCAGTTTCACCGACCTGAGCGCAGACACATCATCCATAGACAACCGGGCTATGCGGTCACTATCAACCCTTGCAGGCCACAACTTATCAACATTTAGCCACTCGCCTTCCAGAACCGTTGCCTGTTGGGGAGCTGCCATGACTCAATACAACTGATTTCTCTTGGCCATGACTTGGTATGGATCAAACCAGCCTGGTTGCATTGTTTTCAGGTCTTTGTACTATCTTATCGCGCTGGTGACCCAGATATAGTCATAAACATTAAACTCTTGTTGCGTTTGACTAGCGTTGTAGATTGGCTCATTCTTGTTTACGGATTCGAGAAGCTTCTTGCACACCGTATGCCAGATATCCTCCGTTTCGAGCATTACATTATTATTCTTTGCTGTAAACGGCTTTTTTCACTCGTTGCCTTTCATTCCTGCTGGTTTCTTGCACCGCTGGAGGGCCCTATGGGTCAACAACCGGGTGACCAACACGACGTCGTCAGAAGTCAAGCCTGTTGTATCGCTAATTGTGCTGTTATGCGCCTTCTTGTAGATGGCAAGTGTGTTTTACCAGTACGAGCCTATGGAGTATGATTTCAGGTAGTTCTTCATGGGATCGTGACTCTGCTCCATTTCTTGACATGTCAGATATTTAGATATAACTTTGTTTATTTCTATTTTCATATTTTTCCAGATGTAGCATGTGGACAGGGCCAGGGGTCACATTGCCATCTGTGGTGATGAAAATGAGTCCGAGGTCAGGCCGGTTGAGAAGGCCTAGTCAGCCAAAGTGCTTGAGCAGAACCAGAGTTTTTGTGGCAATCGTAGCTTACAATCCTTTGCTGGCGCCCAGGGTTAACAGAGTTGACTTGAATCAAGACACCTCCCAAACCAAGATGGCTTGCTTGTTGTCACCCTAGACGTACATATTGCGTCGTTGTTGCTTTCAGGATGGTTGTTCTTTGGCTGCCTGGGTCTTTTTTGTGCTATTATTAGAAGTTGGTTGTACAATCTTCATAAAAAACCTCTCGGTCGAGAGACTAACTACCTAATGGTATCTTGTTTATTTATGTGTCTATTGTGATTATATACATGAGAAGACATCAAAATCCCCTTGGTCTAAAGCAATTTGTAGCGTGCCTGTATCCCTAGGCGCGGAAGTCCGGGAAGGCCAGAATTCTCCCATGAGCCCTCAAGGCCCCCTCGTTATGTAGGTTCGGTAAGTTGGCTTTATGCGGACTAGGAAAACATGAACTGCCTCTAATGTGATTGACTGTTTACCGTCAATATGGAGACAGTAAAACCACACCCGAGCTGCCGATAACTGGCGCAAACTTTCCTGAGTTGGAGCACTAGCTTAGCAGCGTGATCGTGCGATTCTGCCAGGACAAAATTTTGCGTTGCAAAGGGTTGTTCTGGTGTAGATTTGAGCCTGCGATTCTATTGGACTGGTGGCTTATCTTTCTTGAGACAAGGGACCTTGATATTCAATCACATGGCTCGTCGAAAAGACAGCTTACTGTTACATCTGTTACCTGTTATCAAATCCTATCCAGGTAATCGTGTTTTGTTTCCCTCAAGAGGAGACTTCCACTTTGGTGAAACATAGCTATTCATTATTAAATGAGGCATGTGGTACAGTTAGATCAAGTATGATTATGCCAGGTCTCCAATCTGGGGAATTTAGTAATTTTATACATAAACAAGTGAAAGTTTTCCCCTTCTCAAGTTTTAGAAGAATCACGGAAATTTTTTTTTCTCTTTACACAGTTTTCAGATCCTCCTGGTCTGGCATGGCCTCACCTAGGTTTATACAATTCCCGGAAACATCGTAATAGTTTATAACTTAATAAGATCCTCTTGGAACTCGCAACACCCATCATTTGGCACATTATTAAGAACCCCTATAAGAATTAACTCCTGCAACTATCTTATGATACTCAATATTATATGAACTTTGTTTCCCGTTAGTCTTCTATTTATTTGGTTATATTCAATAACCTTTATTCATTTTATTATTGTTTTTCATTCAAATATAGAGGCCCCCGTTACAATTATGATACTTGGTATTGTGTGAGCTTTGTTCCTGTTGATGATTCGGCTTCCATGTTAGTTAGTGCTCTGGATCATTTCGGTGTTGTTAAAAATACTGGATATTTCCTAGCTATTGCTTTGATTACGTTTGTTTTCCTGTCCTTGTCTGCTTATGCAACGAGGTTTATTTCCGAGCCTGGCGCTTTATTCCAAGTAGCTCTCGGATGTGATGGTGACAGAAGAACCATCTTCACAGTTCCCCTTTTACATACATTATAATAACAGGTAATTTTTATTTCATATATCTATATTTAAACATACATGTATTAGCCGGTTAAAGTGAGCTAGGCTAATCCACAAGACGTAAAACTTTTACAAAGGAGAGCTTCACAAATTGTGTAAAAAAAAAAAAAAAAAAAAGATGCAAACAAATGTTTTTCTATCAGTTATAAAAAGAAACCAAGAAAAAAAAAACCCTTAGAACAAAAAAAAATAAAAAATAAAAAAAAAAACATAAAAAGAGCAAATGTAGGTTTCAACGAATCATAATAAATAATTAGAAAGAAAAAGAGAAAAAAAAACTAATGGTTGACACCAACGGACAGACAATGATCAATTCTATAGCTTGGTCTTTTTGGGACGATCTATTTTGGAAATGTCTTCGAGATAGTCAGACTTGGTTCTGGATCGCTTGAGATCGGTGGAATGGGTCGTGAGAGAATCATTGGGTGTAATAGTTTGAACAAGGTTGCCAGACTCGTCAATTCCATGAGCCACCGTTAATAGTTTGCTCGAGGTGGAGGTAGATATAGAGTCTAGTAACGTAGATTGCTCAGTGTGGGCCTGCAGCACATGCTTCTTCAAGGATTCTAGTTCGGCATTGATGGGATGCTGCAGGTTGTTGACAAGGCTACGCGAAAGGCTCTTGGCTGCTTCATTAGCTTCAGATTGGTGATGATCGCAATGAGACTGCTCAAGGGCAATTGTATTGTGCAGTTGTTCTGTTTCTGCCTCGACATAATCTACCTCGCGGACGGCAAGCGAGCTGATTTCAGTGTCAATCCTTTGCAAACTGGTTTTCTTAAATTCTTCAACCTCTTCAGTATGTTGTAAACCAATTCGCTTGATATCCTGGCTAAGCGAAGCTTGTGAAATATCAATGGTCTTTGATGTATGGTCCTGAAGTGCCGATCGCAGTTTCTGGAGATCGCTGGTGTGAGAATCCTTGAGCGATTCAACAGTATTAACTGAGGTCGCAAATTCATGCTTCATTGTCCTGACAATCGATTCAAACTCTTGAACTTGGCGATTGTGGGCATCCGTGATAAACTCCGTAAACTTGTTTTTGAATACTGAGGATTTCTCAATTTGCTCCTTCATTAGCCTATTCAGTTTGTCGTCCAACGAAGCAATATGTTCAATACCGGTGCCAAGCTTCCCAGAAAAGTCATTTTTGATATTATCAAGCAGACTTAGCTGCTCCAAAAGCGAGGTTTGCAAATTAGAAAATGCCTTGCTGGTGTTATTGTCGATCCGTTCAAAGTTTTGAGAAAGCGTGAGATTTAGGGTATCAATATCTTTGACAACAAGAGATATAGACTGAGTTGTGCTTGTTTTCAATAAACCGAGGCGGTCTTTAAAGCCACTTAGCACGTCAACCTCAATGCTCCTCAGCTTGGATATCACATCTTGAAACCCATTGAAAGTCCCTGTCAGGCTCTGTCTAAGTTGTGTCATATTTTCATTCTCCAAACTTTTTGTAACCTCGTTTACTGTCGCAGCAATTTGATCAAGTTGATTCTTGCTGCTATCAGTGCTATGAGAAAAATTCACAATAAAGTTGTTCATGTCGACTTTCAGAGTGCTTTCGGTATCTGTCACATTGTTCTCAAGCCCCGTTAGCTTCTCCAGTAACTTGAATTTGAGATCCTCAATTGTCTTAATATGAATCTTCTCTTTAATGAAGGCTTCTGACACAACTTGGTTTATTGAATCAATATGATCAACAGCCTGGTTTAAAATGCTTGAGATGTGGTCGCAGAACTTGGAAATCTTGAGTTCAGCCTCTTGATGATGTTTGCGCAGAGCTGTTTCTGCCTCAAGATTTGATTTAGTGTCGTCCAGTTCTGCAATTGTACTGTCTAGCTTCGCTCGGGTCGTTTCTAATTTGAGCTATTGGAGATGTTAGTAAAAAAAAAAAATAGAAATGAAAAGAAGGACTTACCGTTTTGTCTGCCAGTTCTTCCTTTCTAACTTCTAGCTCCTCAGTCATTTCCTCGATTTTAGTTTCAAAATCCTCGTTTTGCTTTTTATGCCTTCGCACTTGACTTTCTAATGCTTCCATTCGGAGCTTTTGCTCCTCTACCAAAACCCGTCGGCTCTCATTTTCATCCTCAAGCAGCTTTAATGAGTCGGCTGTCATATATACACCGTTTTTGCTTCTGCTGGCAACTAAATCACTTCTTAAGCGCTCGATTTCGCGAATGTAATCCTTTATAAGTGCTTGCTTGCTCATGGTTTGGTTAACCTTGGGCTTGTTTTTGATACTTTTCGCACGGCTGGCGTATTCAAGAGTACTAAGAGTTTCATCCAAGCTGACTCTGGCCGGGCTGATAGTGGCAATGATACAGGTTTTTGTTTGGCCTCCCAGTGAGTCTTGTAACACTCGCGTTAGTTTCGACTCTCTGTATGGGATATGCGGTGAGCGCTCGACGAGAGAGTTGATTACCCGGCCAAGTGTAAGAAGACTCTGATTAATCATTCCAGCTTCTCTCGCACGCTTGTCTTGAGCGCCTGAGCGACCAATGTTTTCAGATCCTGCAAGATCAACCAAGTTGAGCTTTCCAGTCTTTACAAACTCTTCACCATTTAATGCCATTTCTTTCATATGAACGGTAATTGTGAAAACAGAGTGCGACCTACTTGAGCGGTCGTTACACTTTGTTGTGGCAACCTGACGTCGAAAGCTGCCCTCCTGTAAAGTCCGAAGGCCTTCCAGAGGGTTTGAAATGTAAACCTCTTCCATGCCATGTATCGTGACATTGCCTGATTCTTCGTAGATTCGTACTTTTCTAGTGTCTTCGTCGGGCGTTAGCAAATCTCTCAGTTCTTCGTTGTACAGCTCAATGAATGATAGCTTAACCGAGTATTCTTTCGATGTATCTTGCTTGAAAAGTTCAAAAAGCTCGTAGATTGTACGTGGAATCACACCCCATTGATCTTCGGGTTTGATCTGGGGAACCTTTCGCAAATCTGGAGACTCCGTGGGTAGTGTGAATTCTCCCAACATTGTGTGTGTTTTTCCGGTGCCGGTTTGACCGTATGCAAATACAGTGCAGTTGTAACCCTCAAACATCTCTTTAAGGGAATTGCTGACGCCCATGTCAAAAATCATTTGTTGATCCGACTCAGGACCGAATACACGATCAAAAGCATAGGTTTTAGCTTGTGTGGTCATAGATGTCGATAGACCAGTTCCACTTTGAATGCAAATTTCTTTCCCTCGGTGCAGGCCCTCCGCGGCTGTGGAAACGACTACAGAACTGTTCTCATTAATTTCGCGTTCGTTTCTGGGTCGGCAGCGGACAAATACTTTGATGTGACTTTCCTCAGTCATGCTGTTATTATTTGAGTTGGCGAGCGTGGCCGAAGAAGTTGTACTTGGTCGCGACTTGTGTAATGATTTGGAGTTGATGGGAATGGTTGCATTGACGTTAGCCGGCTTTTCTTCCAGCGGTGTACGAACCGTGGCAGTTGATAATCGAGACTGCTGCCGTAAGTTAGACATTAAAATGAATCTAACGGGTAAACTGGCAGGGGGTGGTGTTTCTCGAGATTAAAAGGACGCGAAGAAAAGCAATAGATGGCTTTTGTGAGTGTGCTAAGAAGGGGAAAAAAAAAAAGGTTTGGGATGGAACAAAATTTCAAAAAAAATAAACAAAAACACTCGGGCCTAAAGCGGAAAACTCAAAACAGAAAAGCTTCATCAAGTTGATAACTTTGCAATTTAAGAAAGCCTACTAGAATGCATGTAGTTTCATATGTTCTAATAAGTTCAGAAAGTATTTTAGAACTTGAAATTGTAATGAAGAGTAGTTTTCATGGCTCAGGGACTGCAATTTTAAGTACACATATAATTATGTAGCATATCATAAGTTACATGTTATATGTTATAGGTTTTATACCTTTTGCTTCATGTGTTATATGTTACATTTTATATTTTATAGTGTATGTCTCAAATCAAGCAAAAAAACATGCGCGAACTTGAAATCTCGTTCACAAACACTGAGACTTCAAAAATAACATCTGCGCTGTTTCTTGCTTGAGATATTGATAAAATTCATATTTCATCAGGAGTTTTAATTGATTGAGAAAGCCACCATTTTACGACCTTTTTCAGGTAGTTGATTGATGGAGTTATCTCACGTTACCGTGCTTTATGTACATTTCAGTGCTGGTGCTTCCCCTGTCAATGGTTCACTCCAGATCACAGGAAATTAGTTATCTAAGCACTGATGGCTAGTTTAGTTATGCTGGCAATTGAATCTTTGCACTTTTAACACGTAGTCTAAGTTTCATTGCACAGTTTGTTATCAGGAAAATACATATGCCGATAAGTTTATAGACCTGCTCATTATCACTGATACGGAGTTCTTTGTTTTGACCCAAATCTTTTTGCTATTCAAACACAATGTCGATTTAATAAAGGTTTGTAACAGGTGACATTCTGCAAAGCCAAAGTTTTCTAGTACAAGTAGAGCACAGCCCGCAAAAAAAAAACTGCCAAATACAATAAGAATCTACCAGCGACATTCTTTTCGAAAAAAATATATTTCAATCACGGAATCTTGGCCAATAAAAACTGTCGGCGTGAAAAAATAAAATCCATCTCATTGCACCATTGATGAACAAAGTAGTCGTTCAATACGTCTTACAACATCCAACTTGGTGCTTCCTACCTTTTTGTTATTGATAGTCATAGTCAGATCTGACGTAAGATGAGCTGGTAGATCAAAAGAGCGCGCCCATGGCCTGGCTGCGTTCAAGCTTTTTTTTTTTTTTTTTCCCAGCCAAAGTTTGTGTTATGCCAAAGTTCTCTTTCTTCCTATCGCAAACACCATAATCCCTTTTTGCTTGACCAACCCCACAAAACCATTGATTAAATCAGCAACAAAACCCACAACCCATAGAATAAATAACCAGGAAAATGTCTAGTACCACAGAAAAGAACCAACAGCCCTTGTCCGTTACTGACAAGTCCGCCGGTGAGTCCACTGACAGTAATATCAGATACGCTGGTTACGCCTCACGATTTAGAGTAAGTAGTCGACCCCAATGGGAACCTTGGTTTTATTTTTATTTTTTTCCGGGGATCAAACAAAACATTGATGTGAACAGTTGTTTCAAGCATTCTAAAGTTCAAATAGCTAACCATTTTCTTATTTAGACGGTATGATCCAAGCGACCTGCTATTGATGATGCTGCAGGGAACCCTCCGGGGGTTTTTTTCTTTTAGTTCTAACCAAATCTTTTGTGATAGATCCTGCTTGCAACCCAGCGTTATGTGGCGTACACCTCTGATATTGGCGAGTCTTTCAGACCTGTTGCGCACCCACGCTTGGTCACTGCCGCCTACGGTATTTCTTGGACCTACTTGATCGGTGATGTGGCCTACGAGTCCTGGAAGGTATGTTTTATGCTTCTTCTTTTTTTTTCCAGTTGCGGGCAGCTTGCGTGCTATTGCTTGTAATCATTTTCTGTTTTATGAATACTAATCAACCATCTCCCTTCTTATAGGCTCATCTCCACCAGCACGGCCTTGCCGCGCACTACAAGCCTTGGGAAGATTTCGAGTACCCTTCTGCCGCGGTTCAGGCCAAGGCCGCCCTTGAAAACCCCGATTGGAAGCTAGTTGCCGTTAAGCGTGCCATCTTCCAGTCAATTGCTTCGATGGGTCTCCCTGCTTTCACCATCCATTCGACTGTCAAGTACGCCGGCAGAGCTATGAAGAATGTCAAGAACCCGGCTTTGCGTACTTGGGGTCCCGTTGGCCTTGGTCTTGCGGTTGTTCCTGCGCTGCCTTATCTCTTTGACGAGCCTGTTGAGGAGGCCGTTGATTTCATTTTTGAAAAGGGTCAAGAGTTGCTCAAGTAGTCCAAAAACTATTGAAACCTACATCCATACATTTATAGCAATCTCCATTTACATATCTATAGAATACAAGACCATTGAATGCAAATGTAGTTATCGAAAACGATGATTTTTCTTTTTTGGTAGCTAGACGATACAGAAACATGAGTGTTGCTAGCTGGTATTATGCAAATATGATAATAAAAAAAACAAATATATATATAATAAAAAAAATGAACGGTGAATGATTAGTAGTGGTCTAGTTGAACATGCGCACCAGCGCAAAGAGGAAATTGATAAACACACCGCCGAGAATAAACCTACGCTGGCGGGGAGTAAAAAGGCCACCTTCCTTTAGGAACAGTAACGACATGACCCCCAGGAACATGCCAATTAAAAGGCCCGTGAGATCTTCCAGGTGGTCATTGCCAGAGGCATTGGCGGCATTATCCTCCGTAACACCGGTGTTGATCCACTGCTCCTCGAGCCGCGTGAGCTCTTCCTCCTGCGTGGCCGAGGGGATGGCAATGGGGTCGCCAGTACCGCTTCTACCAGCAGCTCCTGCAGCCGCAGCAGCAGCACCACCATTTATCGAAGTGAACTGATGGCGCAGCACGTTAATGTCTGTGTCCGTGAATCCCGCTTGTCGCAGCCGGTCAAAACCCCGCAGCTCCGGGCCCGTCGACTTAATAATCGCTTTTTTGTCAAGCTCGTTCTCCCGTAGCAGCTCATTGGCATCAAGAATATCGCCGACAGAACAGTGGACATATATCCGCTTCGGGCTGCTGCTGTTGATGTTACTGCTGCCGCCGGTAATCTGACTACTATTGATTTCTTTGCCCTTTACTGACACTTTTGCCACATCACGCGCAATGTCCGTATTCTCATTAAGTAAGCGGCCGTTGTGGATCAGTCGCAAGCGCCGGTTAGTTGTTTTCCCGCCCACGGTCTCGCGGATCTGGCGCCGGATACTGGACACGGACACTTTGGAGATGTCCTCAACGTCGAGGGCGAGATCGTCCAGCGAGCTGTCGCTGAATTTGATAATGAGCTGCACCGCAAGATGATTTTCTGCCATTGTGTGTGTGTGTGTTATCCTAATAAATATAAATGCGTTGTTGTCGACTGTCAGTGCTTGGGGTGTGTGAGGCTTTTGTACAAATACAGCTGGTGATATCCAGTAGGGCGATCAGAATGGTCTCCACACGGGTTTCTGGCCAGGCACCTTTCCAGACTTGAAGTCCAAAAAAAGCCCTAAAAGCCCTACTTATTTTTTCTATGTTAGTTACCCGGCATACACGCCCCAACCCTCCTTTGGTTTGACCGAGTATAAATTAACCCATTTCATCGCTGCCTTTCTTTTGGAATTTTTCTTTCTTCTTTCTCTTCTTCTTTTTTTTTTTTCCCCATGTGCGGCGGCCTGAGCAATTCCGTGTTGCTTGTCCCTTACTTGTACTATTTATTATATCCTACTGAGGGAACAAGCGTCGAGCTCATGGTCAGAATAAATGAATATCTCACAAATATTCCGTGTGATCGTCTTAGTGCCTATTACACTTTCACTTGAGATTCTTTAATGGATCTTCGCGACTACCCTTGCAAGTAGTTATGTGTTGGAAGGTGTGAGGGCTGGTGGCTCATACATTTATTTATATATATATTTATTCTGTTAATACATTGGGGAAATTTTTTTTCAAAAAAAAAAAACACAAAAATCAATTATAATGTAGACGATTGAATCAACTTGTAAACGATTTGATTTGAAAAATCTGTTTGCAAAGAGAGTGCTCTTATCGTAAAGTGTAGTGTTGAATTCTGACATGATGTCATGAGGGTTAGGACATGTTATTTATTTTATAATATGTGTATATCTTAAATCATATGTTGTTTATTTCAAGTCACAAATTTTTTGTTTTTGTCAGCTTGGTTTGTTTATTTGACATGAAATAAAAACCAAATTGAAACTTTGGTAATCGCGCGAATTATGAACCCAATTGATATATACTTTTGTACGCGTGAAACCAAACTACCATAAAATAAAATTTTTGAATTTGAAATAAATATAAAAAACAAAAAAATTGAAAACCGTTACAATCAATCCTGGTTTTGCAAGTCAGTTTGGTTTTTGGGCAGCTTGAAGGAATAGCCGCCGTCTTGTATCCATTTTTTCCCCCCCCCCCCCCCCCAATCTAGTCATTGAAATGTGTGCAACTCTGCTTCTCTTTCTCTTCAGTCTACATACGTGGGTTGGTCGTGATTGTATATTGTTTCACCGTTCAAAAAAAAAAAAAAAAGTAACAACATCATCTATTAACGTACATCTATAACAACCACATCTACTACAGTTTCACAGCGTTTACTGGATGGTTCTGAAAAAGTCCATGCAGGCGGTAAAGACCACCAGCAGGATACCACCACCGGGGCCAAGTCTCAGAACCTTGGGCAAGAAACCCTTGTAGAGAGCGCCGAATCCCTCCTCTTTAAAGACAGTGTAAACACCGGGGAGAGTCCAGTTGTACTTGGGAATGACACCAGCGACCTTAGTGGTGCTCTGAATTCTACTCTTGACGACATCAAAGGGAGTGTTGACCATAGTACCGACAGTACCACCAATAGAACCGGAAATCAGGTCATTAGTGATCTGACCCTGAGAAGTCTCAGCCTTGGGGAGAAGATCACGAACCTTGAAGATAACACCAAAGTAACCAGCATTCCAAGAGATATGACGCCACAAAGTGGCCTCCAAACCATTGTAGAGAGCAAGAGGACCCTCCTGTTTAACAATGGCCTTGACAACATCGACCATACCAGTGTACTTAGAGGACTTGTCCTGAAGACGGATCTTAACAAGCTCAAAGGGAACAACAACAAAGGACTCAGTGGCACCAGCAGTGGCACCAGTAAGGATAGCAAGGGGCTGGGTCATGGTGGGAATACCAAAGAAGCTCTTGTAAAACTTTCCCCATTCATCATTGGCAGCAAACTTAGTAGCACTAAGAAGATGTGTTAGAAAATAGTACTATCTGAAGCAACCACGGTCATTGCAGCAAGTTTGGGCAACCGAAAGAAAAAGAAAAAAAAACACGACTGGCACTTACCGCTTGGGAGCCTCCATCAAAATTGGAGCAGAGATACCTCTGTAGAGACGCGAGAAACTGATTTAAATGTGACTGTTAGTATGTCATTCTAAAATGATAGTTATGGGCCGAAAAGACTTACCCCTCTTGCTTGACGATCTTAGTGAGACAGTCAAACATGTTCTTGTAGCCCTCGCCGGGAGCAGAGGAGACTTGAAGCTGCATACGAGTCTTGACGACATCGAGAGGGTACATGACCAGAATCTGCAGACAAAATTGGCGCGCAGGGATGAGCGCTGCATGTTAGTAGGAATTTCACTGGTCAAATCAGAGTGGGCGTAATACTAACCTCAGAGATACCGGCAACTGCACCAGACAGGAACTGGTAAGTGAAGGGAAGAGGCTCTAAAAGAGGAGTGGTTAGCCGCGGCACAACAATGATGTTTCTGGCGGAGTAAGAGTCCTGGACATACTCTTATCGGTGGAGGACATGGTGAAGACGGGTGGTTGTGGATGTAGAAGTAGAAAAAAGAGGAGAAGGAAGGAGAGAAAAAAGTGAAGGTGAAAATAAAAAAATAAAAAACAAAAAATAAATGAAAAAAAAACGGTTAGTCATAATATAGCAGCAGCCGATGCGCTAGAGTGCACATCCGAGTTTTTAACTGATTTTCTGTTTATTCTGGCGCATATCGGAATAATTTCAGACGCTTCGAACGGTCGGAAGCAGATTATCTGCGATCAACAGTGACTGGTCAGTTAATTTCCAAGTCGCGTGCAGGCCCTTGAGAATATCCTATACTATGCCTTTAACCAAACGCATATTATCAGTACACAGCAATCGATAAACATCTAAAATAATAGTAAAAACAAAAGAAAAATAGTAATAAAAATAGTAATAAAAATGGTAATAAAAATGGTAAGAAAAATAGTAATAAAAATAATGATAATGCTTGTTCATATTTTAGTATGCATATACCCTCTAATGGCTCAGAAAAACCTCTCGTCGTCATCCTCGACATACATCTCACCAAACCGACGCTCTTCTTCCCATGCCGCCAGCTCTTGCTGTGTTGGCTGTTGACGCCTCTGCGCGTTTCCTGTCTGCTTCGAAACGGTCAGATTCGTCAGCGTCCGGTAAAACTTGATCACCTTCTGATGAGCTGACACCTTGGATGGGTTGAAGTTAATCACCTGCAAACGGTCCGCTGAAGTTGCACGCGACACGGCAACATAAGCTTGACCCGTTTCAAACGTCTTTTGGAGGTTAACTTTGACCCGCTCTAATGTCTGGCCCTGTGATTTATGCACAGACATTGCCCATGACAGGATCAGTGGCAGTTGTATGCGTTCAGCAACAACCTCACGATGCGAGTTTGTGATTTCAAATGTCGTTGTGGATACCTGCTGTAGCCTGCTCAAATTTGAAAAACGAACAACAGGGAAGAGCATATCGTCGCCGCATTGATGCGATATCGTACCAGTTGACGATAATGTTTCGGGTTGATATCTCCCCGAGCCTTCCCGGTGTCTCTCTGTGTTCCTTGCCAGCTCGTCAGCATCCTTCTCGTTAAGATCGTCAGCGTTAAGCATCATGATTTCAAACTCATGCTTAGTTAAAAACGCCACGACAATTCCCAGGGAACCGTTCACCAAGCCATTGTCTTGGTTACGCAGTAGCATGACCTGGCAGTCGTGTCTTAGCAGCACCTGAGGCATACCCATGGTATTGTTGTCTAGCATTCGGATCGCATCTTCCTTACGCATACGCGTGGCCGCCAGCGCCTTTTCGTGGACAATATCTTTAGACTTGTACGAGTGGTAGCAACCCTTGAGGGACTCTAATCTTTTCTTGTTTGCAAATTCGACTTCGCGGCGGGTGGGATACAACTCCGTGGGTTCGATTCCGTCGTTGTACTTTACGGTTCGCGACAGATTTGACAATTCCCCACACATGGAAGGCGTAAGTTCACCCAGACGCATGGCGTTAAGAATTTCAATCAAGCGGTTATCGCCTTGCTGTCTAAACACCTCCGTCAGTAGCACTGTCGTGCTCATGATCTCATTCCACACGTTGGACTCAAAGGCAAACATGACTCGATTCGTGCGCCCGCCAAAGCTATTTTTACCATCAACGGGTGGCAGCTGGAAAAAATCGCCTGTGCAGATTAGCTGCATGCCACCAAATGGGATTTTGTTATTTCGCAAGCGTTGTGCAATGATACTTAGCTTATCAAGAAGCGAACCATCTACCATTGAAATTTCATCAATAATGAGAATTCTGCATCGTTTCCAGCGTTTAGACGCTTCTTGGTTGCGCATCACACGCTGAACTAGCAGCTCAGCCTTTTGATCACCTAACCCAATGCCGGCAAATCTATGCAGGGTCTCACCACCAATGTTTAGAGCAGCCAGACCAGTAGAGGCTGTAACTGCAACTGAGTCAATTGGGTACTGGCTCGACAGTCGCTTAATCAGTTCACGCAGCAGCACTGACTTACCTGTACCAGCAGCACCTGTGAAGAAAAGACTCTTGCCTTTAAGCGCGAGATCAATGACACCCTGTTGTTCGGCACTAAGCTTGATACCCTTGTCTCCGAACTTGGACTGCACCATCTTCCTTTTTGCGAAGCCGTCTGTATAATTGGGCGTGGTTTGACGTGACGTCATGGAGTGTAGACGTTTGCTCAAGTCAACTCCGGAAATTTTAACTGTTTCAGTCTTGGACACTTCCCACGGCAGGGTCCGCGTGCGCACATCCTGGTTCTTATTTTCTGGAAACACAATTTTGCGTTCCTGAACCTTTGTGATCTCAACGCCTTCGGTGGAGGTTACCTTTGTGATCTCAATACCCGAAGCAGAACGTTGTGGTGAATTGGTGGGTTGCTTCGCTTTTAGTTTGATGCTGTTGGTATTGCTGGAAAAAAATTGAGCGTCGGCCTCGTCTGTAAACAAATCCTCAAGATCTTCAAGATCATCATAGTCATTGAACGCGTTTTGAGACTGTGACATCCATGACGGCGTTGACCGGGCCACCTTGAGACCTGAGCCTAAAAGACTGGCCGACCGGCCAGCCCGCACTAGCGCGCTCGCTCCACGCGTCGCTGACGAAGTGGAAGACGCCGTCAAAGTTCGCTTGGCCACCTTTGCAGGCTGCTGCGTGCTCGAGAATGTCGACGATGGTATTGACGCAACCGATCGCTCTCTCACCACATTCTTGTCCGCAGCTGGCTGGGGGGCCTTGGAGAAGAACGAGGTGATTGCAGCATTCTTGCTTGTATTCTTTTTTCTAAACATGGCCCTGGCGTTGTGACGAACCAAACCAAACGGTGGAAGTAAGAGAAAGAAGGGAAGGGTAAAGAAAAAAAAAAGGTCAGAAATTTTATTCACGGTTCGAACCAGGGGAAGCCGAATCGAACCAAACAAAACAATTCATTAATGCACTGGACTGAAAAAAAAAAAGCACAGAAAAAAAACACGGAGTCTGCAGGAATTGGCAAAAACCTGTTTGACGATGCTGCGAAGCCTGGCCAAAACAGGAAAAACAAAAAACAGATTGTTTTAGTCACGTGATTGGAATTAGGGATAGTCTAGTCATTTAACTTTCACAAGAAAAAGTTCCATTTGTCAAATAAAGGATGGAAGAGTAAAACTTATGAGTTTACAAAATGTCAGAAGCACCAAATGTTGATCACAATACTAGATCACGTAATTACTAAATATAGAAAAATAAAAATAAAAAGTAAGAACATATAAATGTGATCAAATGGATTTACGAAGGTACTACTAAACAACAAAGATGATAACTTGAAGATAAATATAATAACGGAGTTTCGGTATCTTATGGAGTCAGATTAAAGAAATCCCCCGGAAAAAACAGCTATAATCTTACATTGTGTATAAATCAGACGTCAATAAAGGTAGAACGAGGCGAAGAGTTGTTGCAAAAACAAAAGTTAATAGTTGCTTCGGTGAGACTTTTTTTTTGATGTAGAGCTATGGATGTATCACAAAAGCATCATAAACCGGGATTTAACCAGCTTGAAACAGAAACAGACAACCATTGCAGACTGAACACATCTGCAGTTGTAATTCTTTTAAAGTCTTGTGAAGAGTTCAAGAGTGTTACTACCACATCAAATCCCTTTTTAACTGCTAAGGGAATTTGGGCTTTGATAAACTTGTGGGAAAAAAGGTTTAGAGCTAGGATTTTGAAGTAAACTAGGCCATAACTACCCCTGTTTCTGCAGACTTTCAATTTCCTTCAATTTTAGTACTTGACCTTTTCTAAAACGCCAGCTATTTTACAACTCTTCTCTTGAATACATGGGGTGTAGCCTAATTAAACTTATATCTTTTTTTAACGGTAATATTATAGCAACAGCTCTTGGATTTTAATTGCAGATTTAAGTTAATATTGTTTCAATTCTAGTTCTAAGAGTAGAATATGTTTTTATGAACTGGAAAAAAATCACTTCTTGTTTAAAGACAACAGCTACCTTCCGTTATTTTATTTATTTATTAATGAAGTCTATTTTTATTCCCATTACCTAGCATTATGTATTGAACAATCTAAACTAAATAGTCACCTAATTTCTATCTATTTTCAGTACCTATAATCCCTGTTCCAGATGAGATCCAGTTGCTTAACTAAATGTTTTTTTTTACCCAATTAACTGATGACATTTGAAAGGTTTAAAGCATGTCGACCGGTTAACACAAAGCACCAAATCCGAACCAGACAAAAATGCAAAAATCAAACCCAAAGGTTAAACAACTTAGTCCCTCTTTTATTGTTTCGCAAAATAAGTGCCTTCCGTCAAAAGAAAAATTTTTCCCTCTTGTTGGGTACAGATGCTTGCCACTGCTACATTTGGTTTACTATTATTTTATTATCATTATTATTTTCAAAAATAATTTTGTACAAAAACCAAGTTTGGGGAAATCACAGTCGCCTATCTAAATACATTTTATAATCAACCAAGGGTTCGGAACACCAACTAAAATAAATGCAGTTATTATCATTATTATTTTGTTTAACATTTTTGGTTCAATAAAAGCCATCATCAATAAAAATTTAGTATATATGTATTCAGAAAGCTCAAAATAACTTGTGTATTATAAGATTTATTGCAGAACACCATGTCTGTATTAACCAAAAAGTAAAATCTTGACAAAAAACTAATGGTAATATTAAAACGAACATATAGCTTAGAGATAGATAGAAAGTCAGTTTATTGCCCTCATACCAAATAGTTATAAACAGATTATAAACCAAAATGACATACCAAGAAGACATGGATTTTCAAAAACGTTTGTCTCTATGAGACTGGAAAGGTAGCGGTATCAGCGCGCATTATGAGTTCAGGCATTCGATGATGGCGCCGACTTCTCCATGAATAACATTAAAACTCTTCTGTCTTTAGTTTAATTTTAAATTAAATTTGTAATTTACTTATTTCACGTTTTGTTTTCCTATTTTTTCTTTTCTAATTGGTAATATACATCGCGCAGCATGTGTTGTTTTCATGACAACGTTTTTGCTTGTTCTTTTGGTCGCGGCAAATCCGCGACTGATAAAACATTTCATACCACTTGTGATTCAAAGTAACTTTAAGTGTAAAAAATAAATAAAGAATAGATAAATAGATATATAACTTACTGGAAAAAATGGAAATCTTTTTTTCTTTCTACTTATTGTTTTATTTTCAATCCAAGCACCCGTTCCCTTTTTTCTTGCCGCTGCAGCATTCTGACCTGGGGTCCAGCATCAGCTGCAACCTGAGGTTGACACAAATATATTCAGTCCAGCAGGTCAATATTAATTGCAAATTGATATTGAATTGAATATATCCCATTTTTCTGTCACTCACCTTTCAGATCTTGAACACAGGCTTCGCTAACCATTACTTCTTCTCAGGGTTGCTGTCATCAATATAATCGCTTTTGTCACTCAAAAAGAATACATCAGTAACAGTAGCAGAATTACGCTACTTTTGATACATTCCAATTGCTCAATGTTCTTTTAGACCTGCTTAGTTTTCTGACTCTGCTTGGCACTGGAGAGGGACATTGTCTTTATTTTGGACTGCTTCTGCCATCTGTTTGTTTTCCCCATGTCAGCCGACACATCCGCCACGGGCCTGGGTTCCAAAACCTAGGTGTAGAACCTTCATAACGTTGGGACAATCGTGTACATGCTAAGTCTAGGCTTCTGATTTCTGTTGCAAATCTGGGGTATGAAATGTCATGGTTCACCTGTAGAGATACAGAAAATAGGACAATAGGAATTTAATGGTTGTTGTCCCTACAGTTCAACGTCTGCCATCGTCATATTCTTTCTACTCGTCGGTAATTGCAACTTTAGGAATTTCTACTACAGTTAGCGGTGGCTCGATGGTTGCCCTTCATTGATACTTAAATACTCATGCTGCTGTTATGAAGGAAATTTCCCGGGAGACAACTCTCTCCATTTTTATGCTTTGTTTTACTGCGGAGTCTACTCTCTTGTTTCTTACATATATGACCACACACTTCCTCTTTGGCAACAGCCCAACAGATATTTTATGGTTGTCCTCTTTCACTTAAGGCTTTCTATGCGGTGTACTGTATTGTAACTCCTGATCTCTGGATTATTCTTTCAAAGAAGCATTGCGATTAATTGTGCGAGTTTGAGACCTTATGTGTTAAATCTAAAGATGAATGATCTGGTGACGGAGAAAGACGATGTTACATACACCGCCATTGAAAACACATGAGAGATGCATTACAAGCCATGAAAAATCCAAAAAGATATCATGGTAAGTATAAGTGAGAAGAGAAGAACATTAACATTACAGTATCCAACAGGAGGGTCATAGATGAAGTACAGGCAATAGGGAACAAACTATATGACGATAAGTTGGACAATGCAAAATTGAAAAAAAATTTCACTCCAGATCAATGGCCTTAAATGGTTTCCTTGGACAACAATGGCTCAAAGAAAGATGAGACAAGTAATAGGAGATAAGGACCTAGTCCAACTTAAGCAGCTAACGCTGTCAAATGTCTCATATAGAATAAGAGTATCCAATTCCACTTACTTAGATTTACAGAATGAAGTGTCAGTTGAGAAATTTGATGATGAAATATGTGCGCTATATCAACAAGAGATGATGTTAAGATTCACTTGAAGAACAGACAACGAAAAAGTCATTATAATCATTAACACCAAGAAAGTACATGAAGAACGAAAAAAATGGATTAAGAAGTTGAACCCGGAATTCCAGTCCATACAAAAAGAAAACTAGCCAAAAACTCGTGATTAAGAACACTAGAGCTCTTAAGAGGTAGTTGGGTAGGAACTGGAGAAATCATTTGGAGTGAAATTTAGAACAGACCCGGCCAGAATAGAACCAGTTTTAACTTTCTGAGTTTCATATCTCCACTGACTGGGCCAGGTTGTGGTGCCAGACTGGACTGACACATTCAAATATTGGTCGCACACACGAGATGTAAAGCTGTTCCATAGCTTGATGATAGATACCCCCGTTGAGCTATATTATAGCTCCCATGGCTCGCTTGACCTTAGTAGTGCCACTTTGCTGCATTTGGAGAGACAATAGTTATTGATAGTATTTTTTTTTTTTGGCCTACAGACATTTTTGCCTAGAATCAAAGCTGCTCCCCCATCTCCGATTAATCGAGTAAATAGGATCCAAATCATCTATTCCAAATCTTGTTCGAACTTTAACAAATAATATTTGTGAACTGGAGGAAAAAGAACAAGAAAAAAAAAATACTTGACAATTTTTGAAAAAACAAATCAAGTTGTTGAAACAAAACATGTCGGATCTATTACTCTATAAACCAATAAATTACTATAATACAATGTCAAGCTACGCAGGAGACTAGGTGCCCCGCATACCCGAACTACCTTTTTTTTTTCTTTTTTTCTTTGCCGAGTCTTTTTTTTTTTTGTTGAAACAGTTTTTCTTTTTTAGCCACTACCGATGTTGATAATGTTCAGGCCGTTTTTTCCAAAAGGCGCTGCCGCGAAAGTCCAAATCACTAAGTTCAGCCAACCAAGCCCGGAACTGATCATCACTGACGTTTTCCGCTCGGGCCACATCCATGGCCCATTTGAGGCGCGCAAAGCTGCCAGTGCCAGATTCGCGGCCGCGACGAATGATGCTATTGACGAGCGCAATTGCCAACTCGGGACCAATGGGTTCATCACGGCCACGCAAAATACGATGCACATTTGTCACCAGCTTGGTAGAAAGCGACGCTGAAAGATGGGGTGACTGGGCAAATCCACATCCCATGCGACGGAGCACAATAGCCGGTACCGGTGCACGATAGCGCATCTTGAGCCACTCGTAGACCTCCCACGCAAGTTCAGGAGCATGCATCGCTGCCCGGATCATGAGGTCAAAGTACACACGTAAGGGTAGCTGGTGGTCTAAAGGGGGAGGTGCTTTTGAATTGAAAAGCGCATTTTTAGAGATGAGGTCAGCAGCGTTAAGTGCTACGAGATACTGGTCACGTTTCACAAATTCAGAAAAAACAGCGATAAGACTTTGTGTGTCAATCGAAGTCGTGTCATCGCTAGATGCAACTATTTGTTCAAAACTAGCCGTCAGATCCTCAACTGATGTGAAATTAGTGTTAAAGGTGCGACCAGCTCTTTTATAAGAGAGAATAACCAGGCCAATAACAACGAGCATAGCACAGTCACGTTGATGGACCTCAGCCTTTGCAAGCTCGGCAAACCGGAGTACAGCCGCATAGCAGCCAAGGACACCGACAATGCCCTCAGCACTAACAGCGGGCATTGCAAAATAACTCAGCTGGCTGATCATTGGTTGAGTGGCTACGGCAATCGCCAATGGCCGCTCTATTTCGGCAGGAAGCTTAGGATAAATGAACTTGAAAGCATCAAACACAGAATGTAGAAGAGAAGATGAGAATGGGGTAAGCAGTTCACCCGGTGTTGGCATGAGGCCCTTGCCAATATGCTGAAGCCTTTTGAGATTGTATCTGGAATTGCTCCTCCAGAGGGCTTGGGCTAGAGCAGTCGTGAAAACCTTACGAGGAATAGTTTTCGATAGGTTGACAAGTAAGTCTGTCACCATTTTTTCGTCAATAAAATGCAGTTTTGGCTTATGAGTTTTGTCTAATAGATGCTCGGTAAAAGTTTCATGTGTGTCTTTTGTATGCTCATAAGATTCCGGATTTTCGGAATTATCCTGGGTTTGCCCAGATAGTTCCCAGTCATGATTAGAGTTCCTGGTTGGCGGTGCTCGTGTGCACCAGAAAACGGAGAAGATCACGCGTGTGGCTAATTCCACATTGTCAAGCCGTTGATTTAACGCAGAAAGGACCGTTGTAATTTCTACCGCGTGTTGCGGATCGTTTAATTCAACGGAGAGTTTTAGAAATTCAATAAGGGCTGAACGCTTATACCGCACATTTCCAGAATCCTTTCGGGTGCGGGATTGGTTGCTTTCAAGATAGTATGAAAAAGCTTTCCACAGACGACGGAAATCTTGTTTAGAAAGTGCGACTTTGGGTATACTAGTAAGATCGTTCCTGTGAAAACGCAAGTGTGTAGTTTCAAGAATATGACACACAAAATCCAACAGGTTGATGTGCTCGATGCTGCCAATTCCATTTTCATTAGTAATGTCGCGAGTAAGATTGCGCAGCACGCCAGGTTTCGAAATAAGCGGAATCGCAAGCGTGGTGAATTCTTTGATATTGATTTCTTCAGCAATTAACGATTTTATAATTGCAGTGCGTGTTACCAAATTTAACGCGTCATCTTGGATATATAGCGACAGCTTATCATGCGATGGAAAAATTGAAGCTTCTTGCAGAAGCTCTAAGACCTCCCGGCCATTTTGCGCTAATTCTAGCTTTAATTGTACTTCGACTTCTTCGAGGATGTTTTCAAACTTGACGCGTGGAAAACGAGAGCTTTCGTTAAGCAACTGACTAAGTTGTGTTGCCATACTCGCGTTGTTGGCTTGCAAAAACAGTCGGACAAAAGTTGCTATGGCGAAATCCGGGAAATCAATCCCTTCATCACATATCCGTGGGATCAGGCCGTCGGCGATCAGCGTCAGAGTGTCGTTCAGCGCCATATTCTGAGTGATAATCGAGAGGCAGTCCGAGTATAGAGATGCAGAGTAGAGGGTATATGCAAATTCGAGCACACATTGGTCAGTCAGCATGCCCATGATGGGTTGGTAAACAATAAGTAGCACCCGTGCGGGGACTTCTTCGGAGCGGATCAGCGCGAGCAGGCGGTCCGATGGATTGTTGATTTGAGCAATGAGATCGCGAAGGTGTTTGGGCATTTCAGTAGACGTCTTGGTAAAGCCATGGGTTATTGTAAAAACAGAGTTACGCTTACCACGAATGCGTTCTATGCGGGGTGCGTCAGACCCACGCATATCCTTCGGTGTGAATGCCGAGATGGCATTCTTAATGTGGTCGGCGAGCGAGGTGGATCGAGAGGCTGAGAGAGTGAATGCCCGACATGATAGTGGCGAGGCAAAAGAGCGGCAGCCCAAAATAGCAACAGTCCAGGGCAATCTGCGGCGAGCGACTCTGGTACAGGAATATGTCATCGAGAGCTGGCGTTTCTAGCCGTCATGAGCGGAGATCCGTAGTGCGGTTGATAGTCTTTGTAGGGAAGCGTCGTGATTTGCTTGGGAGAATGGGAAGAATAACAAACCTAACCCATATTATTTACCCTGATGGTGAGAGGTGAAGTAGTCATGTGACTAGTAGCCTATAACAACTGGGAGCTTTACAAATTGCGACTCGTTTCAAAGGCAGGCATAGTTTTATTTTTGTAATATAATGAGACTCATTGGCTGTTTTCACTAGTTATCAGGGGTCTGATGCCAATTAATGCTGCAAAGGAAGTGAGCTTGTTTTGTCTTTTATATGTTGCAGAAAAGCAAAGTATTCAAATGGTACATCGAAAAAAAGGATTGATTTCGTATTTGATAAAGATTAAAGCAAATTATGCTGATTGGTTTCTTAAGAATGTGACCGATCATTTGAATGTTGCAATCTATGTAATGTGTTAATGTAAAAATCAAGATATTAGGCTGTATTTCTTTTGAACCGTTTAAATATATCAACCATAGACGCATTACTGCCATTCTCAATTGATTGAAATATTTACTTTGAACAAAAACATCCGAAATCCTGAGTCATGTCAAGAGTATTACTTATATATGTCATGCTAATTTCCCCCGTCATTGGCTATTTATTAATTTTACATAAAAGAGTACAAATACTCAAGCTTTAGTAAAGTTTCAGCTTATTTTGCCGGTTTCAGTTATTTATTGTAGCTTGACAGTCTCTAGTAACATCCCCAATGGATGCTTGTCTTCTTTATTATCATATAATGAAATTTCATGTTGCGCCATACAAGATCCTTCAAGACTGAGGCCATTGTAGGCTCAGCTTATTACGATCGCAGATTAAGCGATGTTTGGGCTTGGAGCTTGTGGCCATCGACTTCTCATGTTATGCTAGATTTTTATTACCTTTCTCGTATATTTCTATTTCCATTGCAAGTACATCTTCATCACCTTGGGCCCTTTGATGCGTTTAACAGCTGGATTAATTCCCGGCCTGGCAACACTCCTAAGAGTGTCTCTCTCCTCAATGACAATATGCTTTATAGTCTCAAACTCGTCGCAGTTGTCATGATTTTTGGGGACCTTTATTTGCTCAAGATATTTACCAATATCTTTATCACCAGCTCTCAATTGAGTTATCCAGCCCAGTACTTTACGGGTCGGATCTTACCTTTATTACCTCAACTCTTGAAATCACCTTCGATTTCCAAGTGGTGACACATAAACCATGCAATTTAAAATCAGCAAAAGAGTCCAAAGCATAACTCCTATCTGTATGATTGCGACTGTAGAAATTTAATGCCCTCTGAAAGTGTGAAGCTGCGCATGGTAGAAACCCGGTCCAGCAAACCCCGGTATGCTCACAACAGCGAGAACCTTTTCGAAGATATAGTCCACAAACGTGAAAACAAAAAAAAAAAAAAAAGACCTATTAGTCCTTCTAGACTTCGACATTTGTGCTCGTTTCATGCAGTTGGGCATTAACAGTCGAATTAGTCAAAGGGGTGGACTGCCTTGCCTTGTCAAGGCCATTGAAAATGGACGTTTTTGATTGGTTGGTTTAGGTAGTTGCAGCTGGTGGTGGGTTTAGCCAAAAGCCCTTGCCCACTATGTGAACCTCGCATTCACGAAAACCAATGTCAGTCAGGTGACAGCCCAACCCCCACTAGAATCCATGTATTTTGACACTCAAGTCCCAAATCCCAAGTCTTCGACATACCAGCCAACCAACCATTTGCGAAATATTTTGTCTTATTTCAGCTGCTTTTTCTTTCACCGCCAATTTTTTCACCTTTTTTTTTTTTCTTCTTTTTCCTTTCTCCTTCTTTCTATCCATCATTATCCATACAACTAGACAACCTACAATGTCCGCCCTTCTCCGTGTTGCTACCGCCATCCCCCGCGTTGCTATTGCTCGCCCTGCCGCTGCCGCCTTCACCAAGCGTGCTACCCTCGCTGCGCCCGCTCTTTTGAAGAACGTTCGTCAGTACTCTTCCCACGACGACGAGTCCTACGAGGAGTTCACCCAGAGGTAAGCACCATCGCAATCTACGCCCAATTACACTTCGACGCCGGTAACGTCATTTCTCAGCTCTTGTATAATGCTCGAGAATGCCGTTGTTAGGTGTCGAGGTGTGTATTATTTCTATCTTTTTTAATTTTTTTTTTTTTTTTGTTTCGATTTTCCATATCGGATGACTTTTTTTTATTTTCGTTTTCTTTTTCATACTTTCCTATTGGTTCACGCCAGATCACCAAACCCGTACTAACCCACATGCCCGCAGATTCAACAAGGAGTTCGAGGAGGCTTACGATCTCTACGAGGTCCAGAGAGTTCTCAACAACGTCTTCTCTTACGACTTGGTCCCTGCCCCCGAGACTCTTCTGAGAGCTCTCCAGGCTTGCCGCAGAGTTAACGACTACCCCACTGCCGTCAGAGTTTTTGAGGGTCTTAAGGTTAAGGTTGAGAACAAGCAGCAATACCAGCAATACCTCGATGAGCTCAAGGACGTCCGACAGGAGCTCGGTGTTGACCTTGCTGAGGACCTTTAAGCATTTCACAGATAATTTATACAAGGAGGAAAAGAGAGAAATAAAAAAAAAAAGCAAACGCAGTCAACACTAATTGTCATTGAGAAATAATAAAATCAAAGATTCTTATAGCATAACTTCATGATTGTAGGGTAGTAGTAGTAGGGGAAAAAGAAGGTAAACAGTAGGTCATAATGGAGGCCGAGTTGCCCGTTAAAAGCCGTCCTCGCTATCTGATAGAACGCCCTTGCTTGCTGGCCGCGTATCGTCTTCGTAGTCGTCTCGGGCCTTATCATCACCCGCAGACTTACCAGCACCTTCCTCGTTCTTTGCAACAGCCTCACAAGCATCAACCCATTCGCAATACACGTCGATGGGTTCAGACAGAGCTTGAAAAAAATCGGCACGCGTTAGTAAATTTGATATCAAAAACAATGATAGATGTTACTGCCATGGTTGCAGTGCTTGTTTAACTCACCGTTGATTGAGGCCTGGAATGTCTGGCCACAGACCTTGCACGTCAGAGAGCCGATTCCCGTCTTCTTTTCAAGAGTGCACGTCACTGAGTTCTCGTGGTTGCAGAAGAGACAAGAAAACGTTGTGCTCAGCTTCTGCTGAATCTTCTTGACTGGCTTTGCGGACGATTTGCGTTTACCCTAGACCGCGTTGTTAGCACCCGACAATCAAGCATTCTAGTCTAACCAAGATAGTTTACTGCTCGTCAAAATATAAAAATGGAAAAACACCTACCATTGTGCTTGCTAGTTGTGTTTATTCAACAGTGCCGTTATGTCCTGTTTTGTTTGTTGATGTAGCCCCGAGAGATGTTCGGTGGTTGGCAATGATGCGAAGTCGCCGCCGTCGCAGAAAACACAAGACAACCCTAACCCACATTGGGAGTTTTGATTTTTTCCAGCCAAAAATTTTTATGAAAAAAAATGAAAAAAAAACCTGCCTTGATATCTTTCTTTTCATCTCCGTTTATATCACACTTCTGCAACGATTCTTGTCCACCCCCCCTCTTGATTCCGCAGAGCAATGACCACTTTCACTGATTCGACTCCCCAGGGATTTACTCTGGACCAAACTACCAAGGCTGTGGCTGCTCTTGTGGCCCATGCGCAGCGTGCCGCCGCTGAGAAGCCCGATCTGTTGGCCGAGTACGTCGACGGTGACGACACCACCCCGCTCGAGCCCCTCGACCTTGTGATATCCACTAAGAAGTACACTGCGACCAAGAAGAACATGAAGCCCTTTGTGCTGCCACTGAAGCACAGCACGCGGCCCACAGGTGAGCGCGGTGCGCTCTCGATCTGCATTTTCACCAAGGACACTGAGAAGGAGTACGAGCAGGCGCTTGTTGAGGCCACCAGCACCAAGGAGGCATGTCTCGAGGCGCTGCAAGCCGAGGAGGCAGCCCTGAAGAGCAAGGCTGCTGAGAAGAAGAAGGCTACCAAGGGCAAGAAGAAGGCCGCTGCTTTTGATGACGACGAGGATGCCGCTGAGGCCGACGACACCATTCGTGCGGCCCAGACCGAGACTGGCTTGCCCTCGCTCGAGGAGCTTGCTTCTTCCATTCAGATTACCCGTGTTGTGTCGCTGTCGTCGCTCCGCGGCGAGTACAAGCCCTACCAGGCCCGCCGTAAGCTTATTTCTGAGCATGATCTCTTTTTTGCCCAGGACTCTGTGCTTGACGCGCTGCCCGCATTGCTTGGTAAGAGCTTTTACAAGTCTGCGCGCTATACCCCACAGGTCATCAGCCTGTCGCGCCGCACGCGCGCTGAGGTTGAGGCGTTACAGAAGATCAAGCTTAACCTTCTCAACGGCAAGGGCAAGCCCTTGGCTGCAACCGAGACCAAGGAGGAGATCAGCCTGCTCAAGACTCTGCAGCAGATCTACGCTTGCTACACTGGTGCCAGCTACGTCATCACCCCTGGTAACCAGCTCAGTGTGCGTGTCGGCTCTACGCGTCTGACACCCGAACAGAACGCTGAGAACATTGCCTCGGCGGTGTCCACAATTCTTGCGCAGGGACGCGCCGTGGGTCCCTCGGGCTGGGCCAACATCCGTGGCCTCCACATCAAGACCCCCACCGGCCCCTCTCTCCCCATCTACATTGACGAGGTGCCCTACGTCGACGCTGCTGCCGATGTCGTTGAAGACGAGGAGCAGCTCCACGCCCAGAAGCGTGAGCGTGAAGCGGCGGCTAAGCAGGAGCGCAAGCGTAAGCTGGCCGAGCCTGAGCATATCGAGCAGCTTCTGGCTGAGGTTGTTGATGAGCAAGACCTGCAGGAGTACCGCGACGCGCAGGCCCGCGAGCGCACCGAGAGAAAGAAGAACGCAAAGAAGGCCAAGTTGGTGCAGGCTACTGAGGAGCAGGAAGAGACCGAGAACTCTGACGAGGCCGAGAACTAAGTTACCCATTCTCCCTCTTTGCCATTTACCCATTGGGAGAGCTGTCCAACAGAAGAAGACGGTCTCTGCCAATTGTCAACGTGTGTGTGTTATTTTGTGTTTAATAAAAGTGTTACTGCTACTGTAAATTAAAGAAAAGTGAATAGATTTTGTTATTGTTTTTTTTTGTTTTTTTCTTCTAGTTGTGTTGAGATATTTTGACCAAGAAAAAAAAAGGAAAAGAAAAGGAAAGGGGAGTTCCTCTCTTCTTTCCTTTTCCCATGTGTCATTAAAAACACCGAGAGTTAGCTCAAAGATGTTTTCTTCAGATAAGGGGTCTTTTCCTGCTTGCGGGCCGCTCCCCTGGGAAGGTGCTAGTGTTTTCTTAACCGTATCTGTGAGTAGAGCATTACGGGTGAATTGGAATAAAGTTACCAATAATACAACTTGGACTATTAAGAAAAAAAAGTTAGTAAGTGTCATACCCGATTCACAAGTCCCAAAACGAAGGAGAGGAAATAAAAGAAAAAAAATGAAAATCAGACAAAGGTGTAAAAATCACTGATTAGACTTGAAGTCCTTTTTCTCTGTAGGGAATACTCACATGTTGTAGCGATCACGCTGGATCGTGAACGAAAAGCAGCACGCGCGGCGCTTGCGTCGGTCACGCGTACGAAGATTGCAACTGGTCAAGACGGCTTTTTGGCCCGAGTCAAAGGCAATGTTGCCGTACTTTTCCCAATAATTAACGGCCGATTCCTCAGACATGAGTTCATAAATGGCAAGCTTGCCATCTCTTAGGTCGTCGACATTGACCTCCACAAGACCAGCAAACTCCTTGTTGCCACGGTAAATCTCGCCAGTACGGCGCCACAGACACGCCGGGATGGCCATACTCGTGAAAACACGATCATAATCAAGCAACATACGCTCAAACGCCTCTTCAACCAAAACCAAGTCAATATCCATCAGTGACTGCGCAATCGCGCGGAAAGCAGGCCGGAAAATTGAAAGCGGTTTCAGAATTCGTTGTTTTGATGATTGGTTCATATAGTTGTCCATGTACTTTTGCAAGCGGGCGTAGCCACGCGCGTAATTGAACGGCTGCAACAGACCGGCCTCAACCTTGGCCCTGATCACCTGTTTCAGTCGCTCCTCGGGTGACACGTCTACAGAGGGATCTGCTGCTGTTAAAAAAAACTTGTCGCGTGCGCTATCCGAAACCACGGGTTCGACTCTACCACCCGAGGCTGCGCCACCGACCGTCACCAAGCCATTGCTATTAATGGTCTTATTGACAGCGTTTGCATCAAAAATCTCTCCGCCGGCACCTCCGCCCTGCTTGTGAAGGTCCGTACCAGAGCCTTTTCGTGAAATTCCTGGTGATACATTAGCAGATAACGGGCCAGTTGACGACATGCCCGACGGAAGTCCGTTGTGCAGTAGTAAATCCGGGTTGGCGTTAGGGTCCTCAATCATAGTCAAAAAATCACCCAGCGAGGCAAACTCGCTGTTAGCGTGCTCAGAGAAAAATAAGTTTTGGTTGAACTCCGAAGTATGCGCAAGAATGCTCTGGTTGCCAAGCGCACTCCAGTCGTTAAATGGTGAACGGTTGGCGAGGAGGTTGAGGTTGTCAGAGGACTTGCCGGCTATAGGCTTATTGCCTCCGGTAGTCGAGGGCCCGCCGCCTAGCGTCTGCGTTAGACCCATGTTATCAGGGTGGTGCATCTCACTGGTTACAACAACAGGTTTACTCTCTTTGCGATGATCAACAAGCTCTTGAAATACCAGCGACGAGCTGCCGCGACCGTAAATGCCAGAATGATTCTGCGATGTCAGCACCATAGCCGTAGCCTGATGAGACGATGCTGGCGTGGGCTCGAGGGGGTTGTTATCATTACCATTATTATTTCCGTTACGGGAACTATCAGTGCCCCAGTCTGCAGAAGGGGCTACTGCACTAGGATTTGTACCAAGTGCGTGCGGCCCCGATGTAGAAATGATAGTGCCCCCTCCTGGCTGGCCAACGCTGTCCTCAGACTTGATTTTGCTGGAGTCCTTTTTCTTAGGCTCATCACGGCACAGATGTCCAATATTGCGGCGGATACACCGACTGCATGGTCTACCTTCGTCGCAGGTCATGTGAGACCGTCGGCAGTAGATGCAGGCATGATCTACCTTCCGGCGGCGCGGTTTTTTCGACGGCACGGGCGATGTGCCATCAGTAGTCTCCTCAGTGCCAGACACAGACAAAGACTGGCCTGCTGATATCAGAGAAACAGCTCCAGCTGACGCTTTGGCGGCGCCACCGTCCAGAAGCTCCCGAGGCGACGCGTTCGAACTGCCTCGTTTCCTGCCGCGGCCTCTGCCCCGTCCAGGTGTAGGCTTATATGTCGTGCCCTCGTCGACGGTTAGGGGAAGGTTCTCTAGTGTAGTTCCCGAAGCAGCGCTTGAGGATCCGGGACCCGTGGCGGGTGACATGGTTTCTCGCTGTTGCGGGGCCAGAGCCTTTCTATCTAAATTAGGACTAGACGCAGGTGCAGCACCGGGAGCAGAGCCAGTCTGTGCAGAGGCGGCAGATGTAGGCGTAGTGGTAGTGCTGACGGGCGAGAGATGATTTCGGTTTTCTAAAGACATGGCAGTGCAGATTTTAGCAGGTTCGGGATTGGCACGAAGCAGCAAACTCGAGGCTTCATGAAGAGGTTGAGGGCGTATGATTCGTCGTGGAGGGAACAGAAAAGTTGCAGACGAAACTTTCGCGACAGTTGACGAAACCTGGAGAGAAAATAAAATTCACATTTGGGGAAGGTCAGCATTGGTAACACATTTAGTAAATATTACATACGCATTAGTGTTTATATTTATAATAATTATGAAATGATTATATGACATTAGATAACTTACATGACTAATCATAAAATAATTGATTACATTCTGAAAAAAAACTCTGATTTGGTGTTTCCGGTTTTTGGGTCTTCTTTCCGTACAATTTGAACTCTGATCACCTCACCTTTCTTCTTGCATCATTGTACAACCCATAATGTCACTTTACCGTCCCCTTTCCAGCCTGCTATTCAAGGCTGCTACCCCGAGACCTCTGGTCTCTTCGTTTTTTCTTGTGCGGGGTGTTCGTCCCGTGCGGAACTTTAGTTTTTCTAACCGCTTGCTTGCGACTGAATCCAAGCAGGCTGCCAACGCTTCCGCGGGTTCCAGACCCCGGCTTACAAAGGAGGAGTATGCACAGCTTGTTGAACAGGCGCGGATAGATCGCCAACGCAAGGGTGTTCAAACCTCATGGTACTACTCTGCTAGTGTTGTTGTTGTCTTTTTGACTCTCTCGTTTGCCGCTGTGCCCTTCTATCGTATTGTTTGCCAGCAGTCGGGCTTTATGGGCGCGCCTGTTTCGGACAGCTCCAAGTTCACCCCCGACAAGCTGATTCCTGTTGACCACCACAAGCGCATTCGTGTTTCCTTTAGCTCCAACACTTCAACATCAATGCCCTGGAAGTTTACGCCCCAGCAGCGTGAGGTCAAGGTTTTGCCCGGTGAGACCGCGCTGGCTTTCTACAAGGCCAAGAACCCGACCGATCACGACATCATTGGCATGGCTACCTACAGTGTTGTGCCTGAAAAGGCTGCGCCGTACTTTAGCAAAATCCAGTGCTTCTGTTTTGAGGAGCAACGGTTGGCGGCTGGCGAAGAGGTTGATATGCCCGTTTTCTTCTTTATTGATCCCGACTTTGTTAATGATCCGTTAATGAGAAACGTCGACGATATTATTCTTAATTACACTTTCTTCAGAGCTCGTTATGATGATGATGGTGTCTTGAAACCCGTTACTGGTGCTGATGCCCTTGATCTTCAGCTTCAGAGAGCCCCAGTCAAGAGCATTCCCGCGGTCGAGTAATATATCTATACCATTCTTTTAATCTCCCATTAAGTTATATTTTTCACCTTGTATATATTTAAACCAAATTGTTTTGAAAAGTTTTTTTTTTTTTTTCCTGCAGTGAAATTTTATCCTGAGCCCGTAAGTTATCTTTTTCCAAATACACAGTGCACTGGAGATTTTTCTCACTGTCGTATTTGAGTAAGGATTTGTTTCAGTATATAGTTATCGCTGATCAACGGCCCTGAGCTAGTGGATACAGACTAGAATGATAGATTTGATATTAACGTAGCTGCGGCACGTAAATATGTATACCGCAGTTCTGTGGAATAGGCTAAAAATTCTCACTATTCATCACCAATCCGCTTGAAGCCAGCTTACCGGACCTCTTAGGGGGTCTTGCGGCTCATGGGAGAATTCCGGCCTTTCCGAATTTCCGCGCCTACGGGTACAGGCGCGCTATAAATCGCCCCAGACCCAGACAAGCCTGGTGTCTTCTCAGTATTTAATTGCATAGACACCTAAATAAACAAGATATTACTATTACTTATCACCAACGTTATGCGACTTTTTGTTGTATCCCTCAATATCATCTAAATATGTATGCCTTTGATAAGTTTTACAAATGCCTACGACATGATGTCAGTATTTGAGCAGACCCAAGACCAATTTAGGGGCAGCAAAATTGCTCTAGATATATCAAGTAAAAGAGAATTAAAAGATGATAGTGACTAGAAAAAAAACATTTATAGTCGAGGAGCTTGTTTCTGACCTTGCATTCGAAAGTTATCATCTTTAAGTTGGATAAAAAGAACGTATGCTTTTGATCTAATCTTGATACCCCAGCTCACGTCCACAAACGTATATACTAAAACTCAGGATTGTTACTATTCTACCATATATTACAAGAATACCCCAAAATGCAAAATATCATTATCAGTAATCTACTTATTCAAAAGAAAAATATAATTTGAAAATCATTAACTCCAAGTTTTTGGCCCAAAGGTTTCACCCTCAGCAAGCGTGTAGTACCCTGAATATTTGTAGTCGCGAGTGTTTTTCCAAACGGTGTTGCCCCACCACTCCAGCTTACCGCCAGGGTATGTCACGCATAGAAAAATGAGCACTGTTGCAATTGCAACCCCAGAGTCGAGACCAGCCGAAAGCACGTAGTTGTACTGCGTCCACCATGACCGCCACTTCTTCTTAATCAGGTAGTTGAAGACGAACCCAACTATTGCAAATGATGCGTAATTAACGCCAGTAGCCGGGGGAATATTTCCTGAACCGGTGAAAAAGACGGGTGCGTTAAGCTTACCATACCACTTTTGTGGGTGTCGCTTGTACAATGCATAAGTGATGAAGGGTACAAGCATGCCAATGAGGAAAAAGTACAAAATTGGATGGTACATCTTCCCGGCAGAAAACATCTTCCGAGGCCCTACGGCGCCCCAAATGATAGACGCATTATAAATGGTGCGACCTCCAGCGCAGCTGAATCCATCTGGCTGATTGATATCGCAGATTCCCTCAATGTTTAGTCGCATCCATCGCTGGACACACACATTCACGAGTGCTGCAAATACAGTGCAATAAATTTGCATCCAAAAAAGTAGCACCGGGGGAACCTTCATGTACTGAGCAAGTTTCAGGTCACGCGAAAAATCAAGGCCTTGTCGCATAGGAACAAACCCGTATAGTTTAACCATCAGATTAGCAATAGGTTTTCCAGGAAAGAGATATCCTCCTATCAGCTCGGTAACAATATTGAGGCCCACATGTTGATTTGTAATAGCTTCCAGTAGACCCTGAGGAAGGAAGTTGATAAGAGAAATAGCAACACTCATAAACAGTCCCCAAACTGGTAACTGTGTATCGTAAAAAGTCACAACCACAATGGAAAGAGCAAAAACAATCAAAAACAACAGAAAATACCACCAGTCAGGCACCTCCTTGTAATTTCGCATAAGTCTTTTGTGAATATCTTCGCCACCATGGGACGCATCTCTAAGTTTAGCCATAATATCTTTACCGTGGTATAATGCGCAGTGAACAAAAACGGCCGTGACTGCTGCAAAGTTCAGTGCATACGACATGGTATAAGAGAAGGGGATGAGAAGTGGCGAGTATTCCTCATATGCTGTTTGATTAAACACCAGAGTGCCACTAAGCACTCTCGAAGCGTTGTAGGCTTGGCCTGTGTTATCAAACGTTGAAGAAGACAAAAGCGGGAGATACTTTGAGTACCAGACGTTATTGTAGTAAAGTATTGGGACCAGAATCCAGAAAAATATAACAACAGATGCAAAAATGTTGGCAGTAACCCAAAAGGGCGTGGCAAGCGGTGATGAACCAACCTGGGAGACTTGAGTCCAGTCAAAAGTTATGGGCAAAATGCCCAATCCAGACTTGTATCCAAAAAGCCCATTTAAAACCTTGCTGTTAGGCCTAATCCAACAGATAATTGTAAAGTAAGACAGACCCGTAAAAAGAAATCCCGGAACCCAATACCATGCAAAAGAAGCCGCTAGTACAATAGTGAAAAACTTATACCGCGATATTGTCCAACTAGATGTGTTATTTTCATTTTTGTCGCCATGGATTGTATTGAAAAGAGTTGACGAAACAAGAGTTTCCGGCCAGATCATTGCACCAGGATATACCACCCACCGTCGTGTGAGCCCTGCTGCGCCATAACCTAGCATCTGAGATGTAATAACAAGAAGAATTTCATACACTATTGAATACTCCTGAAAGTAAAATTTGGTTTGGGCTATCAGCATAGACATTGCGTATGCGGAAGACGCTGTAAGCGACACACAAATAGTCAGTACTGCGTGCTCTTTCACACTGTAAGGACCAGGATTCAGATCAAACCACGAACGCCACGAAAGATGGTGTTCACTTTCACTCACTCCGCGCTTTCGAAGTGGCTGATAGTCAGGGAGCGCTGTAAACGCCGAACCCACAGGGTAAGAGATAAGTTGTGCGACAATGAATCCGATAGACATGGACGGATAACGCAGAGAAAAAAACTGGTTTACAGCAGCAAAGGCACCAACGAAAACCGTAGTGAGGAACCAGGTACGCCAATGGTTGACTCTAATAGAGGGATCATCTTTAATTGGTACGGCTGACCGCACCTCGGGGTAGATTGAGTTTTCTAAAGGAATGCCGTCTTTATCAAACACAACATCATCATCATCTAAGCTGGATGAAACCGATAGAGTCCGAATATTAATTTGGTCATTTTTTTTGCTGTCATCATCAACCTCAATGGTGCTGCTTGGTAATGATTGTGAGGTTTTTCCGTCTTGTTGAAACCTATAGTTGGCAGTTGCATTTGATCCGTAATCCTGAATGATGCTTGAGCCGTCCCCTAGTAGGCTGACGCTGCTAGAATCAGTGTCTATATTTGATATACTCTTAACTTTTCCTCCCATTTGTGAAGATATTGATGAAGTCGTAATGAAGCTTGGAAACGTTTCTTGGAACAATATTGAGCCAAAATGCTAGTCCAAATTGATAATCAGGCCCAATCTCAAATTAAAACTAATAGTTATGATTTGTTTCCTGCTATATTAAAAGATTGATACAACAACCGACTTTTAGCAATGATCCTAGAATTAAAAAAAAAAAAAAAAAAGAAAAGAACATGGACAGCAAAGTCATTATAAATGAACAAGTGAATATATAATTTCTAAGCGCGCCTTGCACTGATTTTAGTTTGATATTTGTCGAAAACAAATGTTTCCTCATCATCTGCGGTTCTGATATAGACCCGAGCTGACTCCCCTCTAGCGTGACATTCCAGCCCTGCTATGCTTATGGAACCTTGAAATTACGCCATGAGAGATGATAGTTGGCTGAGTAAGCACGTGTGACTTGGGCTATTGGAGTTGAGACAATTTGGTAGTTTATAATACAACTTTCACAAAAGTCTCTGATGACCAATGATAGAGACTAGAATAATACGACCCTTGGTACAAAGGGATCTTGTCCATTTTACTAAGCGAGACTAAGGCGCTTTGAATGAAATATGAAAAATTTCTATATTATTAATTCTCCAACGTTGTTAATTCTCCAATGTTGTTAATTGTTTTTACGTCGTATCTAAGGGTTCCCTTGTTCAGCTCACCTTGGTCTCACTTGAGCTATATCAAAGCACTAAAGCTGACAAAAATCTCTAGTTAGTATAATATTGTGGCGTTTTACAGTTCACCATTTTAAACTGCAGTGTATGCCAAACTGGAAAATCTTATAACAGTGAATTGTAATCAGAGATACGAAATTGAACACTATTTTTCGTCAACTGAAGTTCATCAGGTTTACTATCTTTTAAATAAATTATCCTTGAGAGAAAGCAAGGGATGTAAAAGACTCAAGTTTTTGGTAATAATAATAATAATAATAATAATAATAATAATAATAATAATAATAATAATAATAATAATAATAATAATAATAATA